>JAEQBH010002559.1:0-544824 GCA_016808115.1 Tetrastigma voinierianum
TCGGTCTCGAACATTTCCACCTTCGATCCCAAAATTTGGAGACTAAACATCAAGGCCACTCGCGACCCGATGAAAACCATGCCATTAGATGGCTTTTCGGTTAAAAATAAACTGAGTAGGAAAAACCCCACTCTCGTTTACAAAATCCTGATTTGGTCTCTATGTGAGCCCTTGTCGCGTGGATGAACTTTGGCCTCGCCTCCGAAGAAAGCCAACTACCCACCTGGTTCAACTGAGAGAATGTGGAGCTTCTCTCCTTCTTCTTCTTTTTCTCTCTTTCTTTCCCCAATTTCCCTCTCTCCACCTGACACATGCTCGCGGATGTCCTCCTGCCACATGTCACCTCTCCATTGGCTCTCTTAGATTTCCCCTTATCCTCTTATCAAATTCTTTGGATTTCCATCATCTCAAGTTGTGACACATGTCCCACATGGGCTCCACTTAGACTTTTGTTTGACTTGCTCTCCATTTAAGACATGGCTCCAAATGCGCCATCCAACATGTGTCGTTGTCACTGCCACTTCTGCCTCAAAAAACTTGAAATCTAACCGCCCCGGAATTGCCGAAATTTAATGGGGTAACTAGATTTCGCGAGACGATTCCAGAACTGCGGAAGTCCTCGTTTCATCATCCAGATCAGAAAAAACTGCATTTTCCACGAAATTACCGCTTTTATCATTTTCTTTCGTAAAAATTAAAATTTTTCTCGGTTTTATATCTAAGAACAAATGTAAGGTTGTTTGTTAGTAATGAGTCAAGAACATATTTCATACCTTTGAAAGTTTTAAAATCGGCTAGTTTCTTTAGATTTAAATTGAACACATCTTTTACAAAATCAAATGATTTCTTGTTTTTTTTTTTTTTTATTGAACTCTAGCTGGCTTGTTTTTGTAGGGTTTTAGGTGTTAATAATCCTTAGTAGAGATTTCGACATTAACTAAGCCTTTTCAATATTAGTTTTCACAACAAATAAAGAGAGGAATTTGTTCAACTTGTTAGGACTCCTTGAACCAATTAAGACACATTTGCCTATCAAGTGTCTAATGAGAGAAAATCGCCTACCTTTAAAATGTATAAAGATATATGAGGGTTTTTCAAGTTCGAGTCTCAATAAGAACAGTTCACTACCTTAAAATTAGAATATATTCAAAAATAAAAATTAAGACACATTTATGCACCCAATTTTATAGATGTTTATTATTTAAGGTCTAGGAATACAAAGAGTTGTCATTTCCAATGGTGATATTGAATTTATTTCTCTAAACTAATACTGATTAGTAGAGCTTAAATTTATATTTTCTATTTGTTGGATTTTGTTAAATGTTATACTGAGGTGTTTAAAAATATTTATAAATAAGAGACCTTATATAGTTCAATTGCTTATCAATCTTATGTCTTGACGCCCATTCCTGTATTCTGCTGGATAACCCACAACTCAATACCTTCAGAGATGTCGGGTAATCCGACACCACCATCTAAAAATCGGGCGTAGTCCCTTTGCACGGGGAGCTCTACCCAAGGTACAAACATGTCCCAATTTCAATTAACAACGACCACACCGGAGTCCATAAAAGTGAGAAATGGTCACTAGCTCATGGGACAATACTGTTAAAATTACATCAATTATATACTAATAGTTCAAGAGTTATTATACATTTTAACCAAAACATATTTCAAAATTTAAAGTTTTAATACATGTTCGACAAAACAAATACCAAAGTCATAACCCGATCATTTTCTAAAACGCGCCTAGTGAGCGTCGTCCTCCCGTACACCCCACTAAAATTGTGATCCTCGACAGGCGAGCAAAGCCTAATAAGATACTACATGGTTACTCCCCACCTAAGTGCACATGCCATGGCAAAATAATCAGCACTAAAGTAAATACATGATCCATTTCTAGTCGTCTATATGCCTAATCCCATGTCTCGAGTCTCACCGACTCCTCACACATGCCTAAGCCAAATGCGAGTGAAATACGCTTTCAAAACAAAACATTTTTGTTCTAAAACTTACTACCGAGTTTCAAGAAAAGTTATCGGACAACCCTCCGGAATAATTCAATGATAACCCTCCGAAATAATCTACGGGCTCCTCCGACGTAAAATCATAGAGATGTCCCCAACATGGCTCCCGAAAATCTTTCGTCTAAAATTCCTTCACAAACATTTTTCCTTTTTATTTTCTTTCATGTCATGCACTATTCTAGGGCGCCCCAGTGTCTATGTAATGCATTATGCCAATTCCAAAATATTCATGCTAATATATATTTTTCATGTATATATTAACATAATTAAATTCACACAATTCATGTTATTCAAATTACAACAATAACACCAAAATTAGCTCACATGGGCTAATTAACCAATCAAGCAATTCACTTTGAATCACCCAAACCACAATAAAATCACACAACAGAAATCATGTGAATGGGCTGAAACCTCTGCCCAGACGCTCACACTACACAATGTGTGGATTTTCTCCACTATATTCAAATGTTTTGAGACCTGGAATTACGGCTAAATCAAGCCTCAGAATATCCCTAACCATTCACAGCGGTTTCTGGGGCTTCAGTATCAATACGCCGTGCAGAAGATCTCTACCTCTCGAGTCAAGCTGAACTCCACCAAATCGGTGTCCACACGTAGCCCTCGTCGCGTAAACTGACTTTGCTTCTTACTCCGTCGAGAATCGACGGTCCGAACGGCGGAAAATCTAGAGAGAAGTCACTCCTTCTCTCTCTAAAAACTGGATCCACACCTCACTGCCGATTTTTGCTTTCAAAAATGGAGAAGAAGACTATTTCACTTTTATCTTATACACTTAACCTTTTCCGATAATTCCATTTGTGTCCTTTCATTTGACTATTTGACACATGGCTTAATCTAAGTCATTCATCTCCACCCTCTCTCTAATCATGCCACATGTGTCACATGAGTATATATAGAGCCGACTATTACATCACATGTCTTCACAGGCCGCTGATCGCACGCCCATGGCACCCGTTTCGAAAACGGAAATTCACCTGCCCCTGAATCCGAATGGTAGCTACATTTCATGAGAGATCTATCTAACCTTATAGTCCGTCATCATCCGAGGATCTGAGAAAATTCTCGGGTTTCGAATCGAATTACCGCTTTACCCATTTTTTCTTAATAATATCCAATTTTCCCTGGGTTTACACCTCTCCTATCCAAATATCTTCTATGTATTCATTTCTAACTTACAAACTTATTGTGCATCTTTCTTGTAAACTTATTTATTTTGTTCCATCACCCTGAGGATATTTTCTTTCACTAGAATTAAGAGTGCCTAAGTTATTTTCTGCTTTTAATGAAAAGTGTTTTCAAATGAAGTAGATTAATTGAGGTATTTGTGAAAGTTAATGAAAATTTTGAAATTAAAATCTACTCTGGGTTTGGGTAAAGGGGTGAGATGAATTTATGGAGACCTTATGTTTGACCAAAATAGAATACTACAACGATGTGAATATAAAATCAATAAAAATTATTTGTGAAACTCCAAAAATCGACTCTTCAAAAGCGGTAAAATGGTAATTTCGATCAAAATCCGGAATTTTTTTAGATCTCCGACGATGAAACGGACTCCATCGTTGAAATCGTCTCTCGAAATCTATCTATTACGTCGACTCGTCAATCTCCAAGCATCATTTAATTTCACGCTCAAGACCGAGAGCGACGCTGCAATACGCTGGGCAGGGTGCCGAGTGGCTCACAATGTGCCACGTGTCAAGCTGAGGTTAGTCGGTACTGACAGTCTCTCAAATAAAGACAATCTATGCATAGTGAGACATGTGGCGTTCCCACGAGCCAAAGAAATCCACTATTAAGGATAAGGTGATATGGGAATCCATGGCCACTTAATGTGACAAGTGGTGCGAGAGTGACACTTCGACTCAACTCAATCTAACTCGATCGGATGGGGAAAAGAAGAGAAAATAGAGAGTAGCATTTAAAAAAAGAGAGAGGAGAAATTTAAAGAGGATTTAACTCTTGCATTTTCTCCATGATCTATCTCAAATTCCGCATGTTATGCAGTTCGATCCCCACTGCAAGAGTCGCCTACGCACGGGGTATCCCAGATTATGAGCTGAAACTCCTAGGAGGTAGGGGAATTTTATCCTACTTTGTGTTAATCTTCGCTAAGAGTCATTTTAATGGTTAAGGATGTTCCGGGGCCCGAGTGGCCGTCATCTGCCAAAAACTCGGGCCGACGCAACTCGTAGTAGCTGATAGTCTGGAAACTGCTCGTGGACTCGTATGTGTCATTGTGGTGTTGATACGTTATCGCTTACGCTCAATAACATGTTGTTGTGCGAATTTTGTTAATATATGAGACGCTTGATATGTTGGCATGTATTGTATGAAAATGACATAATGTGGTTTTTATATTGACCAGCACCCTGTAATGCGAGTGTGGGAGAGGCATGATATGTTTTCGTGAGGGTCATTTACAATTGGTTATCGGGTTATGTCCACAAACAAATGAAACTGAGGCTGCCAAAAGAAAATTATCTTAAAATTGTCCCATGAATTGGTCGGGTTCTCACGTTCCATCAGCTCATGTTGAAGGATGTCTGTAATGGATTACTCGTGAGGAGTCATCTAAATAATTCACCTCGGAGGGTTGTCCACAAAGTAAACAAATAGATTTGTTTGGAAACAATTTTCATACATGGTACAAGCATGTGTGAGAGAGCCAGGAGGACTCGAGGCATGGATCGGGCATGTAAAACATTCGAGTAGGAATCATGAATTCACTTGAATGTGTGTGTTTTCTACTGCATTTGTTAATTTAAAGTAGAGTAACCCAATGTAGGAAAATTCAACCACTGGCATCGTTTCACCCCACGCGATCCCTTTCAGACAAGGAGGCTAAGGAAAACGACACTCACTTAGAGGCCGCTTTTTGAGAAGAAATGACATATGACTTTGATTATATATTTTGTAAAACATGTATGAAACACTGATTGAAACATGTTTGTATAAGAGTGAAGCTAACTCTTGAAACTATTGTAATATAGCTCATATATGTATTTACAAAGATTTAACGTAAGGGCTCAACGTGACCATTTGTATATGCCTGGTGTCTCAGTAGAGAGACACTCATTTTGCTAAGATCGTGGACACTAATGGCTACACAGACCTGCCAGCTAATCTGGCATCAGGGTCAGAATTCTGTGCCTGGGGCATCACATTATTATTGGAAGTTTTTGGTTTGAAGCCTTTGAGATTAGTTCAACTGCCGCTAGATAGTTTAAGGAGAGGGACATCGGGCTAATGGTTGAATAACTATAAATGTTGTTTCCAATTCTTCATTTATTTACTTTATTTATGTGTATAATCTAGCATTTGTATTATTAATTAATTGCATTTAAATATCTTTTTCTTTAAAGGTCAATACATAATTCTACCATTCTTTTTTTTTTCGAGAATAACTATGTTCGAATGTCAATAAAAAAAACTATGTTTGAATTACCTTGTTCTTATACATAAACCATATTTAGATCAACTATTTATGATATTATCTTTTACTATTATGTTTTTACTTTTATTTGTAGTTATCTATTTTTTCTATTTTTTTTATAATCTTAATCTGATAGTTGTGTTCAGAAACAATTTTTGTATACACTCCTGATTAATTTTATAGGCTCAAGTTAATAGTCAAGTAAATTCCAATAACCTTAAGGATACTCACTGATAACTATTGAGAAACAAACTTAATATCGATCAAACTACAACCTTTTATACATTTTTTTACTTTAGATTCAACTATATTTCTTTTCATTTTATTTTGTTTTAATTTAAAACTTTTTAGCCTCCCTCCTAATTTGAATAAAATTATTAATTAAAATTTTATTTTATTTAAATCATCTATATTTTCTTTAAATTGATTCATGATACGAATTTTATATTTAATTATTTTCAAAATCAAACATTTTATTTTGAAATATAAAATATTTTTTAACTTTCAATTTCATTTTTCTATGGAAATTATGAAGATATTAAATCAATGGTACAAAATAACAATATGTAATTTTTTTTAATGTTTAATCATTTTGGTACAAAAAGAATATTAGACTCAACTTAATTGCAAAAAAAATTTATCCATTTTTTTTTTATTTCTCATAGTTCCCATTTTTTACACAAAATGTGACGCCCCGAAACCTGGGTCTACCGACCAAATCAATAACTCCTAAAACCCTGCATGTCAAGTAACTCCATTACACTATTGGGTCCCCTTTATCAGGACCCATAATTTAACAAAAATAAGACATAATCTCCTTTGTATAAGGAGTTCTACCCAAAAATACAACTTGTATAATAGATAATAACATGACCCATCCGGGGTCAAATATCATATCATGACCTCTTCAGTCCATTCTGCCAAGTAAATGGCAACATAGGGTCCTTTATCCATACTCAAACAATGCATAGTATAATACCATAGTCCTTAAGAGTTTAATTATAATATTATTTATATTAAAATATATATTTAAAATGGGGCCTTGTTCTAATATATTTATAGTTGTAAGTTGATCTGACTCTACAACGATATCATGAGTTCTCATCTACGATCACAGCATTTATAACTGACGATTTAGACGATGGTATCATGTATCAGAAAGGCTCGCCTAAATGCGTATATTATGCCCAACATATCACTGGGGGCTTATGAAACCTGACGAACACAGGAATGGATGATCTATATCGATCGAAATCGATCGCACAGTCAAGAGGTCCCACGACCCATCACACAATACCAAACCATGCATGATAAAAATCCATCATTCTCGGATTACATCCCAATGATCATTTTACAAAACAAATTTCATTTGCTTAAACCAAAGCTTTTTGGATGTTCATCTCAATGATCCTTGTTTTCTTAAAAATCCATGTTTTTATGGGTGTCGAATTTTTTCGCAGTTCCACTCGTAGGCTCTACAAACCTTCCCACACTTTTACTGCCACCGAAGGATCCATATGTGTAACCAAAAAGATAATCTGAGCCACCCACATATTATTTCATTTTCTCCATTTTCAAATCATGTGACTCACTCGACGTTGTCTCATTTTCCAAGCCTACACAATCAATAATACTTAAAATGCTGTGTTAATTTACAACCATGCAAACCGTGGAACTCTATTCGACGAGTCCAAGGTACCGCGGTTCATCCACCCATTCACCAAGAATGGTAATGACATCCATAATGGCACCTATCTTTTCACGCGACGTCCTACGTGATATATGGATGCTATATGGACAATTTCATTCATACATTACATCCATGCATCATTTGACAATTATATCAATCAACATACAATTTCCAATTATGTCACACAAATCATGTCAACATACTATTAGCATATAAGGTATTACCTCCACATGTCAATACATTGTGACACATACTGGGACATCCAACTAATTACTACCAAGATGTCATTCAAACTCAAGCAATGACAACCTTATCCTTTAAGACCAATTGTGGTATTAGAGATGCCCACAAATCATGTCAATATGGTCATATTAATAATAGTTATATATCTTCCAGCATGTCAATACATTAGGACACACTTATTGACATCCAATCAATTACTACCAAGCATGTCATTCAAACTTAAGCAATGACAACCTCATCCTCATGACCAATTGTGGCATAGAGATGCCCACAAAACATTTCAAACAACAAGCCATACTGTAATTACAGGATATTTCTGAACTGTTAGAAAAATAGCCCCTAATAGTCCCAAAATCTAGAGTTATAAACCATTAAACAACCTAAGTCAGAAAGTAAATTCGAAAAACGCAATTCATATCTTAAATTATAGAGGTCCGATTTGGGTGATTCAAAAGTTCACATCACTTTGTGATAGAGCTACAATTCTATCATGATACTAGTCCAAATTCCTCAATTTTTCCTAAACTGCAATCTCATCCAAAATCCGGATGGTTCTACTAAATGTATGTCTTTGTGGCAAATCTTAAAACGGATCATAACTTAGGTTATAGAGGTCCAATTTGGGTAATTCAAAAGCCTAACCTCAAGTTCACAACTTCAAATACAATTTTCATGTAGGACACTAGTCCAAATTTGTAAAACCCGTGTAAAATTTAAATTTAAATTTTTCTATAAAATGGTAAAATGGTAATTTAGTATTTTGAATAGTCCCATAAAAAGTTGAGATTTTTCTAGATCTCATACGACAAAATGGATTACAACGAATCAGTCTCTGAATTCCATTACCAATCGACTCATTGGATTCCAGACAATCTAATATAATAAAGGTATTTTGAGACAGACTAAAGGCCAGCGACACACATGACAAGCCATGTGTCCACTTGCATTTCTTCACAAGATGGCAAGCCATGTGTGTGACACATGGCAAGCCATGTGTCCACTTACATGGAAGGTGCAAGTAGTATAAATAGGTCACAAACAATTCGTAGGAGAGGGAGGAGAAAGAAGGAAAGGAAAAGAGAAATGAAGGAAAGGAAAAGAGAAATGGAGGAAAGAAAAGAAAAAGAAAGAAGAAAAGAGAAGAAAATGAGGAAAGAAAAGCAAACAGGAGCCAAAGAGGTGCAAGAGAGTTCGCGTGAGTGAGCAAACCTGGATGATCGAAGAACCCAGAATCATATGGCAAGAGTAGGGCTTCTTACTCCTTATTTCTGAGCCTAGGATCACGACAACTTAAATTCGCTTTCGGGCCCCACTCTCAGGCGAATCTAAGATGTGTGGCCTGGTCGGCATCAGTGGTGACGGCCAAAGACCGGTCACGGGGTTTCAGAACCGTCCAGACCGAATACTGGTCTTGAGACAGAAAATCCGAGCAGACGGAAATGTGGGTGCGCCTCCAAATTTCCGCACACCAAGGAATCGGCCGCGCTAACTTCAGACGGCCATAACTTTCTTCGGCCCAAACTCCGCGATTATGGATTCATGGACTCTACGGGTGCTTCATGAGTCTAGAATTTTATGGTATAAAGGTCAACCAAATCAATGGGTCATAGACGCTGAGGAATGAATCATATGGTTTCCTGAATCCTCTATTTTCTGAAATCGCGAAGTATGAAATGCCAAAGTTACGTGATGGCCTGAGGTGGAATCATGTTGATGTTTTTTATGGTATTTGATACAAAATCTGACTTCTTTCTAATTTAAGTCCATTATTTCCGAGGCCAAGCATTATCGATTTATGGCCAGAGTTTAGCTATGTGTGTTGTCAGAATTGAATAATATTGAATATATGAAATTATGCGGATATATGTGTGATAAAAATGGAAATAATTATATGTATTAAATATAATTTGACCATGACACTTACATGTAGTGTAATAGATATATTGCATGTGACACGAAGATATATGTAGGTATGAATGACATGCAATGACATTTGCATCAGATTGCATTTATGCACTAGACATCACGAGCCTGTGTGGAGGCTGGTCAGGGTTCTAGACGTATTCGTGTGCCCATAGCATGGTAAATCAACATTGCCTGTGTCTGGCTGGGAGTGGCTGTGAGAACATGGTAAATTGGACCGTGTTGGTGTCTTGAAGTGTATGTCGAGGACATGATAACACTAACATGTTTGGTGTTCTCAAGAGGAGCTTAGTAAAATGGGACAACATCCAAATTGAGGCTCACGCTGTATCAGATGAAAGTAATGTGTGTAAATGGGAAGGGCGGCAGTGATAGACAACACCTCAGGTGAAAAACCTGGTATATGGTTTAGACATGAAACCGTCGGTGAAAGCCCGTAAAAAATGTTGTATAGGCATGCGGCGTCCTGTGGTGAGAACCCGGAAACCCGTGACCCACAAATGCATAACACACAATACTTAGTAAGGAAATAAGTAAGCATTGGGGGTATCCAATGTGTTTAGAATTACAAAACAAAAAGCTTTTGTTTTGGAAAAAGGGTCAGGGGCGGGATGCCCTTGACGGTTTTTCACACTTGGCATATACAGGTATGAGGGAGTCAGTGAGGACTCAGGTTTTGAGTCATGAGAGGCATACCGCATTCATGACATGTAGACATTCAGGTACATCAGAGTATAGGTACTTGAATGTGTGTGATTGTATGTATTGGCATTGCATGTTGCACTTGTACAGAGTGAATATCAGAGGAGATATATCTACTCTGGCGAGATTTCACCACAAAGGACCACCATTTCAGTATTATTTAGAAGCATACCTTCGAGGCCGTGAGCATTAAGAAGGTCAGTTGTGGCCTTGAGAAGTATTTCTTGTAAAATATATTAAACAAACTAGTTTTTTAATATGCTTTGCATGTAAAAAGAGTTGTACGCCAAACTCTGTAAAATATTATAAGAATTTGTATATTCAGAAGAAATGTACAGAAGGCGATCACTACATATCTCACGTTGATGGAGTCAGCAATGACTCCCATTTCAAGGCCACAGAAGATAGTATCTCGAGCATATAATCCCAAGGTTTTGGGGCATCACAAATTACCTTTTTTTCTCAATCGAAAATTAGTCCTAAAACCTGGACACAAACAGTTAACAGCTTAAGCTGTGACAATTCCCAAAATTAAATGGACCATAACTTGAGCTATGGAGGTTCAATTTGGGTGATTCAAAAGCCTAACCTCAAGTTCACAACTTCAGCTACAATTGTCATGCAGGACACTAGTCAAAATTACCTTTTTTTCTCAACCGAAAATCAGTCTCAAAACCTGGACACAAACAGTTAAAAGCCTAAGCTATGACTATTCCCAAAATTAAATGGACACAAACAGTTACAGAAAGGCGACCACGAATATTCCGCGGGTTGACAAGTTGCCAGTCGGACCCCGGATTTTGAAGTGTCATAGCATGGTATCTGAGTATATGGACCCCAAGGTTTCAAGGCACAAATTAATTCTTTTCTTAACTGAAAATCAGCCCCAAATCCTAGACACAAATAGTTAACAACCTAAGCTATGATAAATCTAGAAATTAAACCCGACCATAACTCGAGCTATAAATCCAATTTTAAGTATTCAAAAGCCTAACCTCAGTTCACAACTTCAAATTACAATTATTACGCAGAGACTAATCCAAATTAACTTTTCTCATAAAAATTAGCCCAAAACCCGAATATCATATATGTGGTCAAAACATGGCACTATTCCCATAACCCATTATTTTGCCAAACAGTCTCTTAGGGCAAAAAGGGCCAAACAGCCTCTAGAATGAAAAATAAACCAAAGTAGGAAGAATCCTTACCACTTTGAGCGAAGACGAAGCTTTCGGAAGTCCTGGAGACCCGAAACCCACGATCTCCCGAACTCTTCGCTTGAATCTTCGGCGAAATCCTTTGTTTCTGGTACCCATGCGTAGCTCTTGTCGACACGGATTCTTGGGCTTCTAAATTAGATTTAAAAAACAAGCCTCCGTAGGGATCGTGAGAGAAGTTGGAACTTTCTTCTACTCCCTTCTCCTCTCTATGGGTTCTTTTTTTTTTTCCAAAGAAAATCGCCCATTTCCCCTCCCAAATAATGATTTAACTTATCCTGTTTGAAACAAGAATTCCATATCGCGCCACGTGTCCACTCATGTGGTCCATTTCCTGTCTCGAAAAATTTATTTTGCCTTGCTCAAGTTCAATTTATTTTAAATGAACTTAACTTTTGTTATTTCCTAACTCCCGAGATTCTCATAAAAAATCTTGTCCCTACGAATACTGGGGGACGCCTTCATTATCCCGAAAAATCAGAAACCAATTGCCTTTAATTCAATCGAAAATTCTTTTTGAGAATCTGGGATTACGGCACGAATCCAACGACAAGTCTATTAGATATCCGAGATTTTAAAATTTTTTCAGTTTCTTCCTTGAATAATTTCAGCCAATTTTACTGTTTTTGCTATTTTTAAAAATAAAAATTTTCCCTGTTTTACACAAAAACCCACATCTGCAAAGTATTTATGGTCATTCGTGGGCAAGGATGCTGGTTGAAACTACTTTACATTTACATTCACCATGATAAAAATAAAAATAAAACTTGAATGTAACTTTCAAATATGGATTTTTTTTTCTACTATACTTTAAAAAATTGTATAATCTTTTTAGATAACTATAAGCTAAATAAAGATAATAATCCCAATTGAGGTGCAATAGTTTGACTTAGCGATTAAGGGGCATAAGGATAAGACTTTATGTTCTAGTCTCTCCAAGAATAATACTATAACGCCATAATGGTATGTTGAATATATGTAAAAAAAGGATAATTATAGTGCTTTAAATTAAGTGATATTCACTTTAATATTTAGTAAATTTTTAGATGTGTGGAGTTTGAATTTGTGATTGCAAAATGACATTCCTTGATCAATATATAACTATTAAATTACCCCTCAATCTTTTCAATCTTCCAAACCATACCTTTAAATTCTTAATTCCAGTAAGATCATGATCACTCGGCCCTAAGCATGTTTCTAATATTGAAACATGATCGAAGATTTCAACCTGATCATTGATTTTTGAAACTTTAGACCATAAAAACCTTATGACTTTTTCCTTATCTTACTCTCTAAATATGATGGTATTTTGAAAATGATTTTTCTAGTGAGAGCCGCACGAAATGACCTATATCCCCTGTTTATAAATTATCCCATAAAGAATCATAATGTTTCTTAATCATCACTTTAAACCTTCAAATTTTCAGAAGTTCAAATTTTCAAATTTAAGAAACGTTGCACCACTTCATGAATGTTAAAATTATCATATATAATCATGGTATAAAAACAATATCCTTATGAGACATGAATTTAATAAAATAAACATAAAATAAATAATTATTTTTTAATACATTTTAGTTTCAAGATACTTAAATCTGTAAAACCCTTATGCCTATTTAAAACTTATTAACACTTTATATTCTAGTCAAGATTGACAAATATAAATAAATAATCAAGTAATTTTAGTTTCTAAAAATGATACTCACTATATTCCATAAAGATTAGAATAAATTAGTTGACTATAATTATTATTTCTGTATAGCATTTATTATACAAAAATTAAATTTTACTGATCCTAGATGTAGAAACTTGTTATAGTGAAATGAAATTAAAGTTATCATTTCGTTTGATATTTCGTAATATAAAATATACCTTAAGTATATAAAGTCTTGATTGAACGGAACAATTATATATAGAATAGTAGTTTTTTTGAAGAGTATATAGAATAGTAGTTTTTTTTTTTTACTAAAGAATATATAGAATAGTAGTGTCAATTGAAACTATATATAAAGAGGAAAATATAAGAAAATGATTTGGTAGATACAACTTTATATCTTGACTTTCTCTCAGATTATGACTAGAACGTAAGAAAATTGGTTATGAATGAGTTTTTTAATAATATTTTTTATTCTAAAATACAAGAAGAATAAAAAAAATAGAAAAAAATACGATTCATACCTTTTTCTTTATTATTATGAAAAACACAAAAATGTTGATTTTAAAGAATAAGAATAGTTTCTCGATAATACCAAAATAATGTTCAAGATTTGCCTTTCACCTCCTCGGAAACACGAATCGCCGGAAAGACGATTAATCTATGTCAACTCAAGAAATGAGAATTAAGAAACGGCAGGAGAGGATCTCCGTCACGCTGACGTCAGTTAATCTCCGCCTTCTTTTAAAGATTAAGAGCTTTAAATTTTCATCCATTACCTTATTCCGCGTCACGACTTCCTTTATCGTGAGCACGGATCCACCTCGTGGTAAGCTGACGATTCCTTCCAACCCATAGATAGCGACGCGATATCCTCACTGGACGCACTAATTCTTCCTTTGTGACTCCGAAGAGAGAGGAGACGCGGAACAGATATCTCGTAATGAAACTTATTCTTCTTTTAGACTTACATATAAGAGAAAAGCTGGCAAGACATTTTCCGACGCAGTCCCGTGTCGATTCATCTAATTCATGTAAGGTAATGGATGGTACACCTCCTTCCTTGAGACTGGTCATCAACCCCTTATTGAGAAAGCCTCCGAAAATGCACAACCTGAGCTAACTCCTTATTTGACTATAGTGAGGTATCCGATTCAGTTCTAAGTTTGATTATGGTCTGATAGTGACGAACCTGGCTCAACCTGGTCTACTGAAGGCTATCACAAATTACTACTAATGAAAGTGCCGCCGCTAGCTAGAGCGGCCTACTGCTTCAAAGCACCTGCAGTATGTTTTCAAAAATAGGATCTAATTTTTTTTTTTGCAAAATCTTTTTTTTGAAGAAAATATTCAATCTAAATAAATAAAAAGAGGGAAAAGGTGGTATAGTCTTGAGAGAATTTTATAATAAAACTAATTTTAATTAAATGATAAGAAATTAATTGGTTTTTAATTATTATTTTGTACCTGATTGAGAGTATTTTTCCTTTAAAAAATTAAATTTTCTAAATCCCATTCGGCTAGAAAGGTAAATATACAAATCTTAAATAAATAAAAATAGAGAAAGGGCATTATAGTCTTTTCAATGATCCGCTTAACACCCCTTAGTGAACTGAAACTGAGCCTCCTCTAAATATTAGGGATTTCGCCTATAGCGTTTCTCTCCCAAACAGCGGCTGCATCTTCACAACACAGCCCTTTCCAATATTCTTCCAAATTCTAGATTTCTGACTTAGATACTCTCTTGGGTTTTTCAGCTGTGGCCAGGTATTGCATTGCATTGTGTCGGTTTGCTCTGAATGAAGAGGCTTCGAGAAGAAACTCTCAACCCAGTCGAGGGAAAACTATGTCCAGAAGCTCGTCCTCAACATTTCCGTTGGAGAAAGTGAGATTCGTCTCACCAGAGCTCGCTGATGGTTTTTTCTAGTAGCCTTGTTTTCTGCGCGTTTCCTTCTTGAAATGCTGCTTGTGCCAACTCTCTGATTTTCGTTTCTACAGGTCTGGGAACAGCTTAGTGGCCAAAACCCCCTGTTTTCCTGGGGCAGGTTGTTTTTTCTTCCCCCTTTTTCCTCTCCCAGTGGTTTTATTGGATCTTTATCTCTGTGTGGTTGTTGGGAAGGTGTGGTGCTAGCAATAAAGTGGCGCGTTTGGTTGCTGAGAAAGTCGATTTAAGTTTGCAATGGGTTTGAGGAAATAAATAAATCTATTTAACTTTGCGGTATGTAACTAATATGTTCTGTCGAGATTATGCTATTTTCTTTTAGAAATCGAGACTGCATTAGGGATACTGTTAGAAAACTGATTTTTCTATTATTATTTTCTGATACCAGAGTGATAACAAAGTTCCACCCTAAGTTTTCTTAAATGTTAGATTATGAGGCTAGGTCCTTTGATTTAACTTGGCTGCTAAGATAAAATTTTGGAGAAAGTAAATATGTTGAAATTTTGAATGCTAAGGGCTTATTTGATTTCAGTTTTTGAAAACTGTTCTAGAAAACAGTTTTTGAGAACACAGATAACACCATTTTGGTGTTCTCTGAATTTGGTGTTCTCCGTGTTTTTTTTTTTTTTCGGATCACTTAAAATGGGAACCAAACAAAATTGTACCATTCTCCCTTTTTTTTCAGAATAAAAGACAATTTTCAAAACAGGATCCAACTGGCATCCCCAAGAGGAAACTTCTTTCCGGTTGTGCCTTACATCATCTCCTTTCATTTTGATGTACAAAATGTTATGTTGCTAGATTTATGTTTTTATTTTAGTTTTCTTTGTTAGCTTTTGAACAAAATCATAAGTAAAAATGCTTGGGACTAATGGTTTACTTGTTTCTCTGTACTATGAAATAAGATGAAATGTAAATTAAAATTAATTAGAAATTCATACATTTTCAGATCAATTTATCTTTTTATCGAAGAGTGAAAATAAATGAAATGAGTTTGAAGTAGCATATGAAAGTAATAGATTGACTTCCAATTTATTTTGTATTTTCCTTCTTTTCTTTTACCTTTCCTCTATATTTTTTTCATTTTCCTACAAGATTTTGCAGAAACAAGCACAGGTATATGGTTTGAATGTGCAAACTTTATTTTGTACCTGCTAGAAAAAGACAAATTTCTTCAGCATTGGCTTGATGCTAATATTAGCTGACCTTATGTGTGGGTTTTAAATAAAGATTAGTATATAGTGGAAGTAACAGTGGGTTATTTCTTACTTAGATTGGAGTTTTGATAGATCTGTTCTAAGAAAATGTAAAAGGAGGAAGGCTTAAAAACTCTATACCTTAAGTGATTTACCGAGTTGCTATTAAAAGGCAGGTCATTGTGTAACTATTGTACTTGACTTAACTGTGATTTCCCACTTCTCAAGACTAAACAATACATACATTTCCAAAATTTCTTCCTCTGTTAATGTTCTTTCATATAGAATTTATTTTTAATGTGTTTTTCTGATCTTTCCTCCTTTTGATATTGATAGCTTAGATACACTGTTCGATCCTTTGGGATCAGGCGTACCGAGAAGATTGCTTGCTACGTCACTGTCAGGGTGAGAAAGCAATGCATTTGAGAGTGGTTTGGGCAGAAGGAATATGAATTGCTGAGGAGGAACTTTAGCGATACTGGCTGTTTTGGCTTTGGTATCCAGGAGCACATTGATCTTGGAATCAAGTAAGCCAGACTATCTAGATTGCATTTATCTATATCCTGAATTTGTTGTGTAATTAACTTGGGTTTCTCTTTCTTGGTATGGTATCAGGTCTTCTTAAATTTTGTTAGATTGATCCATCTTCATTTATTAGATAAGCTGTCCTCCTGGTGAATAGCATTTCAATAATGATTTAGTTTCTAGGATATACCTGGTGAATGCTGGTGTTGCAATATAAGAACATAAATAATAAACCTATGTTCATTAGGAGATATGGATGGCTTTTTAGGATGTATGGCGCTGTTTTCCTCTTTACCTTAATTTTGATACTATGGGCAATATTTTACTGATTTTACCCTAAAAATAAGGAACTAAATTGCTGAAATAGTTAATACTGTGAGAACTACTCGATTATCTGTTTAAAATTGGCATGGAAAAGGTTAGTCAAGATCAGGACAAGTTCATATTTGGAGACAGTTTATGTTCCGCATAAAATATCTCTCTCTATTATTGTCACAATTAGGTCACGCCCAAGTTGGCCAATTGCAAAGTTTAATAGGATTCTCTCGATGTTGCGCTGTCCTAGACACTAACTCGAGTTTAGCATGGATATGTTATCCATAATCAATAGAGTGGTGTGGTTTGGAGGATCGATGGATCTTCCAGTTGATGTGCAATTTTGGGTTGGGTTGGTCTTGTTTATGTAGGATCTATGTTGTCATATGATTACCTCTCAATATGTATCTAATTTGTATATTATCAGATCTTGACTAATGACAGAAATAATGGACTTCCATATTGATGTCATTATTTTCCTCTCTTTTGTTCAATTTTTTATTGTTCTTCTTCTTTCAGGTACGATCCCTCAATCAGATTTATGGGGCGGGCTGGACTTTTTCGTTGTTTTGGAGCGCCCAGGTTACCGTGTGGGCCGTCGTCGAAGGTGCAAGTCTCGTGTTGGAATCCAGCACAGGGTCACAAAAGAGGATTCCATGAAGTGGTTCCAAGTTAAGTATGAGGGTGTCATACTTAACAAGGCCCAAACAATAGCTGGATCTTAGGTATTGAGGAAAGCCTGAAAGACTTTTTAGGTTTTTGCAATGTTAGGTTTATAAATTTTGCGGCATTTGAGGTTATGTTGACTGAAATTTGTGATCCCTTTTTTAGTTGCTGCTTTACAATTTTCTGATATTTCCTTCACATTGTTATTTTAATAGATTCTGGTTTGAACAAATTTCCGCCACAATGATACTTCTATTCCCACTGCCTTTGAACGTGCCTCATTTATCATCCATCCATGATTTAACTTCATTTGAAGTATTGAAATTTTTTATGTGCAAAGTTTGTTCTCAAGTAATAGGTTTTATTGTTAATGGTGATTTTATTTTTTTGAGATCTGTGTTTTGTCAGATGTACTTTAAACTTATATAAATCTCTAAAAGATAAAATTTTGTCATTTAATGGTGTAAAATTTGTTCACCTGAGAACAAGTGTTTTTTTATAGCTGAACCCAAATTTTTGTGGCATGCTGTTTTGACTATCTACTACCAAATGGTAATTATTGTTATTTATTACTTTGTTTTAAATTTCTGCACTTTTGCTGAATATGCAAATTACCAAATTTTTTGCTACAGGTCATTGGATTTGGGTTCTTGTCTTTGTTTTTACCACATTTAAAAGTTTCAATAAATTGGGCTCAGAGATGGGAACTGCACAACCTTAGGGTATTGCATCCTAACCCTGGAAGTATGGAGGAGAGAGTGTGTGGGTCGATGTAGGAGATGAGTGTCGGTTTCGAGTGCCATGTTAGCATTTATCGGAGTTAATACTTGGCCATTATTTGATGTGTCAAATGAGAGATGGGTTGAATGAGTGACAATAAAGAGAGTCTGGGAATTTTTTTAATCATTAAAACAAAGAGTATAAATGAAGATATAAACAGATAGATAAAATAAACAATAATGAGCAACATATGAGATTTGAAACACATGATATAATAATGGTTTGATGAATTAAAATTTGTGTTTTTGTCCAACTGTTTGATGATAATACAAATAGTAAGAATAGATAATTTTGAGAAAATGCTGTTTGTTTCAATTTTGACTTAAGATATGTTCAGAAGTTGTTATAAACCAACAATAGAGCAAGATCATGTATAACACACCTATTAATGGTCTAAACAAATTTCAATGATGAATGGGCTTGTCACATGAGTAATCTGATGAAAATGAGCTGAAACACGAAGACAGAATTTATTATCCAAAACTATTATTATTATTCAAACTAATGATCAAGACTCTTGTCAACAGATCAAAAAAAAAAAACCTGGAAGAATTTATTAGTATTATATTTACTTTAAAAGAAAACACAATGAAAACTGAAACCAACAACTACAGCTTGACAGAAGAATCCGTTGATGAGATTGCAAATGTAAGAGAGACAAAGAACCTAAGCCAGTTAATGTGTTGAATCCAAGAACAGAAAAACAGGCTAAATAAATGATAAGAAAAATCCATGAATTAAAACAACCACACAAGGTGTAATGACTTAAGCTCAACACTGTACACTGGGCCTGGTCAAGAGGATCAATATTTTGTAGGAAATCAAAGGTGAGGTCTGCTCGCCTTCTCCAAACCGCTGGACAGGGAGATCAAGTTATTTATCCAAGACTGAATACTGACTAATTAGCTATAAAGATTTATTCTCATGCTGCCCTTCCAAGGATTATCAATTAAATGCCTAGCTCATAATTTTCATTTTTTGCAACCCCAGGCTTTATCATGGTAACTGTCTGAATCATGAAAATTTTCCAATGGTTTTTTCACTCCAATCAATAACTCCCATTCAATGGTGTCCATACTCCCCAGTAAATTATTCTATTTGTTATGATAGAAATCACGAGAAACTGGATTGACCTTCGTTACTTCAAAACATGCCTCATAATTTGTTCCAATGTATGTGTCTCCCACATCCACAACGCAGCTTGTTCAAGAAATGGTGGTATGCACGTCATCCAGGCGGTGCATGTCACTAATGGCAGTGGTCTTCATGTCTGAAATCTTCATCACATGATCTGGTCGGGGCTTCGCTCAACTCAATATTTATGATGAACACTTGGCAAATTGCTGGTGAGGTCGGAGTGAATTGGTTGTAGAAGATAGGAATGGCCCAAAGAGGGATCTTGATGGCTTCCTGCTGGTAGCCATCCGAAATGAGTCAGGGCACTGAAGAGGCGGTTTGACTTGATGAGAAGTATGGCCTAGCAGCTGATAATATAGTTGATGCCTACATTGTTGTAAGTGATGGCAGAGTTCTCAACAGAGAATCAATGGGGGAAGACTTGTTTTGGGCTATTAGAGGTGGTGGAGGAGCAAGCTTTGGAGTCATTTTTTCATGGAAAATCAAACTAGCTCCTGTTCCGCCTATCGTCACCGTCTTCACCATTAGCAGGACTCCTTGAACAAGGTGCACTCAAGGTATTTAAATGGCAGTAGTTGGTAGTACACTCCAGGAAGATATCTTCATAGAAGCCATTTTAGGGGCTGTCAGTGGCAGCCAAGAAGGGGAGCGGACAATACAAGTTTCATTCAAAACTCTGTTTCTTGGTAATACTAGTGAACTGCTATCTCTAATGAAAAAGAGCTTCCCTGATCTGGGGTTGGAGGCCAAGGATCATCTTGAAATGAGTTGATAGAATCTGTAAGCGACAGGTATGACCTTCCGGAGTACCCGAAAATGTTTTGCTCAACAGGATTCCTCGGTTTAAGAACTACTTCAAGGCAAAATCAGACTATGTGCAGGAACCAATTTCTGAAACAGGGTTATGTGTATGAAGATGCTTACTAAGAGGGGCAGGTATAATATCTGAAGTCTTTATGGTGGTGCTGATGGATAAGATTTCAGAGACAGAAGTTCCTTTCCCACATAGAAAGGGGAACTTGTATAAAATTCAGTATTTGGTCAGCTGGGATGAAGAGGGAGATAAAGTCTCAAAGAAGTACATAAATTGGACAAGAAAGCTTTATGCCTACATGGCTCCATATGTTTCAAGCTTCCTAGGGTTTATGGTTTCAATTATAGGTCTTAATTTGGGAATGAACAAGCCTAAAATAGCGTAAGTTTACAGGCCAGCATTTAGCATCAAATACTCGCTTTAATTTCGAGTAGATTGGTTTATGTGAAAACCAAAGTTGATCCAAGTAATTTCTTCAGGAACAATTGGTGATATTCTGCTCTTCTCTGCCATGAAGAACTGAGGTACTGAGAATAGGCAAACGTGCCAGTCATCGCCTGTCTTGTTCATCTTTTCTTCAAAATAAAGTGGCTTTAGTTTGCAAATAAACATAATATTAAACTATACTGATTTTATCAGGTAAATTAAATGTCATGAGTTACTTCTGTTGTACTTCAGCCCTTTTCTTTTGTCAATTCATCGATCAGTTGATACCACTCGAAGACACTCACACTGCTCAGAAGCACGCCAAAAGAGATGTTTGATTTAAACATGTTGAAGAAGTTTGAAAATATTTAACTAAAGCTCTATTAATATTTTTTCTGAAAGAATATTTTCCTTCAATATGTGTACTTTAAAATCATATAAGAGAGTTTGAGGGTCCTTGCTATGATTTTTCTTTTAGTAATACTTTTATCATCTATTTTGCATTCTCGCGCTGCGAATATAAATAATGAAAAGATAAAAACTCGCTTATTTCGACAATGATTCATCGCTTGTTGCATCAAGTGACTTTGGCATTGTCTTAGGTAGTGCACCATGTCATGAGCCATTTGCTGTGAACAATGTAATTTGATAGAAATAAATCACACGCATCAACCATCACACATGCAAGGAAACCATGGGGACGGCGGCTATTTCTAAAAGATTACATCCAGGGGTGTTGAGTCCAAATGTATGAATTTCACTATATTAATCAAGTCACATTTTGTTTTGGCGAGACAAGACCCTTTCATAGATCGCCTTCCTAACTCTCTTATAAATAAATATGTAAAAATGCTCCCCTTATTTCATAATGCACATTTGATCCTTTACAAGCCCAATCACTCCATCTCAGTCAAAGTAACAACACTACTCATAATACGAGAATTAGGGTAGTACCTGTAGCAGCTACTTCACCTGTGAATAGATCCTCTAGAAAATCTCCTTCATGACAACTCTATAAACTGTATGTGAACGACTTCTCCCCTTTATAATAAACTCTAAGAGATCTTCTCCTCAACATTTTGTGGTTTCATGCTCTCAATTTGTCTCAATAAGCCAATTGGAATGACTGCATTTCATTATATATTCATCTTAATACAATATCTACCTCCCATAAAAATCTCTTATCAAATATGATCCGAATCTTTCTGATTTGATCCACCCAATATTATCCTCTAGTCTTCCTATCCATCATAGAGCAGTAGAGCTTATGATACGAAGAATATTTGCTTCAAAATTAGATTTTATTGATTATTTGATCTACCATAACGTGAGACACCAACTCTAACATACCAAATAAGGTAAGTTGTGTCACACGACTTTTTCTACCATTACACTTGTTCTACCATTACATGTGACGCTGTTGGAAAACATGTGATTTATTTTTGCCTAAGATTATGACAAGAAATATCTCCAACATTCTCCCATTTGGCAAAAATAAATAATATAGAAGAAGCATATTTTGGAGAAACTACGAAGATATGCAAACTAAAATATATACCCATCAAATAAAATAATACTTTAGGGGAAGCACATACCACCATTCTGAATCAGAAAGAAATTATGTACCCCATCATTCATAGTCTTTCCTAAAGAAACCACAAAGCATATTGTTTTCTCCCAAAAAACTGTTCTCTTCTTCTTTGCCAGTACCATCTCCCATATATTTGTCCATAGAGAAGGCTAAAGAAAGACATACATACTGCTCCAGAACAAAAAGATGCACTAGTAGTGGGTTGTGGAGCACCAGCAGGAGAAGGACAGGCACTTGGCCCAGCAGCAGGAGGCGAACAACTTATTTTCGGTGCTTTATCCATTGGTCTTTGATAGATTTTTTCTTCAATTTCGCCACCCAGGTCCTCCATTGCAGTGGGCGAGGCAGATGGTGGAGAAGTGCACCAACATTAGACATCTCTTCCTTTTTTTCTTTGACTAACTTAATTCTAGAGATCATGGTATTGTAGCAAAAGACCGATAAAGAAGGGAAGAGGATGATGGTTGGCTAGATCCTAGGAAGATGCGCCTCTTCCCCTTCTAGAAGCTTGACTTAAGGACTTCCCAAAAGGATTAAGGGAAGTTTCTTCCACTAACCATAACTCCACCCACTTACCAAAACCATTATGGAAGAAATCATGAGCCATTCTCATTTTTCAACAGAAACTGGACATCTCTCTAGATTTTAAGCGTATTTTCTACTATACAAAGGATCTTAGTTTTGAATGCCAAAAATATATAGAGAAGAAAACTTACACTTTTCGAAATGAAGAGTCTACATTTTTTCCCTTTTTAGCGGTATTATTTAGGTGAGATGTGCATCCCCACTTTCCTCTCTAAGAACGGGATTTTAGGGCTTCTGAAATGTGTTTAAGGGAAGTTTTTCCTTTATAATGCTTTTTCCATTGTTTGAACTCATTCTCTTTTCCAAAAAATGGAAGATATGAGCAAGGAAAGATACTACCTTTTCTGAAATTGAATGTGATAAAAATCCAAGAAGATGAAGCCAACTACCCTGCCAGAGTGGGATAAAGACTAATAACACAAGGAGAAGAGCAAACATTACTTTCTTCTATAAATAATCACCATGTTTCCTCCTTGACTGCTGAAACGATGACATGCCCGAGAACACACGTTCTTAGAGAGGACCTTAGTGTCTCAAATAGGAAAGCGTCAAGGCCTTTGGTGAAGATACTTAAAGAATCATGTGAGGGAATGGGCTTGAGTTTCTACTCACCTTGTTCTCAACCATATTTTTGATAAAGTGATGTCCGATATGCTAGGGTCATGGATGCTAAATTGGATTTTTGGAGAAATTAAATGCTCTAATGTTGTCACAGTATGATGTTAGACTAGGTGATGCATCTTTTGCTAAGGCACTATCATTATGATTAGTCTCATTATTGTATGGGAGCCCAGTTTCTACATCATCCTTCCTTATTTCAAAAGAGTTAGATTCTTAATCATCCACTACCGTGATTAACCGGATTCCATAATTGCTTTTTCTTCATTAAATACTTTTGTATGCTCGGTTGTTTGAAGAATATCCCAGAAATATGCCTTTATCACTTTGTATGTCAAATTTGCTCATGTGCTCCCTTTTTCATCCTAAGCTTTCAACCTGCATTGGTCCCATTAGATCCATCTGAAGGAGTTCTAGAACTCTTGTGGTTGAGAGATGTTGCACCATCTTGTGAGACATCAAGATCCTGCTTCCGATTTTGACATGGACGCATGCCTTTTTGATCAATCTTTCATCTCTTGAATTTCCTAACAACACCGCCTACTTATAGTTTCACCGAGGCCTTGTGACTCGATGTACGAAGTCTTCTATGCTAGTTTTCTGAGTTGGTCAAGGAAGTGGTGTAACAAGTTCCTGAATATGTTAGAAGATAACAATTGTCTGATGATTTTTTCTTATCCAGCATGACAGCATATTAGAGTCAGAACCATCGAGAACTTGTGTTTGGTGAATTTGACAAATAAATTATGATCACACAGTTAACTAATGCTGATTAGATTAGCCTTCAATCCATCCACAAGGAGAACATTTAATAGGTTAGGCATACCTAGGAATTTTAGTAGGTCACTTCCAAGTACAACACCCTTGACACTATCACCAAATGTCATAGACTCTAGATTGCAAGGTTGCAAATTGGTTAGAATTTATTTATTACATATCATGTGCCTAGAGCTTCCACTATCAAAGTATCATTTTTTCTCGGCATTCACCTTGAGAGATGTGTAGGCCACCAAGTACCTTTCATCCCCTCTTACCACCTAAATATGTTTTGTTTTAGGGTTTTGCTTATGTTGTCTGACCTTTTGATGCATCAAGAAGTGAGAAACATTCCCTTTGGATATGTTCCTAACTTTTTGCACAATAACATCTAAGATTGTCTCTTTGATAACCCGATCTTCCTACTACCATTGTGATAGTGCTTTACCTGCTTCGAGCCAACATTTCTTATTTCTGAGTACGAGATTTAGTTTATGAATCTTCTCCCTTGAACCCTAGGGTCTTCATACTTTTGTTGTTCTCCCCATCTAAAATTCTTCATAGTCTAAGGTCAGGTACCAAAATCAAAGATCTTCACGCTCTTAACTCCGCCTAGTTCATTCTGAGTGTCTTCCATTCCAGATTTGAGGCTATTCACTTGTTTGATCAACTCATTATTTTCTCTACTTAGTTGAGAAATTTGTTTGAGCAGCATTTTGTTTTCATTGACAGTCTCCACTAGATTCTCATACACGATTTTGTAAGAGTGGACCATCGCTTCGTTAGAGATTTCTTCATCATCACTGCTTATCGCATTAGTTGTCGCAATATCCGGCGACCATGTAGTCACGAGGTAGTGACCTTATAAGTCGATGGATCGACCGTGGATCGATGTAGAATTTCTGACGCTTAAGAATCGCTGTACCGCAGTAAGATTGATTGGTGCCACGAATTCATCAGGAGTTTGTCATCTCCCTCATTGCATGCTTCAGACTCATCATCACTCCACGTGTTAGCAGCTATTCCAAATTTCGAATATGTCCATACCCTTCACATTTACGCACCGGATCCTTAGGTATCTGTTCTTTTCATTAAGATTAGCTCCCTGATTTCTGCTTATTTTATGGGAAGAATTGAAGATGTTAGGGACATAAATCATATTTATGTGTATTGAGGGATAGTACCTTTTATTCGATTGTTTAGCTTCTTCACTATCTCGATAAACAAACACAAATAACCATGGATCTTAGTCAATAACCTAGAGTAACCCAGAATTTAATACCAATTGGAAGAGAAAACCGCTTGTTTAGCTGCGTGAATCGTCACAGGGATCAAGTGATGCAACATTGTCTTAGGCGGTGCACCATGTCATGAGTCATATGATATAACAATATAATTTGAACAAAAATAAAATCACATGCATAAACCATCACACACACAAGGAAATCGAGATTGCTACGCTATCTCGACAAAGGCCTACGCCCGGCTGGGTCGAGCGCCTAGATGCCAAGAATTTCCTCACTATATATTAATTAGGTTACACATTGGTCTTAAGTGAAACAAGGCTCCCCTTTTTCATGGTCGTCTTCTCCTAACTTTCTCATAGTAAAACATAAAAATAAGTTCCCTTATTTCCCCATATAACAATATTTGGACTCCTACAAGCTCAATCACTCCATCTCAACTAGAGTAACAACACTACTCATAATCAACACTATTTCACCCATGAATGACTTCTCCCCCTTTATAACAACCTCTAGGAGATCTTCACTCAATATTCTGTGGCTTCATGTTTCCTAATATGTCTCAACAAGCCAACTAAAAGTTTATGATTTCATTCCATATCCATCTTAATGCAATACCTACCTCCTATAGAAATCTTACTTACCGTATGATCCAATCTTTTTGATTTGATCCATCTAATATTATCCTCAATCTCCCTTATCCATCATCGAGAATATCAACATGATCATAAAATATATTTGCTCGATTAAATTGGAAAATTATGTTATAGGTTCTCATTTCCAATTTATTTGAAAATTAAAACGAGAAAAGACTTGAAATCAAGGCTGAGTCCCATGATTTAAAAAATGTTTGATAGAGTACAAAATATTTGATAAAGTATTTAACAAATTTTGAAGTACAACCTTAGCAAATCTTAGGTGCAGTGTACTAACACATATGTGCGAGGTTGGCGAGATTGTACTAAGTTTATTGGATCTGATGATGCTTTTTTCAACCGGACTGGGCTTGAGAGTGTCGGGGTCGTTGGGCCGGACTGGACTCTTTGGCGGCGGTCCCTCTGAGGGCTCTGGATCGTCGAAATTTGAAGTAGGATCGGCTGCGGTGTTAGTGCAACGGGCTTTGGACGATAATTACTCTCTTGCAAAAACAAGAAAGAATTAGGGTTGGAGAGGGCTTAGCGGGTGGCGGCTCAGATGCCTAAGTGGGTTCTTTCACGAGAGAAAGTATGGAATTTGTAGAGGCGAATGTATTTGCGTATGTTTGCGTACCTTTGCTTGATGGGGTGTCCTTATATTTATAGTAGATGTTTTACCAGTTGGATGGTGATTAGGATTCTTCGCCATTAGATGGGATATTTTCTTGCTATCAGATTTGATTA
Organism: Tetrastigma voinierianum; assembly: GCA_016808115.1. Taxonomy (NCBI): domain Eukaryota; kingdom Viridiplantae; phylum Streptophyta; class Magnoliopsida; order Vitales; family Vitaceae; genus Tetrastigma; species Tetrastigma voinierianum. Next base: position 26,891 of record JAEQBH010002559.1, read on the forward strand.
TGGATATAGAAAGTGCAGCTCTATTTGGAATTATTTCTCTCCCTTATTGGTGGGATCCTAGTTTGTTAGTATGTGTGAATTATCTTACTTTCCTAACTGGTAAGATTTAGTTAGATTTGATGGATAATATATTATTAGGGATTATTTTATTTCCCTTATCTATGAAGTTAATTTCGATTTACGGGAACATGGGCTTTCTTGATTACCCGTAATTGACCTTTAGGCCGAAGCGGGTGGGCCTTCATCAACTAAATCACAGGTTGGCGTCAAAAGGCTGAATGCTTCAATGGGCATGCCACAAATGGTTGGGCCTTCATCTGAAGAATTTGGCGTCAAAAGGCACAGATAGCTAATGTGCATGCCTCTCCTTTGGGGTTTAGCGTGGGCCTGCGAGCTTATTTTTTCGGCTCCCTATCGGTTGCCCCCAGCCCTTGTAATACGGCGTACGTGACGAGAAGTACATGCGATTCTCGTATCGGATGTAATTTCCACGTGTGCAGCGCAATTTGGGTTAGTTAAGGCTTGATCGCTAGTCATGCGTCTTGCGATATGATGACTCTTTGGTTTTGCTTATTTCTCCCTACTCCTTTCAATTTCCTTCTTTTCTTTCGCAGACCTCCTCTGTCTTGTGTGCCCCTGATCCTACGACCTCTTCTTTGCTCAGTAGTCGGTAACTTCATTTTCCTTAGTTCTCCGTCGACCTTTTGTGTAGAGGTCTTTTAAATGTTTTCTGAGATAGCTTCTTCCATTTTATTCCTAGGACCGCTGCGTCTTTATCTCTTTGGTTTCTTTTCTTGAGTCTGACGGTACGCTGAGTTCAAGTTGACCAGGATTTTGTTTTCCTTATTTCCTTTTATGGGTCAAGGTAGCTCTTCTTCTCTGCATTATAGGCGGTGACTCTTAATTTATTCAGGTTCTGGCCAATTTGTGGTGTCTTTGGCCGTTCAGTAGGGGGTTGAACTTGAATGCAGGGAAGCCTCCTTTTCCCTTGGACAAAGGTAAGGAAAGTAGATCCTGATTAAATACCCTAGGAGATTCGAGGAATACCAAGATCCACCCATTCAACATGCTTTAAGCATGGGGCCCTAGAGTCGGTCCCTCATATAGGAGCCACCTTTGCGGGCCGTTATCGGCCTCCCTTTGAGCGTTCGAGTGGTCCTAGCGTTTTGACCCTCGATGTGGTTTAAGGTGCCTAGATGGTGTGCTTCTTTGGAAGTGACCGATAATAGTCGCCAGCTTTCTCTGCATCGCCCTTAAAAGGGTTTCGCGACACTTCAATGTCTGTCCTTCCAACTCTGGCGCTGATAGTTTAGGGTATTTTGGTTGGTATCGTTTTCTTTAGGAGACGGAACCGGTGTCCCAGCACTCCTTTATCTTTGCTTAGAAGGAAGGCATGAGGAGCTTCCTCTATTTTCAGGCGCTCCGCGCTCTTTAGTGATTTTGATCTTCCCTCTTCCACGGGTTGTGGAAGGGGCGCTACTTTTTTGTCAAGGGGCGTAATTGGGAATATGACCCGCTTGACAAGGGCGACACCACAGGCATTAGGTGGCAGACCCTTTGAGAATCTTCGTAGTGTTATGTTTTGGTATAACGCGTAGAGGTCATTGGGTATTTGATTCTTGCTTTGTCTACATGTTTCGGGTCTTTCGAATCGATCGGTGGCGAAGATAATGTCATAAGCGGCGTTGGTTGAAGTGTCCTCCTCGTCCTTGCGCGGAGCTGATCGTCGGATATTCTTGGCCCGCTTGGGCTCGAGTGCGCTGCGCTCTGGCATGAGGCCGCCGCCCCCTTCCACCATGAGTCTCCCCCATTGGTCCTTCCATTGCCAAACCCATTAAGGGAGGCTTCTGGCTCGGTTAGGTATTTGTCTCGGAAGCCGGGAGTGTGAAGCGGAAAACCTTGACTCCGGCCCGAGAAAGATCGGCGGCTTTGTGGCGTGCGAGGTGGGGCGTCTTCCCGCTAGCCGTCTGCCTGATAAGCCGGGCAAGCGTTATCGCCTCGGTCGAGGTTTCCCAGTCTTGAGTTCCGCGACAGTTGCGGGTGCAGCTGCTTGAAGGCGAAGGTCCTCGGGTGGGCAGTTGGTGGCCGTTGGCGATCATGCCCATCACTGTCTGGAATCCGCCTACGAAGAGTGTTAGGCCACCTTCTTCTTTTGAAGAAGAAGGACTCCAAAAAGGGTGGGGATGGCGACTCTTTGGCCTCGCGTGAACTTCTTGTTTGGTGCGATCTAAATCCGATGCTAAGGATTTGACCTCGAGAGGTGACGTGGGTTTACGGCTTACATCCTCCAAGAAGTCGCCTCGGTAAGTTCTCATATCTGGTCTTATCTGATTTCATTCTGAGTTGAGTATTGACCTCGTGTTGGGCGTTGATTTTACGTTGGATGTGGCAGGTGGCCACTCATTTGAAGGGTTGGCCAGAAAAGCCAAACTAAACGAAGGCCGTATTAAAGGCACTTTCCGGGTTCAAGGCGAGAAATTAGCCCTTACCCTCTGGCCAATTTGGTGCGAGATGTGGTCTGTGTGGCCAGAGAGCGGAGAGGCTCAAATCTGATTTAAAGCATACCATGTCGGCCCGTGCCTGGGCCGAGAAGGTAGAAGATGAAATCAAAAGCGACGGCGGTAGTGAAGGTGAGCCAGGAGACCGGATCTTATTTGCGGGTTGCGTAGAGCGACTTGATAGAGGCGAGGGGACGAGGCTGCGGTTGCCCAATATGAGCTTGAGGATGGGATTTGGGGATGAGCTTCTTACATCCGGCGTCTTTCTTGAGTCTAAGAGGAGCTACGTCTCTTGGCTAATGGCCGGCTGCTTGATAAGGCAATGACTGATAGACCGGGGCTTGTCGTGAGGCCCCAGAGGGCGATCAACTCGGCGAGCACGGCGAGGGGTGCCGTGGGGCAGGGACCTTCATCGAAGAAATCTTTGGTTGCTTTCGGTAGGACAAGTTATGGGAGATGAGGACCAAGCCCGATTACTCAGTGGGCTTTGGGTGGCTCGCTTTTTAGTGATTTTCGCGCTTATCAGTTTGGATTTCAACCGACCTCCCTAGCGGCTTGATGGGCGGAGAATTCTTTCTCCATGAGATCATACAGATCGGATACCCTCTTTTGGGCTCATCATGCAACCCCGTGTATAATCTTTTACGTATATAGACATATACTTAGCCTTTTCTTAATGAATATTCATTTTTTATTTTATCACTTTCGTCTTTACTTGTAAATGGCATTATTCTTCATGATTAGTATTAATTTCTTGGCTGCGCGGCTAGCCGAACGTCAGGAGTTGGATAGTGTGGGATGTGAGGTTGAACGGTTGAGCTCTTTGTTTGGGCCTCGGGAAGCTATGGGCTACTCTTTTAATTAAACAGATTTTTAGGCTGCATGGCCTGAGTAGAATAGTCGAGGTCGTCAAATTGAGCTGCTAGGCTCCTGATGTTGAGGCCTTGCGGGCTGAATAGCCTGAGCTGATATGAGTCTTAGGTTGAATGGCCTGAGTAGAATAGTCGAGGTCGTCAAAGTGAGCTACTTGGGCTCCGGGCACTGAGGCCTTGTTGGCGCCTAAGCTGATCTGACTCCTAGGTTGCATGACCTGTGCAGAGTAGTCGAACTCGTCAAAGTAAGCTACTGGGCTCTGGGCGCTGAGGCCTTGTTGGCGATATAACTGTTGATCTAACTCCCAGGTTGCGTGACCCTGCTCTGATGGTCGAGACTCGTCTAAGTGAGCTGTGGGCTCGGGCGTTGAGGCCTTGTTGGCGATATAAGCTTGAGGCGATCGACTCTGGGTTGCAGGACCTGATGCGGGAGTGGTCGAGACTGCGTCAAGTGAGCCTCTTGCGGGCTCAGGCGTGATCTGACTGGTGATCCTAGCTCATGGCGGCGTGGCCTTGTGCGGAGTGGTCGAGGCTCGTCAAAGTGAGCTCTTGGAGCTCGGTAGCCCGGGCGCTATTGGCGATATAGCCTGAGCTGGTCGACTCATAGGCGGGCGTGGCGTGCAAGTAGTCGAGCTGTCCAGTGAATCTGGGCTCAGGGTCTTGGGCCTTTAGTGGCGATATAGCTGAGTTGATCGACTCATGGGCGGCATGACACGTGCGGTGGTCGGGCTGTCGAAGTGAGCCTGCGGGCTCTGGGCGTTGGGGCCTTGTTGGCGATCTCTTTGGCGGTTTGTTTCATGGGCGGCGTGACTGTGGAGTAGTCGGGCTCGTCAAAGTGAGCTGTGGAGCTCAGCTGAGGCCTTGTTGGCGATATAGCTGAAGTGTCGACTCCGGTTCACGTGACACCGTGTGGTAGTCGAACTCGTCCAAAGTGAGCTCTTTGCCCGGGCTCGGCGAGACTGTTGGCGTCTGATCGAGGTGATCGACTCATAGGCGGCGTGGCTGTACGGAGGGTAATCGGGCTTGTCAAAGTGAGCTCACCCGGGCTCAGGCCCAGGCCTTATTAGCGACCTCTTTGACTCATCGGCTCTAGGTTGCATGACTGTGCGGGAGTGTGAGCTTCGTCCAAAGTGAGCTATTTGGGCTCACGGTATTTGAGGCCTTGTTGGCTATATAACTGGTGATCACTCATGGCCGGTGTGGCTGTGCAGTGGTCGAGCTCATCAAGGTGAGCTACTAGGCTCTGGAACCTTTGAGGCCTTGTTAGTAACCTGACATCTCAAGCCGTCAGGTTGAAAACGTCGTCAAGTTATTTATAAAATATTTTTGAAATTAGGGGAGTTGGCTTTGGTTTCAAGCCTTTTGTTCTATTTTTAGAATAAATTAAATGGGAACATAACGCAGTTTTCCCAAAATTAATTGGATGGGATGATAGTAATAGGCGTGCGACATGGTGATCAGTAATACGGGCCCTCATTATCTGGCCGTCGTGCTCTGTTGCTACAGAGTCAAGAAATCTGCCAAATTGGAATATGTCAAATTACTTGTCCTTTTCGTAGCAAATGCTATGAAATTAGGAAAACAAAAATAGTTTTGGTTTTTGAATAGATATTCTTTGATTTGCTTATTATAGAAGAGAGCAGATAGATTTTCAAGTTTGCAGAAAGGCAAACCCATACCATTTGACAACCAATCAATGCATTATTATTAGAAAGAGCAGCATGAGTTTATTTTATTTAGTATACATCAAGCTGCTTATTATTATAATTTGTTTAAGAAACAACTGTAAAGAAAATTAATTTATCCCACTGTCAGGTGCTTCTAATCTCTTAATTTCAATTCTTCCACCTACATGATAAATAGGGATGCTGTTCATTCAGAAGAAGTTACTTGGATCTACCTTTGTTTTCACCCTGAACCAATCTATTGAAGTTCATCTTGTAGTACTTGATCCCCAAATACCAAGCTTGTGTGCATAGCTTGTGTTGCCTTCTTATTCCTTCCCAAATCAAGGTCCCTATAGTTGAGATATGCTGCTCTTTGGAAACTTGAAACATATGGAGCCATGTATTTATAAAGCTTCTTGCCCATTCTATATGCCTTTGACACTTCTTCCTTCCTCCAGCCAAAAGACTATGTAATGATCGGAATATGCTTCCTCCTGTGGGTAAAGGAGTTTCAGTTTCTGAATCTCGTTCATCCTTCCACCATATGGGCTTATGATCATCATCCTCGTTGCATTTTCTACTTGGTAGAACAACTCCATATCCCTGGTGGTAGTTTCGGGAACAGGTCTCTTCAAAAGCTCTGATTTATTCTTGAATAGTTCTTGGATGATTGGCTCCTGTTGAGCAAAACATCCAGAGGTTGTCCGAGAAGCCTGCAAAGTAAAGTACTGACTCCTGATCCAACTTATTTCTCACTGCAGTCATCGCGGCCAACCCGAGCTCAGGGAAGCTCTGTTCATTAGAGAGAGCAGTCTGCTGGTGTTACCAAGAAATAGAGATTCGTATGTAGAGCTTACTGTCCTGTCCCCTTGGCTGCCATTAACAGCCTGTAAGATGACTCTGATGAAGATGTCTTCGTGGAGCTTGTCAGCTACTTGCTGCCATTTGAGTAGAATCTTCTCTCCATCTTGTTCCAAGGTCCTGGTAACACTGAAGACGGTGACGGTGGATGGAACAGGAAACAAGTCGATTTTCCATGACGTGATGATTCCCAAAGCTTGCTCCTCCACCACCTCTGATAGCCCAAAAGCAAGCCTTTCTCCCATGGATTCTCTGTTAAGAAGTCTACCATCACTATCAACTATATAAGCATCGATGATATTGTCAGCTGCAAGGCCATACTTTCTCAACAAAGTCCCGTACCCTCCTCCGCTCAAATGGCCGCCGACTCCGACAGTGGGGCAGGTGCCGCAGGAAGCCATAAGTTGCAGTTTTATTGGCAATGTTATAGTAAACTTCACCCAGAGTTGCACCAGCCTCCACCCAAGCACTGCCATCTCCAACATCAACATTGATGGATCGAAGTTCCACCAAATCAACGATGATGAAAGGGACTTCAGACACATACGAGAGACCCTCGTAGTCATGGCCCCCACTCCGGGCTCTGATCTGCAATCCATATTTCTTGGAGCAGATAACAGCTGCTTGGATGTGGGACACATCCAATGGTGTGACTATAACCTGTGGTTCAGGTGTGGACGAGGTTGTGAATCTGAGGTTTTGTATGGAGAAATCCAATACAGATGAATATGATGAGTTTTAGGGTGTAAATGACTTTTGTGATAGGGGTTGAGGAGTTTGAGTTTAGGGAAAGACATTGCAGAAAGTTTTCATGGACTGAACTTGAAGCAGCCCATGAAACTGTTGAGGATAGAAGGGTAAAAATAAGTATATATGTTGCTGCAGAGATTGAAAAACCCATTTCGCCTCTTAAGCTTTGTGCAAGAGAAGATATGAGGTCCCTTATTTATAGTTTACAAATTCATAATACCTTCTTTATGTTCAATGAATTGCAATCGTCATAGTCACCAATCTTATCTTTTTGAAATTAGTACGTGGAGAAGAAATTTGAGCATTGGAAAATTCAAAGTAAACCCAATATAATATTTGAAGTTTTGATGTGGGAATTATTCAAAGTACAAATCCAAGAAGGGCCCTCCAATTAGCAATATATATTTGACATTTATAAATATTATTATGTACACAGTACTCACCCAATAAAATAGTTGAAAAGTTTTAATCTTGGCACATATTCAAAGTTCAAAAAGAAGCGCTCTCCAATTTGCAATATACATTTGACATTTATAAACGTTACGTCACACCCCGAAGGCTATCCATTCATTTATTAATTCAAAGGTTTGGGGTTTGAGGTCGTTGTTAACTTGTTATGGCATTTAAAATAATAGCCACAGTCTTACATTTCATGTTTGACAATTTTAAAATTCATTTAGGTATTATAACTATAATTTGCTTTCAAACTTTAAATTTTTTAATTTAAAACTTGTTTTTTAAAATCTTTTATTAACTAAGAAAAGTCAAAATATTTAACTTCTTTCAATGTTCAAATCTTTTTAAAACAAACTAAAATATAATATTGAGCATACATGGTGTCTCAACTTTTGTATTTGTTCTATTTTCGTATTTCAACTTTATTTTTATTCACTGCTCGTCTCAACTTTTTATTTTTTATATTTTGATATCTCCTCGATTGTTTTATTAAAATATTTAATCAGTAAAATCGAATTAAAACGATATTTCATATCATATAAAATAATGAAATTACTTAAACGAATTTTTAATTATGCTGGCTTTATTGATATTATCATTTCTAGACAGTGGCTTTACCATCTATTTGTTACAATAAAAGAAATTCGATGAAATTGACTACTATAAAATTGAGATAAAAATTAATTTTTTCTTGCAAAAAGTAAAGATTTTTCTTAAAACTAAAATTTAAAATATAAAAAACAAATTTTAATTATCTTCTATTATTTATACTTGTTTTCTAAGTGTCAATTAAAAATAATTATATATGAATAATTAAAATAAATAAAATATTACATATTAAAAAATTATTTAAAATAATTAAAATATTTATTTTTATCTCAATCTCCATAGGAACCAATTTATAAATTTCTTTTTTATTGTAAATAAAAATCTTTAATGTGTGAAAAAGATAATATTAAATGGTTTTATCTTATTAAGTGTTATAAATAATTTCATCATTTTTATAAAACGTGAAATGTTATCTGTATTAAATTTTTCTATTCAAATATCCTAATAATCATTGATTGGGTTTTTTATTTTTAGAAACAAGATCTTTCCCATTAAGAAACTCAGGAACTTAATAGCTCACAAAGAATAGGTCGGGGGAAAAGAACCCCAAAACTGGACATCAGAAAGAATCGGAAGCACGAACTAAATGAGTAAAGCCGCACAGTTCGCTGGATCTCCTACAAAAACCAGACTATACTGAGGCATGGTTTGAAGTATAACTTTGTAGTCATTTATAATAGCACCAAAATAGGGTTGGAGAAGACTGTTGATCAATTATAGCCTGATAAACAAGTAGGAATCTGTCTCCAACTAGATTATGTCAAAAGGGATGTTTTGGGCCAACACCAAAACGCCTCAAGGACTGAAACAACTTCAGTAAAAGCAGCATCCTTTGGACCCTCATAACCGCTTCCATATGAAATTATCATTTGGCCCTAAGGGTCGCGAACAATCCATCCATATCCCAGTTTTCTCTATTGAGAGAAAACGGCACCCTCGACTTACATTTGATCCATCCAAATGGTGGCTTTTCCCAAATAAGTTTTTCTTTGGCATATGACGGGAGATTATCGCCATTTGATAGGAGCTGCATCGCCTTCCATTGAAATAGAAAAGATGATGTGAAGTCAGCAAACGTGCATGGGATTGGGTGTGGTTGGTCCACAGAACCTCTTTCTGTGACACCATATAGCCCATAAAATCATACAACCCAGCTGCCTGGAATCAGCATTCATTAACTCTAGAATATGGAATACCCAATCTGTTATTGCTTGAAAGTTTCCCGAAGGCCTACTTAACTGAGCGGCAAACCAGCTATTCTTCGCAAAATTACACTGGGTGAAAACATGTAGAGCCGTTGCCATTTCATTTGCACAAACTGGAAAGGCTGGGTCAACATCCAACCTTCTATATATAAGTAGGTCCTTTGTTGGTAAGCAATGATTACATAACCGCCATAGAAAATTCTTTACCTTTGGAGGTAATTTTATGGACCATACTTTTTTCAAAGAGCGAGATTGTGGTTAGGGGGAGTGGTAGAAAGGTGGGCCGTTAGAACCCTGTAAGCTGACTTCACCAAGTATGCTCCACTCTGTTCATGTTTCCAAAACAACAAATTAAATCCTCTCTTTCAAAGTGATTGAATGGGATCTGTAAGATTAACCTCCTATCTCATTCATTGAAAATATTTGAAAGAATATTCGTATCCCATCCCCTCTTATCCGGTAATAAAGTGCGTTTCCAGAAGCCTCCTCTGAAACTGATACTTGCATGGACTAAACCCATGAGAATCGATCATCGTAGCCTCATTACCCAATCCATATATTGATCTTTGCCCATCCCCAACCCTCCATTTGGCACCCTGAAAAAGAAGGTTGTTTCGCTATTAAACTTTGCCAGAGAAAATTGGGGTTAGTGCCAAGCTAGGCGTTCAGGAAATTGATCTTGAGACAGTGTCGAGCTTTGTAAATTTTGGTCACCAGAAAGTTGCCATTTGTGAGAAGCCTCCAACCTGTTTTCCCCAGCATAGAAAGATTGAACTCATGCATTTGCTTGAAGCTCATCCCACCAAAGTGCTTATGAACACTGAGTTTAGACCAACTTAGCCAGTGTATGCCTCGTGAGTCACCTTTACCCGAACTCCTCAAAAAAGCATTAAAGGTATGTTCCAATTCCGAGCATAGCTGTAAAGGAAGGAGAAAAACACACATAGCATAGATAGGAAGGTCATGAGCTATTGTTTTAAGCAAAACTTATTTTCCAGCTCTTGACAGAAAACAATGTTTCCAGAAGTTGTGAGATCGATGCTAAACTTTTTTCTAATAAATGTAAAATCTGCCTTTATTTCTACCCACAAAGGATGGGAGGAGGCCAAGGTACTGTCTAGAATGAGCAGATTGATGAACACCTAAGATGTTGCAAATTTCATCACGAGCTGGGTTAGGCGTGTTAGCACTGAATGAAACCGAAGATTTCTGGAAATTTATTTGTTGCCCCAATGCCTTCTCATACAACTGATCAATGCACTTTTTGATATGATACCCCTCCTTCGACTTTGGCAATCCTCTGCGAAAAATATATGGGAGATGGTTGGTGCTTGTCTAGCGATTTTGCAACCATGGATAAGGCCCTTTTAATTGTTCATAATTTTGCAGTAAAGAAGAGAAACCTTCTGCGCATATAAGGAATAAATAGGGTGACAACGGGCAGCCTTACCAGAGCCCTCGAGAGGGTTTGAAAAATGGCGTTGCATGACCTGCATGAGTACTGAGCACCACAGATATAATATACTATTGTCCATCGTACCCATTTTTTCAGGGGAACCCATTGCCTGTATGACTTGCTGTAAAAAGGGCAATTCCACCCTATCATATGCTCTACTCATGTCAGCTTTGAGAGCTACATAACCTGTTTTTCCTATTGTCTTCCTTTTTAGAAAATGTGTCACTCATAGAAGAGCATTATATTATCAATGATTAATCTCGTGGGGACACAAGCACGTTGAGACTCGGATATAACACGATGAAGTACCCACTTCCAAACAATTATAAATATTTTAGCAAGAATTTTATACAATACGTTGCAGCAGTGAGATTGACAGAGATCCGACACTTTCAGAGTGATGTTCAAAACTTCCAAGGAGGAAAAAATGATGTGTACAGGTCATGCCGTAACATCAGTGCCAACGGTATCCCAAAAATGATGATAGAATCACCCAAATAATTGAACAGAAATTAAAGTTCAAAACTTAATTAAATAAAAATAAAGTTGAAACATAAAATAAAAAAATAAAAATATAGATATTTGATTGAATAAAATAAAGTTCATAATACACCATAATAGAAAAAAAGGAAAAATTGAAAATACATTTATGTAATCAACCCATATAATCTTAATGCAAGGTCCTTCATCATATTAATATCTTATACTTCATACAAAAAAAGTAATGAAAATTAATAACCTAATATTTAATTCTATTTGATAAAATTAAAATTAAATTAAATTGATTTTATTTAAATTTAAATCAAAATGAACACCGCCTAAGTTTGGATGGAAACTATTTTTTTTTTCCTTTTCATTCAAACAAAGTAAAAAAGTCATAGAATACTTGATGCATCATAACAATTCTTTAATAGTGTGAAGGAGAATTAAAAGAAGGAAACATTGGCTTTTAAGGGCTAAAGACTCGATACAATACAACTAAATAATACTTGTACAATTTGTGTGCCTCTCCTTTTTATTTTATTTCTAAATATTACTTGTACCATTTATGTGTGTCTATGTACTGCATGGCTGCACGTAAGGTGGGTCAAAGATGGTTACATTACTTGTCTCTCTCACGCAGTATTTTGAATACATATCCTTCATATATCTCATCATGTTTAATGATTGATTGTGATGTTTGGTCTTGTTTTGAGAAAAAATCAGAAGAAATTTTGATGGTTGAAATCCATATCTGGCATCATGCCTGATGTCATTTTAACGAAACATTTAGCCGGAACGTGAAAAGTAATAGGAAAAGAAAAAATATACAAAGAAAATTGATTATCTTATATTTGAATTGGACTGACGTAAATATAAAAAAATTGAATAAAATCAAAATTTTTCAAATTTTATATATTTTAAAATTCTACTATATGTAAACAAATAAAGTATGACTCAATACATATATATATATATATATATATATATATATATATATATATATATATATATATATATATATATATATATATATATATATATATAATTAATTTATTAAGTTTAAAATTATTTTTTATTTTTCTTTTAAATTCTTTCATTTCATATTTTATTCTCTATTTTCTTCATTAAGAGACTTTTCGGTTCCAAATTGAGTCTTAGCAACATTGCTACATTTGGAACCTGGTGAAGTACGATAAAATATTAATGAAAATATTTTTCCATGACATTTTATTTTGAAAAATATAAAAGACAAAATTTAGCAATTTTATATATTTAAATTCTACTTATATAATAAAATAAATAAATGAATAATAAACATATCAATTAATTTATTAAGATTAAACTTGTTAGTTTTTTTTTCAAATTTTATTTCCTTTAACTCTTTCCTTTAGTTTTTCCTTAGACTTTTCTTCAACTTTTCCTTTATTTCCCTTGGACTTTTTCCATATGTGATTTCTGCATCAAAAGTAGCCTCAGAGAAAATTTTCTGTAAGACATTAAAAAACTTAAATAAATAAAAACTCCAATGTGATCATTCATAGCTCAAGGTAGCTAAAACCATCCCCAATAATGTGTAGGGTATTTTAATGCTGTGTTTAGATGGCTGCCTCCTCTGACCGGAACAGATTGCTGGAAAAAATGGTTTAGTGACATCAATAACGTAAGGACTTCCACGACAGCGTAATCCTGAGGAGGGAATTATTTTAGATAAAGAGAAGCAAAAACTTCTTTGATCATTATTTTGGGCTTAAATAATTTATTGCGATTATTATTATTTAATTTTGGATGCATTTACTTGCACACATTAAATATTTATGTTTATTATTTGAAATTTTTGAAAATTTGTGCTTTTGTCATTGTTAAGATCATTATTAAGTGTTTGATAGTTTGATATTGATGGTTGAGAGCCTTGGGTTTTTTTAAATTTATGAATACATTCATGCTAGCTATTACTCTACCATTAATTAAACTTAAACCATTTAAATTATTATGGAAGGTCTTCTATTTGTTTATTATAATTGATGTTTTAGTTATACGTCATTACAGCATTCTACTTTTAATGACGGATTTATCGTCGGTAATTAAAAATCCGGCCGTGAAAATTCTTTAACGACGGATTTGCGATGAAAAATTCGTAGGTAAAACGCTTCCTCGCAAATTCTAGCGACTAAAATTTTCAACTGCTGCTAAATTTAGTGATTATTCAAATTTTCCGCCGCTAAACTTAGCAAATCCTAGCTTACTAATTGAAATTTTCCGCCGCTAAACTTAGCGATTTAATTTTAATTCCGTCATAAAATAATACGTGAAATCGTAATGTAAATCACATAAATATAGCGACGGAATGAATTTTTCTGTCGCTAAACTTAGCGACGGATATTAATTTTCTGTTGCAAAAATAGCTATTATTATCGCAACAATCGCCGCTTATTATTACACGAGTACCCCCAATCCGCTACTAAAATAGCTATCATTTTCAAATCGTCGCTAAATTTAGCGACGGAAAATTAAAATCCGTCTCCAATATAGCGACGGAAGTTTGCAATCCGTCGCTTAGTTCATTTCTTGTACACTTTTCGAGTTATTTTAGCGACGGAATGTTCCGTCGCTAAAAACCATTTTTATTTAAATTTTCTTTATATTAATTTACAAATTATCAGAATATATTTAATTTAAATAATTAGAAACCATAATATTAAAAGCACACATTCATTGGAAAACAAATATTAATTTAATACATTGTTGAAAAATAAAAGCAATACAAATAACTACATTAATTATGTTGCAACAATTAAAAAACTTTAACACAATAACTAGTTCATATCATCGCCTAAAACAAACTAACCTGGCAATCTAAAGATCATGATCACGACCTGTGAGATGGTTATGGGGTGTAAAAGTCGGATTGGTAGGATCCGATGGTCGGGTATCGGGATTGAGACTGCGGCAAGATACGCTCAAATCCCCATCTTTTGTTGTCTGTCACTCTTAATTGCTCTTTTATACAATCTCACATCTTCTTATTCATTCTTGAGTTGAAGTTCTTGAACTTCTACTCACCTCCGCCCAACCACTTCATTCCACGTCAGGTGAAACGCTCATCGATGTAAAATCATAACGCCGGCGGCAGTAGAGGAACTCGCCGAAAGTCTCGAGGTAAAATGCGACGCCCGAGAGCTTCAAGGCCATACACTCTCGCTCTCTTTTCTCACCTCCAACCGCTTAATCAGCTCATGTTAACCCCACAGCCCGTTTGAATCCTCCCTCGGGGATCGAGAAGCAGAGGCAACCATGGTTTCCACAGCATCCTATATTTAATTTTATTTATAAAATTAATAATTATTTTAAGAATAATTGTTGAGTTATTTTAATAAAGCAAAATTGAAATCTTACATTGATGTCCTTAGATCTTTTGTCAACGAAAGCACCATCTTTTTTGGTGTGCATCTTCTTGAACACTTCAAATGGCGTGGGGGCGTTTCAATTCTTTTCCTACAAAAATTAATTATCAAATTAATTAGTTCGAATAAGATGATGAGGAAATGTTATTTAAAATATTCTAAAATTTTACCAAAGCAATACAATGTTGAATTGTGGATTAGAGCCATCTCGTATGTGTGGAAAAGACCGTGCCAGTCCTCCCTTTTCTCAGACACATTTTTAGCAAATTGCTCACGTTTCTTTTATATCAGGAGTACTCCAATGTCGCGCCAAATTTTCCGATACATCTTCCGGTATATGTTCTTCTTTCCTCTATCGCATCTTGCACAACCAATCCCTATATCGCTTCCCACACCCTATAAACGCTCTCGACTAATGCATCATTTGAATCATCCCAGTACATGCTTCAAGAAAAAAAATATTTCTTCAACAAATAAAATGTATAACTAGCATACAAAGTGGTAGTTGCACAACGTGATTTTGAAATAATACAATATTAACAAGTTTGAATGATCTTAAACTACATACAAAGAGTAGTTGCACATCGTAATGCCGCAAATTTTAATGAAACAAAAAGCAAGGTAAGAAGACAATACATACCTTCAGAATACTGCAACACTCTAGACAAGAAGGACATGAATATCCCTTCTTGTCTAATGTAGAGATGAAGGCCATCCATCATATGCCAATATCCCAACACGAATATCTCAACACTCTAGACAAGATATGTGCCCTTTGCTCCATTTTATAAAAACATTTTAGGGTTCTAAACAATTTTTTCTTTCCCTCTAAAAACAGCTTCTCAAATGAATTTTTTAAAACTATTTTAAAAATGAAGCACAATAAACCTTCAATCTAATTTATTATTTAAATTTTGATATAATTATATAAGCAATTTATTTTCTTTAAAAATACTACTTTAACTTCAATAAGCATCAATTTTAGAGTAACACGATCCTCAAACTTTAAAAAATAATCAAGTAGTTTGATTTAGTATCGACCCGCATCGGGTATTAGTTGAATTCTTTTCTAATTTGAATACAATTTTATATTCGTAGTTTCCACATTAGCCATCAAATTTGACTAGTGTATATTTATCTCATAGGATCCCTGGGTTAATAACCAAAGAATCATTAAATCCTCCACTCGACCGTGAGACTGGGCCACAGCCTTTCCTAGCTATTCCCATCGCTTTTATATGTAATAAAAACATCTACATCCAGCCACATCCCGATGGTATAATTTCCTCAGCATCTCATCACAACTTGTTCACATTCTCAAGCTTTTCCCCTTCCATAACTTGATAATAATATGGTCGATTTTCCGTGCAGATAAACAACAAAAACAAAGAGAAAACTTCACCAAAACGACCGCAAACAAAAAAACTCAGATTCATTACTTCAACAACTAGCTTTTCCTCCATGCATTCTCGGCTGGCCCCAACTGAAATCATACCGATCTCTTTTTTTTTCTTTTCTTTTTTACGTAAAACCAACCTTGCCATGGTCGAAATCACAAACCAAATCTTTTTCTGGGCAACAAGTTTCGAGCAACAAAAAACGAATCAAAGAAATAAATAAGCAGGAAAAAGATGAAGTTCTACTATACAAGAGAGAAAGACTACTACGAAAAAAAGAAAAAAGAAGAAAAGATATATACGACCATTCGTCCACAAATCTACCCAAAACCTCACTAAGAAAAGAAAAGATAATTTAGATTGGTATTAACTTTTTTTTTTAAAGTTCCTAGTCATCTAGATTTAGATGTACATATACAAATACACAAAATTTGTTTTATACTATCTCAAACAATGTAGTTGATGGATTCAAAATGCTACCCATTATAATAGTTATAGTTTATAACAAGAGAACAAGTACATATGAAATACCTTAAATTCATCCCAATAGAACTCCTTAGTGTTATGTGTGCACCAACCTCCATGTCGCACCCTTTCTAGTCTATGCTTGAAAATCTTAGTATGTCCCCATGAAGCACTTGGAAGAAATCTATTCCAAAATTACAAAAGAATATTGAATGTTAAATCTCATATGAAAATAAATTATCTTGTAAAGCAAGCAACCAAAAACAATAAGTTGCATAATAAACATTTTAAGCATACAAGGGTCTTCCTATCAACTGCTTTTATATTCTTCTCCGTGTGTACCACATGTGGTCGATGACTTACTGGTGCCGACAAGTAGAGAAGACTCCAGACGGCCCTGGGTGGGGAAGGTGGTGATAAGTTCTCCACATTGAAGGCAGTGTCGAACCTATAGCTAGCGGCAAAGGCTTGAAGGTAGGACGGCCGACGCAGATAGTTCTACTTGCCCTCGACCACAGAATTAGCCTCGCTTCCTTGTCGAATGGCCACCTCTATACCTTCAATGAACATAATTACAAAACAACACATTTATAACAATGAAAATGACTAATACAAGTACATACATACGCAGCAAAAATATTAGTAATTGAAACAATATTATAAATATATTCATAAGATCACAATAATATAAAGGCATCAATATTCAATATTGGTCACATTATTATCATCATCATCTAATTCTTCATATTCTTCATCTGACTCTATTTCTAGTTCCACCTCCTCATTCTGCTTCTATATCATCAATGTCTACAAAGGACAATCGTGATCAACTAATGATCGAGGTTCTTTCTTTGTCACTGTAATATCAATATAATGGTTTTCGATGACATCCTCTTGAAATGCTCCTCGCATTTGATAGCAAAATTTCGATGTCTCGCTACTCCATGACCCCCGAGCTTTTATCTTGCAAACAAATTTCACCACTCACATGTTTTTCCTTGTGCTTGGATAAGATGCATAATACCCGATTGCTTGTCTGGCCATGAGAATAAATGGTTCATATCTATTGAATCTTTCGTGGTCTACATCAACAAGCTTATACTGTGGTGACTTCTTGTACCTATGCTTGGTGTCTGATCAAACCACCGACACTGAATAATATGACTCTCTCTTCTGGTAATGCAGGGTATTCCAATTGTAAAACCTCCATTAGTTGACAATAAAAGTCCAATTCTGTTGCACTAAAATTAGAACCCTTTATGCACACTCCACTATTCATGGTTGCTTTATTTGATCCATGTCCCAAAGTGTGAAACTTATATCCATTCACATAATATCCAGGAAACGCCTTAACACCTCGTAAAGGTCCTTTTGCAAGGTCCTTTATGAATTGGCTGGAGATATTCGAAATCTGGTCATGAGCCTATAGAAAAATTGAAAGTTATAAGAATTATGGGAAACTAAATCAACAATATATATATATATATATATATATATATATATATATATATATATATATATATATATATATATATAGTTGAATTTTTATTAATTACATATGCCTCAAACCAAGATGCAAAGTCTTTATCGTTTAGCATCAACTTCGGGCTTTCTTCAACATATGGTTGATGTTCTTAATCTAGCCAAATAGTCTATAGCAAATGACCATTAGTTTCAAGAATTACATAAACATTTTTGCATATATAAATTAGTTTTCAATCATTTCTTTAAGAAATTCAGATACTTTACTCAATATAAAGGCTTTACTTCTTCACAATTCAATAGAATATAATGCGCGAGTCGCATGATATTCATCCCGAGTAAGATATCGAAATTTTTCTTGCCAAATGCTCTACCCCATGCTTAAAAATGGAAAGCATCCTCATGTTCTCAGTTTCATCCTATCAACGACAATTAGGATTTCTCGTGGCACTCTTCGATGTCTTGTATTGACATATGGCTCAAAAATACAAGCACAAAATGAAGATGTCTCTCAACCAACATGCATTGCATATAGAACCTTCAACTTTTGCTTTATTGCGCATTACTATTTTTCAACCTTCGAAGGTACTCTAAAGATAATCTTGTCAAGCTACAAAATAAGTAGTCATTTTAAATCGATTGACATATCAAATTCATATGGATTTATTTTTGGTGCTAACTCTCTCAAAAGGGTACATCCACTCCAGATATTAAACAGACCCGCTATCCTGCTTCATACTAGCAAATGGACGGGAGATGCTCCATACAATAAAAAAACTTGAGGTAATATACGCCGCTTCACAGATAATAAATGTGAATTTCATCTTCAAGTCGCCATGTCTTCCTCCGCATATCGTAGATGTACAAAAAGTTACTCAAATTGGCCAAAGATGACCACATTCTCCGCACAGTTCACGCAATGCTATCGAATTAGCCTTGCATAAACACATGGCAATCATGGCTTTTCATGCCAAATAATTTGAGCTTATTCATATCAACACATCTTGCCATGTTCGAGGCATACCCGTCAGGAAATCGAAGTTCTTTCAACCATTCGCACAAAATTTTTTCTCGACTTATCCAAAGTATAGCTTTTGGATATTTGTCTGTGCTCTCATTTTGGTGCAACTCTACTCAGCCGACAAAACCTTTTTAAGTCACCTAGACTTCTCAGATTATCTTTTGTTTTTCTCCTTCAACATTCATAGCACAAAGATTAAGACATTATCAAAGACATTTTTTTCAATATGCATGACATCTAGATTATGTCGAATGGAGGTTTGTGCTCCAATAAGGTAAATCCCAAAGATGCTTTTCTTCCATCCACATTCGCAACTCTTGAAAATATTGTTATTACTGACTCAAAGATCAATTTCCACACTTTCTTCAACCCTAATTGCTCAATTTGCTCTAATATTTCCTCCCATGACTTATTATTACGTGGTGCAACTTTTCTCACCGCTTTACCATTCAAGAAAGAATTTCATTCCTTCGAAATTGATGATGTCTTGGTAAGAACTACGGCGATTGTCAAAACCATGATGTCTTCGCTCTTTTACTCAATAAATGACCACCTTCCAGGCGTAATGAGGGACAAGTAAGCTTCCCCGGCAAAGATTTCCATCCCGACAACATTGAGTATGCGCGGGAAAATCAATAATCGGTCTACATTAGAGCAAATTTCATTTGAAAATTCTCGTCTCGAAATGTCATATATGTACATATTACCCACCTCCCATGTCGTTTTCAACTCGCACTAAAGGTTGTAAGAAAACATCCAATTTTCCTTTGGATTCTTCTGCCCCGCACAATTATAGATAAAAACATATATTCATCTTTCATGTGACATCCATGGGGTAAATTGTATGGCGTCAATATAACCTACCATGAAGCATTATCACGTCTCGTATCGACCAAACTGATTAAAGCCATCGTTGGAAAGACCCAATTAAACATTTCCTTAATTTCAATATAAAATCAGATGGTTTGATTGAAATGTTTGCTTCCGTAGAGTCTGAACAATGACGCATAACACCATCTTCAGACTCATGCTCAACATGCCACCTCATATCTTTGGCTGTGGCATTAGATGCAAACAATCTTTGTAATCGAGGAGCCAAGGGAAAGTAGTACATTTTTTTATAAGGAACATTTGTTTTCTGCTTATGAGATCCGCTGCATCAAGTCTCCCGAACGCGGATGGTGACAAAACTTGCAACTTGCAAGTCTACTATCTTCACCTCAAAGATATCATGCAACCATTAATGCAAATAATGAATCTTTTCAACGGTAGACGAAACCTCGAACTAATTTTTCGTGTCAGAAGCTATCAATCATCACATCGTCTGATGGTAGTAACTCTACATCAATTGACAAATATCATCATAAGCACGCTCGCATAAATGGTGTTCGGGATTTAATGTTCAACAATCTCAGAACAAAGATAACTTTGAATGATATCTATTGCCGTGCCGTGATCTCTGACGTCGCTTTCAAAGATTTCAATACCTTTGCGTACCGGGCTGGGTTCGAGTCCTCTTCAATGTCATTAGGATTAAAGGAAGGGCGACAACATCAATCAAGATCAGATCAAAAGCATCAGATGGTCAGAGGATCGACAAATCCTACGCCTATGACTTCATTGAAATTGACATCGAGTTCCCTCAAAGATCTCCTCGATAGGGCTCACCATGCATACCAAGTATAATAGTCACGGACAAATCCATACTTTGCTAGATGATATCTCACAGTATCCGCCTCTTGAAAATTTCGAATTTGACACTTACGATGATCGCATGGACACCGAATCCTACTCCGGCCCATCAATCTCCGGGTGACTCGAAAATTAATGAATCCTCAATACTAACTAACTCCATAGTTAAAGCACCATCTTTCATCCGATAATCAATCCACTCCGTCGATCCGGGTCTCATTTCTAAACATGGATAAATTCATAATTTAAAAGAAAATCAAAACTGCATATGAATCAATCCGCTAATCTAAAAGAGAAAATCAATGCTTTAACTATTCACACACCGAAAAATTCACACACTACGTCAATAATGCATTTATAAGAAATGCACATGAATATTTGCTATACTAAATCACCTCAAGAAAATTTTTAAAAATTTTTGTACTCTTTTTTTTTTACCTATGAATAAAGGTTTCGCGAACAAAGGTCAATGAATGAAGGTCCAACAAAGGATCTCAAATGTTAGTAATCGGTCACAAAAACCGGGTTGGGTGCACAAAGGTAATACACCCATAACTCCAGTCGCGAGACACCGCGCGCAGAGTGCCCATGTCGCGGCGCCGCTACAAGCACGCCACAGTTTGTCGCGCGCGCAGCCAAATAAGTAGGTCGCGCATGTCGACGCACTCGTCGCTTATTGACGCCAGCAGCCTACCCCAGCCAGGTCGCGACATCGTTCCAGGTCACGACCTCCTGGAAGCTAGCCCCATGTCGCGACATCGCACCAGGTCGCGACACCACTGCATAATCCAAGTCGCGATCTTCCAGCTGGTCGCACACCGCTTCTCGCCCATCACGCCTACGCGACATCAGTCGATGTCGCGACATCCCGCCGGCAAATTTAACCACGCCACCTATGTCGCTGACTCGCACGATGTCGCGACATCAAAGCCCGCACGCCATCGCCACCCATGTCGCGACATCAATCCATGTGGCGACGCCGGCTTCCTCCTAACTATGCATCAGTCATGACATTCACTTCCCGGGTCGCGACCTCACGCCCAACCAAATCACCCTACCAACGTGTCGCGACACCAAAAGGATGTCGCGACACCAACTCCTCCAGTCTAGTTTCTGCCTTGCACAAAATTTTTTTTTTTTTTTTTTTTCGCTATTTCTTTGATGCAAAGAGCGCCTAACCTAATCGTGATACATACAACTTCCAATACATTTATAAAATTATTTTATTCATCTTCTTCGCTTTACACTGTGAAACCTGTAGCACTATTTTCTTCATTCCATGACCAAATAAATTTATAAAATTTATTTTATTTTATTTATTTATTTTTTCGACCATGTTGTCCTAAAATTTTCTCAAACTTCCCTGATCTAACACTCAACCAAGTAAAATTTATTACGCTTTCATTTCATTACTCAATAAACCAACTAAATTTCTAAAATTTATTTCTTTTATTTTATTCTTTCCAGCTTTTACTCTTCATTGTAAAACTCCCACATTGTTTTCCTATGTGCTAATCACTAAGCACACAAAGTTTCACAACTCATAACATGGTATTACATACTATCTATTAAACATTCATACAATATTTCCATCAAATCACACAAAACACCAAACACGTGCATGTAGTGTCCTAGTTTTGTCCTCAAGTGATTTCTAGATAATCTCATACCTAAACTCGACATCGAACCACACCCTAGTGGTGATGTCCTTACACCTTAAGACTATGGCCTGCTCCCAAATCCCTCCTCAAGCCCCAGGGTGATTTATACCCAGTTCGATACTGCCGTGACGCCCAAAACCCGGGGGTCCTGACTACCCGCCAACCCAGTGGAATACAGCGGAGGTCGGGCTACCCGACGCCATTTCGGGAAATCAGCGAGTCTCCTTGTAACGGAACTCTACCAAATACAAGACTCGTGATAAACCTGTCTCTAACAAATTCAATATATGCAACATATATCCAATATGGCCACTGGGCTCCATAACAAGACTCATATGCATATCCAAACTATATCCAACAGTTTCAAGAGTTAATAACCATTTTATACATTAATTCTAAGGAGTTCTAATACATGTAAACATCAATAAAGCCACATTCTATTTCTTCTAGCGTCGCCCTAGACGAGCCGTCGCACGCTCCTCAGACGGCAAAAGGGGATCCTGACGACGGCGAGCCAAAGCTCAAGAGGGAGAATCGCCTAAGCTGGCTACTCACCACCTAAGTGCAAGGCAATGTTCCAAATTAAACACACATCCAAGCAAATGCATGATCCTACTAATGTCTACGACCAACCTCGTATCCCGATCCTCATCGACTCTCTCACACTCGCCTAAGCCTCGTATGAGAATATTAGTTTTAATAGTGGATAACCTTCATGTATATATCAATCGGGGCCGCTCCGACGATTGATATATAAATTGTTTGTGGACTACCCTCCGATGAATATCAATTACCCGACGATTGATATTTTTAAGTTTGGACTACTCCCGATCACTTAAGCACACCTTAGACTACCTCCTAACCATTTTTCCTCTAGACTCATCTCATGCACTAACTCCCAAAGTCCTAGATGTTCCAAAGGTATATAATGCATGCGTACAATCCCACTAAGGCCTATTCACATGTAAATATATAAATACGCATATATTTACAAAACAACTAATTCACACAATCATGTCATGTAAATTAATTAATTCACACATCAAATTAGCCTACTGGGCTAATGATCATACAATTTGTAATTTAATTTAAA
Organism: Tetrastigma voinierianum; assembly: GCA_016808115.1. Taxonomy (NCBI): domain Eukaryota; kingdom Viridiplantae; phylum Streptophyta; class Magnoliopsida; order Vitales; family Vitaceae; genus Tetrastigma; species Tetrastigma voinierianum. Next base: position 49,960 of record JAEQBH010002559.1, read on the forward strand.
TCACTGACCAACACGTATTTTCTCACAAAATATATATTTTTAGAACACTATTCCGGAATAGTGAAACCTCATTTACTATTCCCGAAAATCATTAGTAAAACATCTGGCTCACGCAATGAACCCGATTTCTACCATTTCCGCCCTATACATACCAAAGACAAATTTATACATAAATCAACACAATATCAACTCCAAACAGAATTCCCTACGTGGACTCAGACAGAACGGCCCCAAGTTTTTAAAAAAATTTCCAATAATTCGGTCCCATGTTTTGGGACCGATCCAACCACTCTCACCGCCTCATTCAACTGGGGTAAACATTAAGAAACACTTAAATGAGAGTAAAACCCAAGTAAGTGGTAAAACTTACCTCTTGGAGTTTGTTAAAACTCACAAACTGGGTCCACGCTTAGCCTCGCTTCCGCATAGAACGTCTTCGTCTGGCTGAATCCAACTATCCGACTGGGCCGATCTTGCAGAATCACCCCTCTAAAAGCTCTCAAAGAAATGGCGCCACTGCATCTCCTAAAACGAAAAGTTTCCTCACGTTTTTCTCATTTGACTTTAATGAGGTAAGAAGACTATTTCTTATTTCATCCTTCATAATTTAATCAAATCTCTAACGACCACATTACGTCCCTCTTTTTACCGTGATTCATATTCCTAGTGACTACCTCGCCGGTCCATTTTCATCATTTCTACCTATACCACTTATGGCACATGAGTACGTGTTATATGTGACTTCGTCAAGGCCGAAATCGCTTTACTAGCACCAAACGCCGACGCCGAAACGTGGTCGACCTAAACTGCCCTTAAAATTACGAAATTTTACGTGCTAACTAGATTTCACGAGACGATTCCAACGGTGCAATCCGTTTTGTCATCCGAGATCTGGAGAATTAATTTCACGATTTTTTAAACCGAATTACCATTTTCAGAATCAAATTACGATTCGCTTCTTTATTCCGTAAATCGAATTTATCTGGCCTTACAAATACAAAACAGACAAACTGAGATTATATCAAAAGAAGAAGAACAACATACCAACAAAATAAAATCATCGTAACCGTGTCGCAGTCGACATCCACGACTCCAGAATAACCCAAAATCGTGCCGCGATTCGTTAGCGCATGAGTTTTTGCAAGCAAAACACGAGACTTTTTTGAGCAAAACAGAAGAAAATGACGGTGGTGCTGCTGACGGCGGTGACTGAAGATGACGGTGATGGATAGCGGTGGGGCGATGATGGGGCGGTGGTTGACGGGCAAGAATTACACGGACGTAACTACGAATTTGCGCTTACCTGTCTAAAAAAAATCAAGAGAATAAGGTTTTAGGTTTAGGTTAAAGTGACTTAGGGATTTCAAAAAATAAAATAAAGTGACTTAGGAAGCTCAAAACGATTTAGTTATATGCTTAAAATAAACAGGCATTGTTTTGGTAAAAGAATGATACCAAAGATATATTAAAATATAAATATGGTCTATATTGTATAAATAATTATTTCTATTTATATTTTGTAAATAGAAATAATATGGTCTATAGAAAATTTTACATTTTGTAATAAAGATTTTATTTTTTAGTAATACTTTTCTATTTATTTTATATATACATTGTTATTATTTTCATATTTATTATATTATATAAATTATTATTTTATAAATAATTGTTTCACAAAAAAATAACTACTAACTATTATAATACATTACACAAAAAGTTAGCATAAATTTGCTTCCCGTTGTAACAAAACAAAGTTAGCAACCAAATTTTAAATGATTAATTCAATAAATAATATTTTTAAATTCTTTTATTAAAGTTCCATTAATTGTAAGGAAAAAAATAATTATAACCATATGAGAAAAATAATATTAATATATAAACTAAAATAGTTTAAAATATTAATTATCTGAACATTTTATCATGCTATTCTTGAATCAAAGCAATATTCTGAAAATATAAAATAGCTAAACATTTGCTAAATTTAGCTACTTAATTCATTTTTAGCTAAAATAATGAGTTCTATAATGACTTTAATCGATAATCCGGTCATAATATAACGATTTTAACCGATAACTGTCGCTAATATAACGACGGAACTGATAATCCGTCGCTAACTAATAGTCAGCCAACTTCCCGCCTTAATTTGCCGACGATATATTATCCGTCGGTAAATCCGTCGCTAATATAACGACCTAATCGATAACTGGCCGCTATCTAACAGCTCCCGCCAACTTCCCGCCGCCTATTTTGGCGACGGAATATTATCCGCTTCTGCAAATCGGGTCGCTGTTGGTTACGCTAATCCGGCCGCTAATTTCTAACGGATATAATCCGTCGCTAAAATCCATCGCTAAATCGGCTGTTTTTTGTAGTGCGTGAAGCTAAAGTAAAAAACACGCATAGCTTGATATGTGTTGGAAACAAATATCTTCAAGAAAAAAATTTTCTCTAAAAATTATAGATATAAACTTTAATAAAATATTAGCTGTAAAGTTCAGAAAAATCTTTGTAAGACATGTTGAAGAAACTAAAAACCAAAGAAATCTAATGCGCATTCATGGTCAAGGTATCCACCACATGTTCTTTTCTTTATTTATTTTAAAGCGTTGTCTTTGCATGTACGCTCCTCGACCTCGCATAACTAATTGTTGGAAAAAAATTATGGCATTAGTACCTCATTTTGACTTAGAGATGTATCGATGGAGGAAAAAACAGCTTTCCTTAATGGTGAACTAGAGGAAGAGGTTTACATAAAATAACATGAAGGATTTTCCTCGAGTGCTGATGATCATTTGGTTTGCAAACTTAATAAATCCATTTATGGTTTAAAACAAGCATTCCTGGTATTTGAATTTCCATAAGGTCATCACTTCATTCGGTTTTGAAGAGAATGTCATGGATCATTGTATATACTAGAAGGTCAGTGGGAGTAAGACATGTTTTTTTATTTTATATGTGGATGATATTTTGCTAGCAACCAATAATAAGGGGGTTACTATGTGAAGTGAAACAATTCCTCTCAAAGAACTTTGATATGAAGGATATGGGTGAGGCATCTTATGTCATTGGTATTAAGATCAATCGAGAAATATCTCGTGGTATTTTGGGTTTGTCTCAAGAGACCTATATCAACAGAGTTTTAGAGAGATTTCGGATGGAAGATTGTTCATTGAACCCAGCACCTATCGTAAAGGGTGATAGGTTTAGCTTAGACCAGTGCCCACTGAAGGACCTTGAGCGAGAACAAATGAAGAACATTCCATATGCCTCAGCTGTAGGAAGCCTTATGTATGCTTAGGGTTTGCACCTGTAACTAACATTGCATATGTCATTGACCGTTAGGGTCGGGAGCATAGAGTAATCTAGGTATTGACCCACTGGAAAGTCAGAAAGAATGTTGGTGAGATACCTTCAGGGTACAAAGAACTATGTGCTGATGGACAGACATACCGATAACTTGGAGGTGATTGGCTACTCTGACGCTAATTTCACTGGCTACATGGACTCTAGAAAGTCCATTTCAGGTTATGTAATTATGCTAGCCAATGGAGTCAGTGTTTTATAAAGCGATGAAGCAACATCGATCGCTACTTCCACTATGGAGGCTGAATTTGTATCTTGTTTTGAAGCTACCTCACATGGTGTTTGGCTTAAGAGTTTCATTTTTGGCCTGAGGGTCGTTGATTCTATTGAGAGGCCATTGAGATTATACTGTGACAACTCAACTGCAGTTTTTTTGGCTAAGAATGATAAATGTGGAAGTCGAAGTAAACATATCGACATTAAATACTTAGCCATCTAAGAACGTGTTAAAGAAAAGAAAGTGGTCATTGATCACGTTAGCATTGAGTTGATGATTGCAAATCCTCTAACTAAAGGCATGCCAATAAGGAATTTCAGAGAACATGTAACCAACATGGGACTTGGGTCCGTGTTATCATCTCAAAGTTTGTATGTACATATTCAATTATTAATGAAACTCTTATTTCGTTGATAGTTCTCATATAGTTGTGCACGTTTCAATCATTGTGATAGAGAAATATCGTTAAGTTTTGGCCTAGAATAAACATAGGGTTTATTCATAAAGTTAAAGACTGTTGTTGAAGGGACAAATATACTGTGGTACATAGAAGATAACACATGCTTTTAGAGGACTTGTCACCATGATTCATATGCTTGTTTCTTATTAAGGTGATATTGAATTATATGGACCAAGTGGGAGAGTGTTAATTCTCTTTTCGTTTTGGACCGTTCTCTCATTAAGAAAATTAAGTGGTCCATATTTATTTGTTTTACTGTTCAGGTCTTAACATTTAACATTATGCCATAACAGTCTCTAGCCATTAAAAGGAATTATGATGGAAATTCCTTATAAAGTTAATTTTTTTTTTTTTGTTTTGTTTTGGATCACCCTCTGTTCTATCCTCTTCAAGCAAATTCTATCTACATTATGGTTTGAAGGAGCTGTAACATAGAATTCCCAAACAATTTTCCCTTTTGTTTTAGAAGGAGCTGTAATATAGAAGTCCCAAACAATTTTCCTTTTGTTTTACAATGATCAAGGTAACACGCTTTCCGCCTTCGCTCGTAATCTACCAACATGTGAAATTTCTAACAAAGATGAGAAAACTTCGTGCATATAAGGAATAAATAGGTGACAACCAACACGGAGAGGGTTTGAAAATGGGGTTGCATGACTCGCATGAGTAATTGAGTACCGCATGCATATAATACATCATTCTCCATTTTTATCCATTTTGGGAACCCTTTGCATGCATGACTTGGTCGTAAAGGACAATTCTACCTATCATATGCTTTACTCATGTCTGCTTGAGCTAAGTATAACCTGCTTTTCCTCTTTGTTTCCTTTAGAAAATGTGTCATCTCATAGGAGAGCATTATAATATCAGACATCCGGCGACACAAGCACTTTGAGACTCGTGATATAACATGATGAGAAGTGCCCACTTCAAACAATTGGCAAATATTTTAGCAAGAATTTTATACAAACAGATAGTGAGATCGACAGATCCCACACTCTCTGGCTAGACTTTTTCAAATAAGAACTATTAGAGTGTTGTTCAAACCTCCAAAGGAGGGAAAAATGATGTTAGATAGTCATGCAAGCCAGTCGTAACATCACCGCCAACTAGACTTCAAAAATGCCTCTTCACAGATGCATCAAAATAATTGAACAAAAATTAGAAGTTTAAAAACTTAATTGAACAAAAATAAGGTTGAAACATCAAAATAGAAAAATTTTAAAAAGTTTAAACATTTGATTGAACAAAAATAAATTTGAAACAACAAAATAGAAAAAAACAAAAAATTGAGACACAATATATGTAATTAACCCATATAATCTTAATAAGGTCCTTCATCATATTAATATCTTATACTTCATACAAAAGAAAGCAAATGAAAATTGTCAACCTAATATTGAATTCTATTTGATAAAATTAAAATTAAATTAAATTGGATTTTATTAAAATTTAAATCAAATGAACACCACCTAAGTTTGATGGAAATTATTTTTTTCCTTTTCATCTGTAAAGTAAAAAGTCATAGAATACTTGATGCATGATAACAATTCTTTAATAGTGAAGGAGAATTAAAAGGAGGAAACTCTTATTTTTAAGGGCTAAAGACTCAATACAATACAACTAAATACTACTTGTACAATTTATGTGCCTATTTTTTATTTTGTATTTTCTAAATATTACTTGTACCATTTATGTGTGTCTATATATGTACTGCATGGCTGTACGTAAGGTCGATCAAAGATATATATATCCTGTTCATAGTTACATTACTTGTCTCTCTCACGCAATACATATCTCATCATGTTTAATGATTGATTGTGATGTTTGGTTTTGTTTTAATAGAAAAATCGTGAAGAAATTTGATGGTTGAAACTCCTGCACATATATATATATATATATATATATATATATATATATATATATATATATATATCATCATGCCTGATGTCATTTTAAAGAAACGTTTAGGCTTCAGCCTTTTAAACTTGAAAAGTAATAGAAAAAGAAAAAGAAAGAAAACTGATTATTTTATATTTGTTTTGACATTATAAAATATAAAGAAAACTCAAATAAAATCAAAATTCTTCAAAATTTTACATATTTCAAATTTTCTTAGTTTTTATAGAGAAACAAATAAAATGAATTTGAATCAATATGTATTAATTTATTAAGTTTAAATTTGTTTTTCATTTTTTTTTAAATTTTATTTCCTTTCATATTTTCTTTTATATTTTTTTGTTAGTATTTTTTAGGTTCCAAATGAAGTCTTAGCAAAATATTTAGGGTCATTTGGAACCCAAAAAGTATTAGGGTAAGATAAAAATACTAAGAAAAATAATTTTCTCATGTTTGATTTTATTTTTAAAAGATAATATATATATATATATATATATATATATATATATATATATATATATATATATATAATCAAAATTTATTAAAATTTTATATTTTCTTATATTCTTAGTCCTGTAACATCGGAGTGTCATGTTACATTTATGGAGTTAATAATGGCCATTATTTTATGGCCAAATGGGGATGGGCTGTTAGTCGATGGGCCAAAGGAGAGACTGACCTTTTGACCTACTAAATAAGTATATATTAAATTCAAGCGATACAAACATATGATAAAGTAGACAAATAAATGATACAAACACATGAGATTGAAACACATAATATAATAATACTAAGGAATAAAAGTTTGGGGCTCTTGTCCAACTTGTTTTGGATACGAATAGAAATAGGTAATAGAATAGGACAATTTTGAGAAATGTTTGCTTGTTTCAATTTTCGAATTGGGTATATGTCTATAGCTGTTGTTAAAAACCCATCAACATATTGATCATGTACACCACAAATTTATTGGTACTATCTAAACAAATTTCATGTGAGATAGGGTCAGTTTGATTCATGTTTTTAAAAACTGTTATTGAAAATAGCTTTTGAAAACACAAATAATACAAATTTGGTATTATCTGAAAACTGTTCTTATTATCTAAATTTAATGTTTTTCATGTTCTTTGTGTTTGTTTAAAAAAAAAAACTCCCGAGAAGCAAACTGTTGTTGCTTTTCTTATTTTTTATTTTCAAAAATGTAAAAAACAGCTTAAAAACTAGAAACCAAACAAACCCATATTCTCTTGGCTGTAGTTGTGCCACGTTGCTGAGATTAGCAACATGTGTTGAGGAGACAAAGAACCTCTAGCTGGGAAGTTTACTGGGAAAATGGAATCAAAAGTGGAAAAGAAAATTATAAAATAAATAGATGAAGAAAAATCTGTTAGATTTAGTGAATGAAATGAATGACATTCACTGAATAATTCATTGTTCAGAATTCTATGGATTTTCAATATAAGGAAATTAATGATATCTATTGGACAATTACTTGAATTCTAAGGGTTTGGGAAGCCAAGAGGTTTGACATTCCAAAAGGTCAAGTCTCTCCTTTATATAAAGGTTGTCGGGGTCTTTCACTAAGAGGGTGCCTCTAAAGGTCATCGAATCTCGAGTTTTCCTTCCTTTTGTCATTTTGCTCTGGATAGAGCAACACATCATCGCTCATTTCTGAAAGTGGCGTAAAGTACTTTGTCGACTATCTCGACACCCGCTTTATCCTCGGGGGAGACACGCCTCAAACTTCAAAGCACCAATGAGAAGTAATTTGTCTTAAGGAAATCATGTAATTTCACAAGACTTATCGTTTCCAACTTGTTATATTCCCCCATTTCTATCGATGAATTTATTTCGTTTTTCTCGAATAACCATTATTTTTATAAAGATTACGTATGTTGCTCGAATGTCCAAACAATTGATGAGTGCTCCTGTGTTTCTAAGCAACAAGGAGATACTTTCTAACAATCTTAAGACAAATTCTGACTTCACAAGAAGTTGTTGATTGGTTTGGTTGTGGACATGGAAACAAAAAAAAAAAAAAAAAAAAAAAGGAAAGGAAAATCCCTTTGGTTAGGTAAACAAACGATTAGGGTTTGTTACCCGTGTGGGGAAAACAAAAAATGTATAAGCTGCCTCGAGTGGCAAAAGCCCTCTAACTGTGTGGATCTCAGACGGCCAGGTTCGAATCCCGATAGGAATTGAGAGAGGCAAAGAGGATTATATGCACTAAATAGTAATGATTGGGTCTCATCACCACCATCCGACATCTGACAACAATGAACTGTGCTCGTAAACAAACGATTTGGTTTGTTACTCAGTGGAGAAAAAAAAAACTATAACCTTTTTTTTTTTTCCAAATTAAAAAAAAAAATTGTCAGGGAACAAGGATTTAGAAAGAGTTGTATGAGGTTTTTTTAAGGGAAAAACTCATTTGATTGAAAAACTAAACATTTATATAACCAAACAAACTAAATGGGCTCGTTGGTTTGAAAAATCCTGATACATACAAGGAGTTGAATGTTTGAAAATCCTCATGATACATACAAGGAGTTAGCCGACGGAAAATCTTGTTGGAAGTACAAGGAGTTAGCTGATTTGGAAAATCCTTGTCGCAACATTACAAGGACAAGTGTATCGACCTTGAGACTCAGAAAGATCCTAATTGCCTACTCCGAACTTAAACTTGTGCTATAATTGCGGGATTGTGTTGAATTATTGTGAATTGACATTTTAACATTTCAAAAAAAAAAAAAATCTTGAACTAATCACTTAGATGTGACTGAATTTTACCCAAGTAGTTATGTGTTTACATTGGGAATTGCAATGGTATCATGGAAATCCTCAAAAACAGAGCCATATCGCTCGATCCACAACTAATCCGAGTTTATAAAGACTAGACAATGTGTGAAGAGGCTAGAATTTGGCCACGCTTAATTTAGACATTCCATAGCGGTTAAAGCTTGTCTCCAATACGATACATCGCGACAAATTAATCCGCTATTGGTAGAGAACAAAGTAGTATGTATAATGGTAAGTCCAGACATATTCGTCGTAGACACAATACCATCAGACAACTACTCAAATGGAGTTATCTCCGTAGACATGTGAAATCTAGCTGATAATATCATGATCCGCTAACCAAAGGGTTAAAACAGAGCTGGTTGAAGTCATCAGCTTCTGGAATTAATTGGAAGTTCGTGAAAAGCACAGTCGATGCAATGGATACCCAACCTAGTCGACTGAGATCCCAAGATTCAGTCTTCAGTATGACAACCAAATCAGAAAGACTTTTAAAACAATCAATCGTGTGGATATTATCGTGTCCATTCCTACGACGAATTAAATGACGCCATAAGAACGCAAGCCTATGCTTTAATGATCTCTACATCGGGCGGTTGAAAGAATACGAAATTTTTACTTTAATTTACAGAGATCACCTATGTAAGAGTGAAGGGGGCCGCCTGTAGGGAATTAAACAGTGGCACACCCTATTAAACTCAAGTAACTGCACGCATGTCTATGGCCAAATCTTATTACAAGTCGGTAACCGAATCGTCAAGATTCTTGCGCGATACGCCATCGTCTACACAAATGGCGTAATAGTTCAAGGACATCGTGGCTCACTGCTTAGCTATAGAGTAACATATTTTCGCGCTAAGCGTTCAAAGATAACACTCTACCTCTCTATGCAAGTTTTAACCGTTTCTATTACTAAGTCTCGCTTCGCTTTGTCATCAATTTCATTCATGCAATTGTTGGGATGAGCGAATGAAATGAATGATATTCATCGAATAATTCATTGTTCATAATTCTATGGATTTCAGTTATATGAAATTAATGACATTCATTGAACAATTAATTTCGGAATTCTAAGGGTTTGGGAAGCCAAGAGGTTTGGCATTCCAAAAGGTCAAGTCTCTCCTTTATATAAAGGTTGTCGGGGTCTTTCACTAAGAGGGTGCCTCTAAAGGTCATCGAGTCTCGAGTTTTCCTTCATTTCATTTTGCCTGATAGAGCAAACACACATCGCCTGTTTGAGTTGGCGGCAGTCATTGGCCGACCATTCGACACCCAAGCATCCCTGGCATGTGACGCCTCGACCCCAAAGACCACGGAGTAAGGGCGACTGGCTCTTAAGGAATCGCTAATTTCACAAGACTCTGGCTGTTTCTCCAACTCATATATTCCCTCCTTTCTTATCGATTTAATTTATTTTGGCTTTTCAATAACCATTATTCGCAAGATATTGCGATGCCGCTTCAACGCCCAAACAATCTATTTACGCTGCTCCTGCGCTTTCTACAATGCTGATAATTTCTTCTAACAAAATCCCAAGTAATTGTGCACCAATCATACACGGTGGGCAATGACTTCGCTTCCACATTCGTACACTTCAAATTTCAAGCCATATATTCAATACTTTGAAATTCACAGGAGGGCTGTCATTTTCTCCGCATAAATTCCAAGCATATGGAGATCAAGATGACCTAAAATTTTAATTTAAAATTACCAATTAATTAGCTATAAAATATCAGACTTCATGCCGTCTCTTCCAAAGACTACAAATGGGTGCCTCAACATCTGCAATTCTTTACTTTTGCAAACCTTGTGGTTTTTATTTCATGGGCAACCCAAGTTCAACTACGAAAACTTTCTCCAATGCCTTTCCTTCCAATTCTAATCCACACAACTCCCATCTCAAATGTCTCCTACACTCCCCAAAAATTTGTCTTACTCAGACATATTGGAATCCTCCATTGAGAACCTCAGATTCTCATCCTCTGCTACCCCAAAACCACGCCTCATAATTACCCCACTTCATGTCTCCCACATCCAAGCAACTGTTGTTTGCTCCAAGAAATATGGTATGCACGTCAGAGTCCGAAGTGGCGGCCATGACTATGAAGGTCTCTCTTATGTTTCTGAAATCCCTTTCATCATTATTGGATCTGTCGGTACTTCGCCCAATCAATATTAGTATTGAAGATGGCACTGCTGGGCAGAAATACAACGGCTTAAGAAGTCATGAACTGCCCAAAAGATAGGACTTATGGTATTCCTGCTTCAGAATAACTGACCGTCGGAGTCATACACTTCCAGTGGAGGCGGCCTCAGAATTTGATGGAGGAAGCACGCCTAGCAGCTGATAATATAGTTTGATGCCCCACATTGTTGTAAGTGATGGCAGAGTTCTCAACAGAGAATCAATGGGGAAACACTGCTCTTGGGCCATTAGAGGTGGTGAGACAAGCTTTGGAGTCATTTTTCATGGAAAATCAAACTAGCTCCTGTTCCGCCTAGCGTCACCGTCTTCACCATTAGCAGGACCTTGGAACAAGGTGCACTCAAGGTATTTCTTAAATGGCAGCAAGTTGGTAGTACACTCCAGGAAGATATCTTCATAGAAGCCATTTTAGGGGCTGTCAGTGGCAGCCAAGAAGGTGAGAGGACAATACAAGTTTCATTCAAAACTCTGTTTCTTGGTAATACTAGTGAACTGCTATCTCTAATGAAAAAGAGCTTCCTGACTGGGTTGGCTGACCACCCTTGAAATGAGTTGGATAGAATCTGTGCTTTATTATGCAGACCTTTCCGGAGTACCCGAAAATGTTTTGCTCAACAGGATTCCTCGGTTTAAGAACTACTTCAAGGCAAAATCAGACTATGTGCAGGAACCAATTTCTGAAACAGGGTTACAAGGTATATGGAAGATGCTTTGCCAAGAGGGGGCAGGTATAATGATCTTAAGCCCTTATGGTAAAGGATGGATAATACTTCAGAGACAGAAGTTCCTTTCCCACATAGAAAGGGGAACTTGTATAAAATTCAGTATTTGGTCAGCTGGGATGAAGAGGGAGATAAAGTCTCAAAGAAGTACATAAATTGGACAAGAAAGCTTTATGCCTACATGGCTCCATATGTTTCCAAGCTTCCTAGGGCTGCATATTTCAATTATAGGGATCTTGACTTGGGAATGAACAAGCCTGAGGCACATTAAGCTATGCACAGCCAGCATTTGGGGCATCAAATACTTGGCTTTAATTTCCTGATAGATTGGTTTATGAAACCAAAGTTGGATCTAAGTAATTTTTCAGGAATGAACAGAGCATCCCTGCTCTTTCCCCATGGTGGAAGAACTGAAAATTGAGGAATAGAAGGTCACTGCCTTTATTCCTGGTTGGTCTTTTCCTTTCAAAACAAAGTGGCTTTAGCTTGTAAATAAATAAACAGAAAAATATTGTAAATCATGGTCTGATTCTACTGGTAATGAACATGTCATATTTCTCTTAGTTATATCTTCGTTCTTTCTTTTGTCATTCCACCTGGATCTACTATGTCACCGGGAAGATTAATTACACATCGTTCATGGCTGCTATAGACATGTTGACTTAGGCTTCATGCTGAGCAGTTTTCCACTAACATGCCTTCATCCATAACAACAAATCATCTTGAAAATCAAATTGCTAACATTTTTCTATGGTATCATTTCCCCCCTAATATATACTCTATAGTAAATCATAAAAGAGAGTTTGATAAATCCTGCTATGATTTTCTTCTCGAGAATACTTTATCATCTATTTTGCATTCTTGGTGCTGCGAATATATATATTGAAAGAGAAAAATTGTTTGTTTTGACAATGATTCATCGGTTGTTGCATCAAGTGATGCGACACTGTCTTAGGTAGTGCACCATGTCATGAGTCATATGCTAGAACAATGTAATTTGAATAGAAATAAAATCACTTATCAACCATCACATGCGCGAAACCATGATTGGTTAAGCGGTTCTAAGAAAAGACTACGTCTGAATACAGTTCCAATGCAAGGTATTTCACTATATATCGATTAGGTTACACTTTGGTCTTATGTGAGACAAGACTCCCCTTTCATAAAGGTCGCCTTCTCCTAACTCTCATATATAAATAAAACATGCAAAACGCCTCCTTATTTTCACATAAGGTGATTTGAACTCCTACAAGCCTAATTACTCAATCTCAATCGAAGTAACAACACTACTCATAATCGAGGACTTAGGAGTAGTACCCCTGTGAGCGCCTACTTCAATTCGTGAATAGATCCTCTAGAAAATCTCTTTCATCAGTCAATTTCTATATAGTGCATGAACGACTTCTCCCCTTTTATAACAACCTCCAAGAGATCTTCTCTCAACCTTCTGTGGTTTCATGTTTCCTAATTTGTCTCAACAAGCCAATTGGAAGATTCCGATTTCATTATATATTCATCTTAATGCAATATCTACCTCCCATAAAAATCTCCCCAAATATGATTCAATCTTTTTTATTTGATCCACCCAATATTATCCTCTAGTACCTTCTTATCCATCATAAAGTATATCAGCTTATGATACGAAGAATATTTACTCCAAAATTGGATTTGATTGATTATGGTAAGTTTCGTCACAGTTTGATCTATCATCATGTGCGACACCAACTGTGACATACCAAATAAGTAAGTTGTGTCACACGACTTGTTCTACCATTACGTGCAACATTGTTGGAAAACATATTTATTTTTGCCTAAGATTATGACAAGAAATATCTCCAATAGTCTCCCCTTTGACAAAAATAAATAATATAGAAGAAGCATATTTTGGAGAGACTACCAAGATGCAAATCAAACATAAGGAGACCCATCAACAAAACAATACTTTAGGGAAGCACATACCACCATTCTGAATCAGAAAGAAATTATGTACCCCATCATTCATAATCTTCTTCTTCCCAAAGAAATCACAAAGTGTATTGTTTTCCTAAAAAAAAACTGTTCTCTTCCTCTTTGCCAGTACCATCTCCCCATATATTTGTCAGAGAAGGCCAAAGAAAGACATACCCTACTGCTCCAGAACAAAAAGATGTACTAGTGAAGTGGGTTGTGGAGCACCAGCAGGAGGAGGACAGGCACTTGGCCCAGCAGAAGGTGTAACACCTTGCGCACCACTTATTTTCGGTGCTTTATCCATTGATTTTTGAGAGATTTTTTCTTCAATTTCGCCACCCAGGTCCTCCATTGCAGTGGGCGAGGCAGATGGTGGAAACAAGAAGTGCACCAAATATTCACATCTCTTCCTTTTTTTCTTCTTTGACTGGAATCTCCACCTCAGAGACTGGCAGTTGTAGCAAAAAGATCGACAAAGAGGGAAGAGGATGACGGCTAGGCTAGGATCGTGGAAGATGCGCCTCTTCCCTCTAGAAGCTTGACTTACGAACTTTCCAAAAGGATTAAGGAAAGTTTCTTCCACTAAACTATAACTCTACTCAATTACCAAAACCATTATGGAAGAATTGCATGAGCCATTCCCCTACGAATTTTTTCAAAAACAAACTGCACATCTCTAGATTTTATGGGTATTTTCTTACTATACAAAGGATCTTAGTTTTGAATGCCAAAAAAATATATAAGAGGAGAAAACTTATATTTTTCGAAATGAAGAGTTCACATTCTTTTCCCTTTTAGCGGCATATTTAATGAGACGCTATCCCACTTTCCTCTCCTGCAAGGAGAGCTGCATTTTTAGGCTTCTTGAAATGGTTAAGGGAAGTTTTTCCCTTTTATAATGCCCATTTATTGAACCGATTTCCTCTTGCCAAAAAAATGGAAGATATGAGCAAAGAAAGACACTACCTTTTTCTGAAATTGGAATGAGATATCATGATAAAAAAAATTCAGCAAGAATATTTAGCCAACTTACCCTGCTAGAATGATAAAGACCAATATACAAGGAGGAGAGCAAACATTACTTTCTTCTATAAATAATCACCACGTTTCCTTCTTGACCGCTGAAACGATGACATGCTAGAGAACACACATTCTAAGAGAGGACATTAGTGTCTCAAATTGGAATGCGTCAAGGCCTTTGGTGAAGATATCAGCAAATTGGTGTGCAGTAGGAATTGATTACTACCCAAAAAGTGTAATTTTGCACCCTTATTAATACAGGTTTTGAGCATTTTTTGTGTACTAATCAGCCTAATTAACCCAATTGGCATGTTAAGGACCTAGCAAAGCTACTAATCAAATCTTGTGGCAAGTTTTGTTGTTTTTGCGGGCTTTTTATACCGTAGATAGGATTCAGTCAACTGGCTGAGAATCCAAGTCTGAACTCATAGCCGCAAATCAAAAACTAAGAAAAGAGTAAGGTAAATCGAAGAAAGAAAAGGAGCAAGGCTGCGAAATTTCTCAACACTGCGAATTTTCCATTTCCTACGCCACTGATCATGTTGTTTTGACCTTTTGACTTTTGCCGTAATTTTGTGTCTTCCCAACGGTCCTCTGTAATAGTGATTAATCTCAGCTCTTTGTAATTTTGCTCGGGTCGGGACAAAAGATATAAGTCCCACTAAAGACCGGTGAATGAGAGACCTTTTTCATTAATAAATGTTTCGGGCGGAAGCTTTCAGACTTCCCGCTCTTTCTAGTTTATCTCA
Organism: Tetrastigma voinierianum; assembly: GCA_016808115.1. Taxonomy (NCBI): domain Eukaryota; kingdom Viridiplantae; phylum Streptophyta; class Magnoliopsida; order Vitales; family Vitaceae; genus Tetrastigma; species Tetrastigma voinierianum. The sequence goes on from JAEQBH010002559.1 coordinate 65,342, forward strand.
TTCTTCTCTCAATTTCACTTTCTGGCAATTAAAACACTCCCAGGATGACAACTCTGAGTGTAACACCTCAAATTATACCACACAGCTTATAAACATGTTTTTTATAATAAAAGAATGATATTTCATTTAATAAAATAATGCTAAAAAGAAAATTTTGAAACCCGAATTTATAATGAAGACAAGGGTAAATTGGTCATTCAATTTAGGACCCAAGGGTCATAATTTGGGCAAGATTTAGAGGCCAAAGTGGAATTAACATATATTGTAGTGCAAATAATTGAGTGATTGAGGGCTAAAGTGCAAATAAAGGAGAAATTAACTATAAATAGGAGGTGAGAGCAAAAATATTTCATCTTTGGTCTAATTGTTGGAGAGCAAACGTGAAGAGGAAGAGAAGAAGAGAAGTTTAAAAGAGTAAGAAGAAGAGCAAGAGAGGAGCCAAGAAAGGTAAGGATTTCTATGATTTTGGTAAGGAAGTCTAGATTTTGTATGGAATTAGTATGGCCTCAAAAGGGAAACTAAGATTTTTGTATGGCTTTGTATGGATTGTTATGGGTTAGTGTGAATTTGTGGACTTTTATATAAAATTCTCCTTGAGCTAGGCTGAGGCAGAGAGAGTGTGGATTACTTGTTAGGAGTATAGAATCTTCCCTTTGAGGATGGATTTTAGTATGGAAGCATGGGTTGTTATGGATTGAATGGATTTTCATGGACTTGTTAGACTTTAGTATGAAACTTACTAAGGTTTGTGAGAACTTGTATGGAGGCTAAGGCTTTGGGTGTATAATTTGTATGGATTTTGAACCCTGGTTTTGGCCTACTTGGGTGATTTGGGATTTATTGTGGAGGAAGTTTGAGCTGCAGCTTGCATGCCTGGTGCCGTGTTCAGGTACGTTTTCAGGGCCCCAATTGGGGAGGATATTGCGGCCGGTGACAAGGGATGTTCCGGCAGTTTCAGTTAAAATTGATGTGTACCGCAGCCGCAAGGAGCTCTCTCGCACGCGGGTGAGTGGAAGCCACGCTTGGCTGGTGGCTGGGCTCAAATTGCACTCAATGGCAATTGCACAGCCCCGCACACTTTCAAACCCAATTCTGACTACAGACTGGTTGAATCTGCTTTAATGCTTGAACTTCATAAAGTCTTTGAGTCTAGAATCCATCCATATATAGATTGATACATTATTTCATAATAAGTCCTTGAAAATGACAAAACCAGTGGTCGCCATCACAACAGAAGTTGCTGATTTCCATGGCTTGCAATTTGCAGTAACTCCTTCGTTAGGACTCCGTTTTGGGTGTTCTTGGATTCTATGGAAAGCTCGTTGAGTCTAGAAGCTAACCATATGCTATTTAATGGCATTCGGTATCCACATATGAAAATTTGATTGTTGTACCAAGTGTACCAATCACTTGGTTAAAGTCAATTGGAATACATGATAAGAAAAGAGATAAATATGAACAAGAAATAGCAATATACGTAGATTTGATTTGTAGAGGAGTATAGAAGAAAAGAATAAAATGATAAGCTCAGAGAACACGATAATTGCATATCGCCAAAGACCGATATGGAATGACAGACATATGATCGGGCATTTCAAGACTTCATAGTGTTTCGACACTTTATTACGCGGCAATACGTCTCTATTCCGTATCGCATCAGATCTTCGGGTATATATTGTATTTAGTCTCATGCATTCTTTTTCTCCCATTCAAGTAAGCTTAATGTGCTATATGTGTATAAGGAATAAGAAAAGATAAAAAGGTAAATAGTCGACATGAAGGGTTCCAAGGGCACTTAGGCCGTCTATGTTATGCACTTACTGGAGTTAGACAAGATAGATAAAGTACAAGTAAAACGTACAAGCATAGAATGATAGGTATATGTCATAAGATATGATAGTTTGATAAAGTATGAAGATATAAGTTAACAAGATATAAGATGTTACAAGTAGATGATACGACATGAATATGCATTTATGATATTTAATATATGATAGAGCAAAAAGATATGAAAAGCATATGAAAAACATGATATGGAAAAGATATGAAAGTACTATATATGAAAATACAGATATGGAAAATCATAGAAAGTATAATACATGACAATTATAAGATGAAAATATAGGGAAGTATAAGAATCTGTATGAAAGTATATGACAAAATATGCATGAAATCACATCATATCGACGACAAACAGACGCAGATTCCTTCGAATCACGGAATGTCAATTCTATAGTCAAAGTGAATCATACTATTAAATGTGAAATTACATTACTACCAATGACAAACAGACGAGATTCTCTTGAATCACTGGCACGTCGACTTATAGTCAGCGGAATCATACTATTAATCGAGAAATTGGCATTGCTAATACACGACAGAACAGACGTATTCTCTCGAATATGTCGTGAATGTCAATTCTATAGTCAAAGTGAATCATACTAGTAAATGCGAAAGCACATTGCTAATGAATGACAAACAGGACGAGATTCCCACTCAAATCTGTCGTGAATATCAATTTTATAGTAAAAGTGAATCATACTGTTAAATGTGAAATCACATGGCTACTGAATGACGGTAATGCAGGAGGTCCTCTCGAACTGGCCGTGGAATGCCACTTCTATAGTTATAGTGGAAATACAAATGTAAAGTATATGACGAAGCAAGCATCAGGAGGCGAAAGTATATGACAATACACGAAAAGTATACGAACAAGCATAGACATAAAAGAGAAAGTAATATGAAAAGTATAACAGAAAACAAGATATGAACACAAGATACACAAGACATGATAACAAAGATTTGAAAACAAGACATGATGACAAGACATGATAACAAAGATATTGAAAATATGAATACAACAAATGATATAGTATATAACCATGAAAGTAATATATGTATACGAATATGATATGCATTGCATTGTGATATGTAATATGAACTATTAGAAAGGATAATAGATTGGGAAATGATAAGTACTAGAATAAGAAATAAATGATATGAAAGGTTATATGTCAAACGTCACATGATAGAAGTGTATGTTATGAAGGAAAACATAAGATAAGGGTATTTGTTTAGATGATCATAGTTATCGGTCATCCTCAGATATGTGTTTCCTAATAAGCCGCAGTTTTGTTATCACCCAGTTTTTAATCCATGTAGGTACGTATGTAAGATAAGGATAGAGGACAAGACATCCCACACGTGCGAGCAAGCCGCCTTAGAGATAGTGCTCACCGCACTGCTTCTCGTGAATCTCCTCGTATTTTTGGAATAGGTATAAGTTTTGTATATTGATAAAGGAATGGGACTCAAAGGTATAGAATACACTACTAATACGGTGGTACTTAGTAATGTAAATGTAAATGTTTTTTTCTTTGTAAAAAGGCAGGTATTGTGTTAAAGAGTCCTGGGGTTCAACACCGTGCCGCGCACCCATTACCGCCCGTAGCGGGGCGCACACGGAGGACGCAGTGGCTAGAAACCCTTCCCTCCTTGGTACGAGAAGGCCGATAAGCGTGGATTCGCTGCAATCGGAGGCTATGGTTTTCACCCGTGTACTCACTTCAGCGCTTTGTTTCATTTGAACTCTAGGTTTAGATCCCTTAGATTCACTCAATGACCTCGTATTGGCATCCTTAGTGGTTCTGATGCTTATTGCTAGATCCACTGAAATTCATTAGTTACCATCTATTAATCATTGAAAGGTGAGTCAGGGAGAATTGTTTTTCACTGCCGAGACCATTGATGCTCAGTGATTACCATTTTTCAAAAGGGTAGTTATTAAGGGTTGGTTCTTATAGTCACATGAAGATCCTGTTCGGGAGAAGACTATAGGTCATCCTCCCCAACGCGCAGGAAAGACCCTCGAAACCCTCGCCTGCCTTATGAATCCAACCCTATGAATTCCAACACTTCAAAGAGTTCTATTTACATTTTAACTTACTGCTTTTAGTTTCCAACCATTAAAACCCACTCGTTTTTTACTAAAAACCTGGGGTAATCCAAACAAATCTACTCATTTTGAACTTAATCAGAATCATTCGTGTAAGAAACTCATCCCCTGTTCGAATTTCTAGAGCCACTATATCAAGAAGAGCTATGTTACGATAAGAGGAGGAATTAGGTTTATAAATTTTGTTGATTCCGGACCACCTTCGTGCACATGAATCAAATGGTGCCATTACCGGGGATAGTGCCTAAGTGCAAATGACAACATAAGTAACACTTGTGATCCTCATCACAAGTTCTGGTGAATTTTCTCTTTATCAGTCTTTTTAGTATTATACAATTAGTTTTTTTTTTTTTTTTTTTTTTTTTTTTTCATTTCACTGTTTAAAAAAAAAAAAAAAAAAAAGTAGGATTGTTTCTTTGTTGTCTTGTGCTTACCCTGTTCTTGCTGCAGGAGTGCATGTTCCAGTGGGCTTGAATTGTGATCAAATGGAACCCCCACATGAAGAAAGCAACATAGCGATTCAAAGGAAGAGAAATCCAAACGATATAGTCCAATACGAGGGACTATAGAAACCTCCACTGATGAGTGTGTCTCGCGATCAGGCTCCAATAAATGCACCATATGGAAATGCTTATAACTCTAGTTAGGGGAACCACCTAAATCTTTCATGGGGACCAAAACCTCCACAGTATGAATTTCCTTCACATTTACAAGATGTTTCATCTCAAATTTCAACCACTACGCTTAACTCCTCCAGCTTGACAATATTTGGACCTTTAGCAAGCTGGTGGGTGACTCAGGAAAAGGTATGACAATCAATGCTCGATTAAGTCAGAAAATTGACACCGTGGAAAACAATGTGATGGAGAATTGATGGATTCTAAAGCGAATTGATCGAAATTTGACAACTCAGAGAAATCAATTTCAAGGCTTCTGCCAATTAGCAACATGTTTTTCCAGAGAAGAGGCCCGATTGACACCATGGGCGGAGGAGGAGATGATCACAACAACACAAGAAGGGCCGATAGAGAATTTTGTCAATATCAAGGGTTATCCGAATCCTCTATTATCGTGATGTTGTTTGTCCATGGAAAGAAAGGCCAATCTTCCCATTGCTGGAGGGTGGCTGCATTGGAAAGGAAGCAAAGTGGGAAGAGCCCCAAAGCACAATTCTATACCCCACCCTCTCCCCGATTAAGTGCAATATATCGCCTAAACTCCGCAGCATACAAAAACACATAATACTTCCATCGCTAAGGTTATCCCATCCGTATCGGGTCGTGCAATACTTTTTAGGAAGTTAGTGGCCTATGTTCAAACCACTACATCAAAGACATCGGGCAGCTGTCTGTACTCGTATGACACGTTGGATGGCTCTACTACCGGTTCATTTGGAGCATCTAGATCTTAGCAATTTATTTGCTCCACCCAGCCTCCAAGACCACCCAGATAAGGCCCGAGAAATCGGTTTGAGTGGATCTAATTTCCCCGAGATCACAGAGTCTACCTACTTTTGTTTTGATTTTGATTTTATTTATTTTATTTTATTTCATTATTCACTTCTTTCTAATTTGCTAATCTTTGTTTCTAGCTTATTTTTTTGCTTTTACATTTTTTAATTTTTCCAGGTTTATTTTACACGTGTCAAATTTTTAGTCGTAAGGGAGGTCCAAGCTCACCAGAAAGAGCCCGTAGAATTTGTATGGGTTGCAACTCATAACCTCGCTGGAATTTTAGAATCATAAATTTCGTAACAACCAATACTACAACTTTGCGAAATCTCGTAATCTGGCTACAAATTATTAACCTTGCGAAATTTCAACAAGCTGGGTTTCGCAACCCTATCAGAAAGCAAATAAGTATTAAAAAGCGGAAGAAGACAAAATGGCAATATCAGAGTTAAATAGTGTTGGCAAATTCAAAAAAATTTGTTTTTTTGAAATTTTTTTCCAATATATATAAATAAATAAATAAATAAAAAAAAATTTTTCTCAAAAAAAAAAAAATCAGTGTACTGCCATAATTTTTTTCAAACTTCCCCACTTGGGCACTCCCATTTAGTTTTGACCATAACTTTTTCATCCGAACTCCGTTTTGGGTAATTTTGGTATCGTTGGAAAGCTTAGAGAGTGTTGAATCTAAATATAGTCAGAAAGAACATTTTTGAGATTATTATAAAGGCGTAATTTTCAAAATTCTCCAACTGGTCACTTTTTTCCTCTATTTTCTTATTCCAACTTGTTCATTTGAAGCCCAAATGGAGGAATAAGGTCCTCGGTGGAAAGCTTCATGTAAGTTCCTATCCAGAAACGGGTACATTTCATGAAGGAGGTATCACTTCCTCCCTTAAATTTGCATTCCATAGCCACATTGAGGACAATGTTGAATTTGGTTGGGGGGAGAGTTAAGAAAAGAAGTGTTGTTTTATGTTTTTGAGAAAGTCTTTTTGTTTAATTGAATGGTTTTCTAGTTAGTTAGTTTTTTTTTACAATATAGTTCATGTTTTTAGTTTCTAGTCTTATGCAGCTTCATTTTAGAATTTTTTTTTAAATGTCCAACTTGGCAAAGATGAGAAATTGAAATTTTGTTCCAATATTGTTGGATGGATAGAATTGTGTGTTATGCTCTAGTTGAGTTGATGATAACATGTTGAAATTCTTATGGTATTCGATCTTTTTTCTTCCACATTGAACTAACCACACACTGTGCACATTAGATTTCATTTATAGGCTGAAAAATTGCTTTGCCTTCTAAGCCTTGCAAAAGTATGGCCTAGTACCTTTGGGACCCCCTGAATAAAAAGACTAATGAGTCTTTCAAAATAAAAAGAAAAGAAAAGAAAAATTGTGACGCTTTGTCTTGAAACTCGAGCACGGTTTGAGGGGTATATGGCGAAAGTCTTTAAAGCCTGGTGCCCTAAGCCAACTGGTTGGGAGCCACCACTCTCAGGTTGTTACATGGATGAAGCCAGTGTAGTTTAGCAAATTGTAGGTGCTAGAGTTTCAACTCATTAAGAGTCCGGTGAAACCCTAAGAGTTAGTGGCCGAAAGATCCTTATGACCTGATACCTCAAAGATTGCACCCCTACAAATAAAAAAAGAGTTATGGAATAAAAATGGGTCCCGATCTAATGGGAGGTTGGTTAGTCCTGCTAGGTTTAGACAAGATAGGTCAGTGGGGGAGAATGCTTGATCTATTTATTTTTGAAACCCAATCAAATCAAATCAAACACTTAGGGTTTCGTGGAAGGTGTCGTTGGTTTCGTAGGAGTTGACAATCGCTTTTGATACTTGATTTTGCATATCACTACCTTCGCATACCATTGGGTAGGATTACGACTTTGTTGAAGGTCAGCATTATCATCATTTTTTTTAAACATCATTTTTTAGATATATATATAGCAAATCTTGCTTTTGATTACTTTCTTCTTCTTTTATTGCTAAGGAACTAGCAATGTGTTGGTTGGGGGGTGAGATTACTACCCAAAAAGTGCTATTTTACACCCTTATAATACAGGTTTTGAGCACTTTTGTGCAATTAATCAATAACTAATTAACCCAATTGACATGTTGGCAACCCAAGAAAAGCTGAACAAATTCCTTAAAAAGTAAGTTTTGTTGTTTTTGTAGGATTTTTATACCGTAGATAGATTCACTTAAACCATGGATAATCCAAGTTTAACCTATAGCCGCAAATCAAAACCAAGAAAAGGGAGAAGTGTAAAGCAAAAGAAAGAAAAGGAGTAGGGCTGCAAAATTTTCGCAACCTGCAAAATTTCGTAGGTTGCGAATTTTCAAAACACTGTGAATTTGCCATTTCCTGTGCCACTGTTCATGTTGTTTTGAGCTTTTTGACTTTTTTGCTATAATTTTTGTCTTCTTGAATTGTCCCTCTTGTAATAGTGATTAATTCAAGTTCTTTTGTAATTTTGCTTGGCTGGGGGACATTATATAAGTCCCAGCCAACACTGTAACGAGGAGACCCTTTTTCATTAATAAAAAGTTTATGGGCAGGAAGCTTTCATCACTTCCCTCTCTTTCTCCAATTTCTCTCATTTTCTCTCATTTTCTCTCACTTTCTAAGCAGCCAAACACCCTCTGAGGATGACAACTCGGAGGATGAGTGGTTAGAAACCCTTCCTCCTTGAAGGAGAAGGCTGCTGGGTGCAGGATCCGAAGGCAACTGGAGGTTCTCATTGTTTTCATGCGTGTACTCACCGCGCTTGTGTTTCATTCAACTTAGGTTTAGATCCTTTAGATTCACCTTTGAATGACCAGAGCTTGGTAATCTTTAGGTTCAAGTGGATGCTTATTGCTAGATTCACCGAGATTAATTAGTTACCATCATTAATCATTGGAAGGTGAGTCGTGAGAATTGTTTTTCACCGAGACCATTGTTGCTCGCTGATTACCATTTTCAAAAGGATAGTTGGGAGGTCGCTTTATAGTCACATGATGATCCTGTTCGGGAAATAACTATAGGCCATCCTCCCCAACGCGAGGAAAGGACCCTGGAAACCCTCAGTTGCCCTATGAATCCAACCCTGACCTAACACTTCAAGGAGTTCTATTTTACATTTTTTTAACTCACTATGTTTTTAGTTTCCAACCATTAAAACCCACTGTTTTTACCAAAAACCCAAAATCCAAACCAATTCACCATTTTGAACTTAACTATAAATCATTTGTGCGAAGAAAATCCATCCCTGTGTTCTACCTTAGAGCCACTATACTGCAGTAGTCATGCTACGACCGTAGGAGGAATTAGGCTTATAAATTTTGTTGATTCCCATTTCACCTTGCGCACACAAATCAGGAATGTGCGTGAGTTTTCTATCACCTTGTCTTCAACCATATTTTTGATAAGGTGATGTTTGATATGCTTAGGTTGTGAATGGTAAATTGGATTTTTTGAGAAATTAAATGCACTAATGTTGTCACAGTACGATGTCAGACTAGGTGATGCATCATTTGCTAAGACACTATCATTCTGACTAGTCTCATTATTGTATGGGAGCCTAGCTTCTACATCATCCTTCCTTATTTCAAAAGAGTTAGATTCTTAATCATCCACTACCACATTAATTGATTCCATAATTGTTTTTTTCCTTCTATTAAATACCCTATAGGCTCGGCAGTTTGAAGAATATCCCACAAATATGCTTTCATCACTTTGTATGTCAAATTTGCTCATGTGCTCCCTTTTTCCTCCTAAGCTTTTAATCTGCATTGGTCCCATTAGATCCATATGTCTAGAAACCTTCTGCGGGTAGAGAGATGCTGCAACCTCATCTTGTGAGACATCAAGACTGCTTCCGATTGACATGGACTATACCTTAAAGATCAATCTTCATTATTTGGAATTCTGCATCAACATTAGCTACGATAGTTTCACCGAGGCTCAGAATGATATCTAGCTCCTATGCTAGATATTTAAGTTGTTCAACAAAGCGGTAACAAGTTCTAACAAGTTAGTAGATAACAGTTGTCTGATGACCTTTTTCCTTCCATGACACACGAGTTAGAGCCGCCACCACAGAGAACTTGTGTTTGATGAATTTGACAAATAAATTATGATCACACAGTTAACTAATGCTGATTAGATTAGTCTTCAATCCATTCACAAGGAGAACATTTTCTAGGTTAGGCATACTTGGGAATTTTAGTAGGTCACTTCCAAGTACAACACCCTTGACACTATCACCAAACGTCATAGACTCTAGATTGCAAGGTCAGTGGTTAGGAATTTCTTTATTACATATCATGTTCCTGGAGCTTCCACTATCAAAGTACCATTTTTTCTCGGCATTCACCTTGAGAGATGTGTAGGCATCAAGCACCTTTCATCCCCTTTTACCACCCAAATCTGTTTTGTTTTAGGGTTTTGCTTCTATTGTCTCACCTTTTGATGCATCAAGAAGTGAGAACATTCCCTTTGGATATGGTTTAACTTCTTGCAATAATAACATCTAAGATTTTGTCTCTTTGATAACCTAGCCTTCCTACCCTTATCATGGATGGTTTTTGCCCCGTTTCGGCGTATCACTTCCTCAAAGCAAGTGTGAGATTTAGTTTTTGAGCTTTCTCCCTTGAACCTTAGGCCTTCGTGGCCTTTTGTTGTTCTCCTCATCATCAGAATTTGGTCTAAGGTTGTGGTACTAGAATTTAGCATCTGCACAATTTTCTTAACCTGCTCCAGTTCATTCTGAGTGTCTTCCATTCCAGATTTGAGGCTATTCACTTGTTTGATCAACTCATTATTTTCTCTACTTAGTTGAGAAATTTGTTTGAGCAACACTCTGTTTTCATTGACAGTCTCTACTAACTTCTCATACATGATTTTGTAAGAGTGGACCATCTCTTCGTTAGAGATTTCTTCATCATCACCGCTTATCGCATCAGTTGTTGCTACATCTGATGGACTAGGTGTAGTCATTGAGGCAGTTGACTGATAGGTTGATGGATTGATTGGTGGATTAGATGTAGAATATTCAGATTGCTCAAGCATAATTCTACTGCAGAAAGATTGATTGGTGCCACTAATTCATTGCATATGTTATCTCCTCTATCAGATGCTTTAATTCATCATCACTCCACATGTTAGCACATTCAAATTTCTCACATGTCCATACCCTCGCATTTCATGCACTCTGATCCTTAGGTATCCGTCTAGCATCAAGATTAGCTCTCCGATTTATGCTTATTTTATGGGAAGCATTGAAGAGGTTAGGGACAGATTTATGCTTATTTTATGGGAAGCATTGAAGAGGTTAGGGACATAAATCATATTTATGTGTATTGAGGGAAGGTACCTTTCATTTGCTTGTTCAGATTCTTCACTATCTGACAACACTATGAGACAAATAGTTAGATAATCCATGGATCTTACTTAATAACCTAGAGTAACCCACTTTAATACCAATTGAAAGAGAAAAACTGTTAGTTTTGATAGTGAATCATCGCTATCGCATCAAGTGATGCACACGCTCTTAAAGTAAAGGCACCATGTCATGAGTCGTATGATATAACAATGTAATTTGAACAGAAATAAAATCACACGCATAAACCAGCACACACGCAAGGAAACCAGAGATTGGTTACGCAGTTCGACAAAAGCCTACGTCCGTGAAGCCGAGCCCGCATGCAAAGCGAATTTCACTATATATTAATTGTTACACGTTAGTCTTGGCGAGACAAGTGCTCCCTTTTCTACTACTGCCTTTCTCCTAACTTTCTATGTTGAAACGTGAAAAATAAGCCTCCTCCCATATTTCCCCATATAACAATATTTGGACTCCTACAAGCTCAATCACTCCATCTCAACTAGAGTAACAACACTACTCATAATCAAGACTTAGAGCAATATCTATAGTAGCTACTTCACTCGTGAATAGCTCCTCTAGAAAAATCTCCTTCGTGTGTCAATCTATACTCCATGAATGACTTCTCCCCCTTTATAACAACCTCCACGAGATCTTCTCTCAATATTTCATGGCTTCATGTTTCCTAATCTATCTCAACAAACCAACTAAAAGTTTATGATTTCATTCCATATCCATCTTAATGCAATGCCTACCTCCCATAGAAATCTCACCAAACATAATCCAATCTTTCTGATTTGATCCACCTAATATTATCCCCTAATCTTCCTTATCCATCATAGAGAATATCAGTCTTATGATCTGCAAAATGTTTGCTCCAATTAGATTATTGGAAAACTATGTTATGGGGTTTCCATTTCAATTTATTTGAAAAATTAGGAACAAAAATACCTAAAATCGCGTTGCGCCCGGCGATTTAAAAAATATTCGATAGAAAGATAAAATATTCGATAAAGCGATTTAACAAATTTGCATAACCTGGGCAAGTCTTAGTATATGCACTTCAACACATATATGCACTCTGACCGAGATTATACCTAAGCGCGATCTGGATCCTTTATCAAACGTTAAATTAAAGTGACTCTACTTTTGGCCATGTTTCTGCTCTATTTTTTATCAAATCGTTCTAACATAACACAGTTTTCCCAAAATTATTTGATAGGATGATCGTAATAGGCATGCGATATGGTGATCAATCAATACGGGCCTCATTATCCGGCCGTCGTGCTCTGCTGCCCACGAGTTCAAGAAATCTGCCAAATTGAATATGTCAAATTATTTAAGATCCTTTTCATAGCAAATGCTATGAAATTAGGACAACAAAAATAGTTTTGGTTTTTGAATAGATATTCTTTGATTTGCTTATTATAGAAGAGAGTGGATAGATTTTCCAAGTTTGCAAAAAGACAAACCCATACCATTTGACAACCAATCAATGCATTATTATTAGAAAGAGCAGCATGGCTTCATTTTATTTAGTATACATTAAGCTGCTTATTAATGCCTGTTTGGCAAGAAACAACTGTAAGGAAATTAATTTATCCCACTGTCCAAGGTGCTTCTAATCTCTTAATTTCAATTCTTCCACCATGATGAAATAGGGATGCTTTGTTCATTCCAGAAGAAGTTACTTGGATCTACCTTTGTTTTCACCTGAACCAATCTATTGAAGTTCATCTTGTAGTACTTGATCCCCCAAATACTAGCTTGTGCGTAGCTTGTGTTGCCATTCCTATTCCTTCCAAATCAAGGTCTCTATAGCTGAGATATGCTGCTCTTGGAAACATGGAAACATGGTGGAGCCATGTATTTGTAAAGCTTTCTTGCCCATTCTATATGCCTTTTTGACACTTCTTCTCCTTCCTCCAGCCAAAAGATTATGTACTGGATTGAATATAAGCTTCCCTTCCTGTGTGGGAAAGGAGTTTCAGTTTCTGGAATCTCGTTCATCCTTCCACCATATGGGCTTATGATCATCATCCCCGTTGCATTTTCTACTTGGTAGAACAAACTCCATATCCCTTGCAGGGTAGTTTCGGGAATAGGTTCCTTCAAAAAGTCTGATTTATTCTTGAAATAGTTCTTGGATGGTTGGCTCCTGTTGAGCAAAACATCCAGAGGTTGTCCGGAGAAGCCTGCAAAGTAAAGCACTGACTCTATCCAACTTATTTCACTGCAGTCATCGGCAGCCAACCCGAGCTCAGGGAAGCTCTCGTTCATTAGAGAAAGCAGTCTGCTGGTGTTACCAAGAAATAGAGATTCGTATGTAGAGCTTACTGTCCTGTCCCCTTGGCTGCCATTAACAGCCTGTAAGATGACTCTGATGAAGATGTCTTCGTGGAGCTTGTCAGCCACTTGCTGCCATTTGAGTAGAATCTTCTCTCCATCTTGTTCCAAGGTCCTGGTAACTCTGAAGACGGTGACGGTGGACGGAACAGGAACAAGTTTTATTTTCCATGACGTGATGATTCCAAAGCTTGCCTCCACCACCTCTGATAGCCCAAAACAAGTCTTCTCCCATGGATTCTCTGTCGAAGTCACCATTACTATCAACTATATACATCGATGATATTGTCAGCTGCAAGGCCATACTTTCAACAAAGTCCTGCAATCTCCTCCGCTCAAGTGGCCGCTGACTACAGTGGGGCAGATGCCGGCAGGAAGCCATAAGTTGCAGCGTTTTATTGGCAATGTTGTAGTAAATCCCACCTAAAGTTGCACCAGCCTCCCACCCAAGCACTGCCATTTCCAACATCAATACTGACTGAAGTTCTAGCAAATCAACAATGATGAAAGGGACTTCAGATACGTAGGAGACCTCGTAGTCATGGCTGCTCCGACTCTGATCTGCAATCCAACTTTCTTGGAGCAATAACAGCTGCTTGATGTGGACACATCCAATGGTGTGGACTATAATCTGTGGTTCAGGTGTGGACGAGGTTGTGAATCTGAGGTTTTTGTATTGAGAATCCAATACAGATGAATATGATGAGTTTTGTGGGGTGTAAATGACTTCGTGATAGGGGCTATGGTTTGTTTAGGAAAGACATTGCAGAAAGTTTTCATGGGCTGAACTTGAAGCAGCCCATGAAACTGTTGAGGATAGAAGGGTAAAAATAAGTATATATGTTGCTGCAGAGATTGAAAAACCCATTTCGCCTCTTAAGCTTTGTGCAAGAGAAGATATGAGGTCCCTTATTTATAGTTTACAAATTCATAATACCTTCTTTATGTTCAATGAATTGTAATCGTTATAGCTACCAATCTGATCTTTAGAAATTAGCAATGAAAGAATTACATTGGAAAATTCAAAGTAAACCCAATATAATATTTGAAGTTTTGATGTAGGAACTATTCAAAGAACAAATCCAAGAAGGTCCCTCCAATTATACACACCCAATAAAATAGTTGAAAAGTTTTAATCTTGGCACATATTCAAAGTTCAAATCAAGGAGCGCTCTCCAATTGGCAATATATATATTCATAAACGTTACGTACACACCCCGAAGGCTATTATCCATTCATTTATTAATTCAAAGGTTTAGGGGTTTCAAGTCGTTGTTAACTTGTTATGGCATTTAAATAGTAGCCATAGTCTTACATGAATTCATGTTTGACAATTTTAAAATTCATATAGGTATCATAACTATAATTTGCTTTCAAACTTTTAAATTTTTTTTATTTAAAACTTGTTTTTTAAAATCTTTTATTAACTAAGAAAAGTTAAAATATTTAACTTTCTTTTCAATGTTCAAATCTTTTTTAAAACAACTAAAATATAATATGGGACAAATGCATAAATGGTGTCGGTGTCTCAACTTTTTTATTTGTTCTATTTTAATATCTCAATTTTATTTTTATCCAATTAAGTGTAAAACTTTTAAATTTTAGTTTTAATCAAGTGTTTTTAACCGCTAAAGCTTATTAAGATATTTGAATTAGCAAAAATTGAATTAAAATGATATTTCACATCATATAAAATATAAAATAATGAAATTACTTAAATGACTTTTAATGAGGTGAAGTGACACTATTATCATTTCCGGATTAGGGGCTTTACCATCTATTTGTTACAATAAAAAAGAAATTGATGAAATTAACTACTATAGAATTGAGATAAAAATTAAAACTTTTTCTTACAAAAAATTTTAAATTTTTTCTTAAAAAATAAAATTTAAAAATATAAAAAACAAAAATTTATTTATCTTGTATTATTTTTTACTTGTTTCTAAGTGTCAAGTGCAAAAATAATTAAAATAAATGAAATATTATATATTAAAATCTATTTAAAAAATAATTAAAAATGTATTTTTATCTTAATTCCTAAGGAAACTAATACATTATCAATTTCTTTTTATTATAACTGAAATTTGGTATGAAAAATTTTAATGCAGAAAGAATAATATTATCATTTTACTTTGTTAAGTGTTATTTAAGCAATTAATCATTTTATATGACATGAAAATGCTGATTTGACTAATTTTTTCTTATTCAATATCCCATAAATCATTGATTGGGTTTTTATTTTTAGGAAACGAGACCTTTCCAATTCAGAAACTTCAGAACTTCAACAGTTCGGGCTGTAAAGAAAAAAGTTCGGAGAAAAGAACCCAAAACTGGACATCAGAAAAGAATCTCTAAAGCACTGAACTAATGAGTGCTGCATGGTTCGCTGATCTCCTTACAGAAACCAGACTATAGTGAGGCATGGTTTGAAGCATAACTTTGTAGTCATTTATAATAGCACCAAAACAGGTTGGAGAAGACTGTTGATCATGTATAGCCTGATAAACAAGTAGGGAATCTGTCTCTAACTAGATTATGCTCAAAGGATGCCTTTAAGCCAACTGCTAAACGCCTCTGCGGACTGAAACAACTTCAGTAAGAGCAGTTTCATTTCATTTGCACAAACTGGACAGGCTGGGTCAACATCCAACCTTCTATACATGTTACGGTCCTTTGTTGGTACTAATGATTACATAACCGCCATAGAAAATTCTTACCTTTGGAGGTAATTTTATGGACCATATTTTTTTCAAAGAGCGAGATTGGGGTGGGTTAGGGAGTGGTAGAAAGGTGGGGACGTTAGAAACCCTGTAAGCTGACTTCACCAAGCATGCTCCACTCTGTTCATGTTTCCAAACAACAACAAATCCCCTTTCAAAGTGATTTGAGGATCTGTAAGATTAACCTCCTATCACATCTTAATGAAATATTTGAAAGAATATTCGCATCCCATCCCCTCTTATCCGGTAAAAGTATGTTTCCAGAAGCCTCTAACCTTTGATACTTGCATGGACTAAACCCATGAGAATGATCATCAGGGAGCCATGGCTCCGTCCATGCAATTGATCTTTGCCCGCATCCCCAACCCTCCATCTGGTACCCTGGAAAAGAAGGGGTTGCTTCGCTATTAAACTTTGCCAGAGAAAATTGGGGTGAGTGCCAAGCTGGGCGTTCAGGAAATTGATCTTGAGACAGTATCGAGCTTTGTAAATTTTGGCCACCAGAAAGTTGGCATTTGTGAGGAGCCTCCAACCTGTTTTCCCCAGCATAGAAAGATTGGATTCATGAATTTGCTTAAAGCTCATGCCACCAAAGTGCTTATGAACACTGACTTTAGACCACTTAGCCAGTGCATGCCTCAGAGTCACCTTTACCCTGAACTCCTCCAAAAGCATTAAAGGCATGTTCCACCTGAGCATAGCTGTAAAGGAAGGAGAAAAACACTCATAGCATAGATAGGAAGGTCATGAGCTATTGTTTTAAGCAAAACTTGTTTTCCATCTCTTGACAGAAAACAATGTTTCCAGTTGTGGAGACGATGCTAAACTTTTTCTCTAATAAATGCAAAAAATCTGCCTTTTTCTACCCACAAAAAGATGGGAGGAGGCCAAGGTACTGTCTAGGAACTGAGCAGATTATGAACACCCAGGATGTTGCAAATTTCATCACGAGCTGGGTTAGGCGTGTTAGCACTGAATGAAACCGAAGATTTGTGGAAATTTATTTGTTGCCCCGATGCCTTCTCATACAAATGATCAATGAACATTTTGATATGATACCCCTCCTTCGACTTTGGCAATCATGCGCGCGAAAAATAAATGGGACATGGTTGGTGCTTCTCTAGCGATTTTGCAACCATGGATAAGGCTCCTTTGTTCATAATGGCAGCAGCACGATACGCTGGTTTCAAGAAACATATCGACATTAAATACTCAGCCATCCGAGAACGTGTTAAAAAAAAGAAAGTGGTCATTGATTACGTTAGCATTGAGTTAATAATTGCAGATCCTCTTACTAAAGGCATGCCAATAAGGAATTTCAGAGAACATGTAACCAACATGGGACTTGGGTCTGTGTTGTAATCTAAAAGTTTGTATGTACATATTCAATTATTAATGAAACTTTTATTCCGTTGATAGTTCTCACATAGTTGTGCACGTTTCAATCATTGTGATAGAGAAATATCGTTAAGTTTTGATCTAAAATAAACATAGGGTTTTTTCATAAAGTTAAAGTTTGTTGAAGGGACAAATATATTGTGGTACATGGAAGATAACACTTGCTTTTTGAGGACTTGTCACCATGATTCATATGTTTGTTTCTTATTAAGATGATATTGAATAATATGGACCAAGTGGAAGAGTATTAATTTTCTTTTCTGTTTTGGACCATTCTCTCATTAAGAAAATTAAAAGAGGAATTAAGTGGTCCATGTTTATTTGTTTTACCGTTCAGGTGCCATAACAATCTTCAACCATTAAAAGGAATTATGATGGAAAATATGCTCTGCCTTTTGGTCTTAATTTACAAGCACGTGAATTTCTAACATTTGGTATCATAGCCTTTATTACCTCTGTCTTGCTTTGGACCCCTAGCTTTGTGTTATGGACTTTTCGTATCTTCTAAAACAGAAAAAAAAAAAAGAAAAAAAAAAGGAGATTTGCATGCCAACCAATTGATCGGCCAATGGGGCCGGCCAGACTGTCGGCCTTTGAGGATGTCGACAATAGATTTTTTTTTTTTTTTTTACGAAGAACATAAATTATGCATGGTTTTTCCTCTTTTGTAAGCATATGGATTAGGAATACATGTATAGGATAAATTTTGAATAGGGTACGATCAATTTTCCTATCCTAGTTTTCATATATAATATAAAAGTTTTCCTATCCTGCTGTGAAGACCACGTTGAACCCCTTTTCATTTTTTTGGGTTGACAACTTGCACTTTGATACTGAAATGGTAAATCAGTTTTCTGAGTCATCAATTCTTTTTTTAAGTTTCTGTCAATAGAGAAACAAACTTAAACTAAGAATGGGACATTGAGTAGTGCTTTGTCACTATGCTTCTTGAGATTGTATCTACACGGAGAGATTCTACTGTTTGGAAATAAGAGTTTTCCAAGCAGGGAAATATTTGATGTGGAATGGGAATAAGAAAAGAAAATTCATTCTATTCTCATATGAGAATAGGGAAGAACAAACAAAAAATAAAAATTTTTTCCGGCATCGGTGCCGGCACTGGACCCTAGCTGTTTGGTGCCAACACTATATAAAGGAACAGAATTAAAATAACTAAAATTTAACGAATAGGGGTTTCAAATTGAACCCACTCTACCACTAGGCTACAAGTCTATTTATTATTTAGTTTAACTCTGGTTTCCTTTAGTCACATTTGACAGGCATAATAACGTCTTCTATTGCCTGTTGCCTATAAGACATCATAAGAATATTTTGTCTTTATTCTTCAAGTTCCTATATGTTAGGTGATCCATAAATTTCATTGATTAACAATAGCCACAACATGTTGACCAATGAAATTTTATATTAAAGATGATCAACAACATAATTGTGATTAATTTAAGGAAATGTGTGGTTAACTTTTTGATTAATCAGATAAAATATTGGAATTATTATTTTAATCTATCCACATGAATTGAGAATATGAATAAAATTCAATAGTTTTATATATCATAAAGGGATAGACGATTTAAACCTAATTGCATAAAGACTTTTGCCTACATGCAGCTTTTGTGTCTCTAGGCCCTTCCCTAATAAAATATAGAGATAAATTAATTTATAGGTCTTTAGCCCACAATCCTATGTCTATAGATTAGTCTTAGCATGTGTTCCATTGGTTCATACATTAAGTTAGTAGCCTTAAAACATTATCGATTACATTTTCTTACTTGCAGCTATTCAATCTACAAACTACTTTCTGATATTAAGTTGAAATTCTCAGCTTAAGGGAGATAACTCTAAGGTTTGGAGAAAGAGAGAGCCTCCATTTAGGTATAGACTTTAATTCATGCATAGGAAGGATGAGCCACCACCATCACAACTACCAACACTTTAGATACCGTGAGACTTTATGAACAATGTGAGTTGTACATCCATTCAGGAGGGAGGTCAAGCTCATATGTGGAAGCCATTGACACTTGCAATTTGGAGTTATTGAGTAGATTCATTTGGTAATTAGAGAAGACATTTTATGTTCCTAGTTTTTTTAGGAATTTAATTTCAGTATTGGTCCTCATACCGTTTGGAATCTCCTGTAACTTTTCGAATATTGGTTTTAATTTTTTAATTAAATCAAAATTTATTGGATTTGGTACTTTGTGCGATGGTCTCTATTCAATACATTTGCAAGATAATAATGCTTATAACCCATTAAATTTAACTATTGGAATTAAAAGGAATGTTACGACGAAGAATCGCCCTATTATGGCAATCGAAGACAGACACATCTCCATTCAAAGAATTAAAAGGTTAGTGAATGAAGGGGTACTCAGTGTCCTGGACTTTATTGACTTTGAGACATGTTTGGATTGCATTAAGGGAAAGCAAACTAACAAGTCAAAAAAGGGTGCAACAAGGATAAACATTTGTTAGAAATCATACATACAGACATTTGTTGTCCTGATATGGATGGAAGTGATTTGAAATACTTCATCACCTTCATTGATGACTCCTCACGTTATATGTATCTCCACTTACTTCATTCTAAGGATGAAGCACAGGAAACCTTTAAGGTATTCAAGGCTGAAGTAGAGAAGCAATGCGAGAAGTAAATATGGATAGTGAGGTCAGATAGAGGTGAAGAGTACTATGGTAGGTACACTAAGAGTGGGCAAGCACCAGGTCCATTTTCTAGGTTTCTTCAAGAGCATGGAATTGTTGTCCAATACACACTAAAGAAGTCAGCGTATAAAATTAATCGAGTACCAACCAAGGTTGTACAAAAGACGCCATTTGAGTTATTCAAAGGTTGGAAACCTAGTTTGCGACATATACACATATGCGGATGCCCGATGGAAGTAAGTGGCTTATAATCCACAAGAAAAGAAACTGTACCTAAGTGACTATTAATGGGCATTTCATTAGATATGCTGGATCCAAGGGCTATAGATTCTTATTGTCTTTCTAACACCACTAGGATTGTGGAGTTAAGAAAATGCAAAGTTTCTCGAGAATAACTTAAATCGTGGGAGGGTCAAATTCATGACACATTGTTTGAATGTGATCACTATCAAGCTCAGACCTCCGGTTCAAGTCATAAACTGACTATCATATATACCTATGAGGTATAAACGGGTATAAGACAACCAATCATTGAGAATCCACAAACTTTTGAGCTTGTAGATTGCATTGTTGAGGAACAAACAAGCGTTGAACAATCGATTAAGCATTTGGTTGAACAAGGTCCCGTGAAGAAACAACGTGGGAGATCTGCTAAGTCGGAAGTTCGGTATTCACGAGTGATTATGTCGTGTACTTGCAAGAATCAGATTATAATATTGGAGTCGAACATGATATGGAAACCTTTTCATAGGCCATAAGTTCTAAGGAATCGGACTTATGGTATAATGCCATGAAAAATGAGATGGACTCTATGGCATCTAATCGAGTTTAGGATCTCGTCAAGTTGCTTATGGTGCAAAAACCATTAGGTGCAAGTGGGTCTTTAAGATAAAGAAAAGGCTCACGAGGGCAACGATGAAAGACATAAAGCCAAGACTCGTGGCCAGCTCAAAAGGAAGGAATCATTGCACGAGAACCTTTTCTGCAGCATCAAGGAAAGATTGCTGTAGGTTATTATGGCATTAGTAGCTCATTTGACTTAAGAGATGCATCGGATGGAGGTGAAAGCGATTTTCTTTAATGGTAAACTAGAGGAAGGTTTACATAGAAACAACTGAAGGATTTTCCTCGAGTGTTGGTGATCATTTGGTTTACCAAACTTAATAAATCCATTTATGGTTTAAAGCAGCGTCGGTCGATGTTATTTGAAGTTCCATAAGGTCATCACTTCGTCGGTTTTGAAGAGAATGTCATGGATCATTGTATATACCAGAAGGCCAGTGGGAGTAAGACATGTTTTCTTATTTTATATGGGGATGATATTTTGATAGCAACCAATAATAAAGGGGTTACTATGTGAAGTGAAACAATTCATCTCAAAGAACTTTGATATGAAGGATATGGGTGAGGCATCTTATATAATTGGCATTAAGATCAATCGAAAGATCTCATGAATGTGCAGGTTTGTCTCAAAGAGACACATATCAATAGAGTTTTTAGAGAGATTCGGATGAAAGATTGTTCAGGGGCATTTTTCATGCATGAGGGTGATAGGTTTAGCTGGATGTGCACGATGAGGCGGCCTTGAGGCCGGAACAAATGAAGAACATTCCACATGCCTTAGCGATGGGAAGCCTTATGTATCTTGGGTTTGCAGGAGCCGACGTGCATATCTTTGTTGTGAAGTGTTAAGTCGATATCGGAGTAATCTAGAGGTACTAGCCCTTTGGAAAGCTTCTGAAAAGAAAGGTTATGAGATACCTTCAGGGTACAAAGAACTACGTGTTGATGTATAGACATACCGATAACTTGGAGGTGATTGGCTACTTTGACGCTAATTTCGTTGGCTAGATGGACTATAGAAAGTCCACTTCAGGTTATGTATTTATGCTAGCTAGTGGAGCCGTGTCTTGGAGAATCATGAAGCAGACATTGACTGCTACTTCCACTATGGAGAATTTGGTTATCTTGTTTGAAGCTGCCTTACATGGTGTTTGGCTTAGGTTCATTTACGACGAGAGTCGTTGATTCCATTGAGAGGCCATTGGTTATATTATAATGACCCAGTGCGAGTTTTTGTCTAAGAATGATAAATGTGGAAGTCGAAGTAAACATATCGACATTAAAAAAAAGAAAGTGGTCATTGATCGCGTTAGCATTGAGTTGATGATTGCAGATCCTCTAACTAAAGGCATACCCGATAAAGAATTCCAGAGGAACATGTAACGAACATGGGACTTGGAGTCAGTGTTATCATATCAGGATTTGTGCTCATTAATTATTAATGAAACTCTTGCAGTCGATGGTTCTCCTGTGGTTGATACATTTCAATCATTGTGATAGAAATCGTTAAGTTTTTACAGCTGAAAATAAACATAGGGTTTATTCATAAAAGTTAAGTTTGTTGTTGAAGGGACAAATATATTGTGGTACGTGGAAGATAACACTTGCTTTTAGAGGACTTGTTGCGCGTTCCATATATTTGTTTCTTATTGAGGTGATATTGAATGATATGGACTAAGTGGGAGAATGTTAATTCTCTTTTCCGTTTTGGACCGTTCTCTCATTAAGAAAATTAAGAGGGGAATTAAGTAGTTACATATTTATTGTTTTACCGTTAGGTCTTAACGTTTAACGTTATGCCATAACAGTCTCAATAGTATTAAAGGAATTATGAAGGAAATTCCTTATAAAGTTAATTTTTTTTTTTGTTTTGGATTACCCTCTGTTCTCTCCTCTCTCAAGCGGTACCATTGTGGTTTGAAGGAGTCAGAACATAGAAGTCCCAAACAATTTTCCCTTTTGTTTTACAATGATCGGAGGTAAATACGCTTCTGCCTTCGTTCGTAATTTACCAGCATGTGAATTTCTAACAAGAAGAAAGCCTTCTGTGCATATAAGGAATAAATAGGGTGACAACGGGCAGCACAGAACCCTCGAGAGGGTTTGAAAAATGGGGTTGCATGACCTGCATGAGTAATTAGTTTGCAGATATAATACACTTCATTGTCCATCGTATCCAGTTTTTCAGGGGAACCCATTGCCTGCATGACTTGCTGTAAAAAGGACAATTCCACCCTATCATATGCTCTGCTCATGTCTGCTTTGAGCTACATAACCTGTTTTTCCTATTGTCTTCCTTTTTAGAAAATGTGTCACTCATAGAAGAGCATTATATTATCAATGATTAATCTCGTGGGGACACAAGCACTTTGATACTCAGATATAACACGATGAAATTACCCACTTCAAACAATTGGCAAATATTTTGAATTTTACACAATGCGTTGCATAGTGAGATTGGACAGAATCCGACACTTTCTGACTTTCAGAGTGATGTTCAAAGCTTCGAGGGAAAATGATGTAAAAGATAGGTCATGCAAGCCGTCGTAACATCAGTGCCAACGGTATCCCAAAAATGCTGATAGAATCACCAAAACATTGAACATAAATTAAAAGTTCAAAAATTGAGTAAATAAAAATAAGTTGAAACATCAAAATAAAAAAAATAAAAAGTTTAGATATTTAATTGAACAAAAATAAAATTAAGACACCATGATAGAAAAAAAGGAAAATTGAGATACCATTTATTTAATCAACCCATATAATCTTAATGCAAGGTCCTTCATCATATTAATATCTTATACTTCATACAAAAAAAAGTAATGAAAAATTAATAACCTAATATTTAATTCTTTTTGATAAAATTAAAATTAAAATTAAAATTAAATTAAATTGGATTTTATTTAAATTTAAATCAAAATGAACACCGCCTAAGTTTGGATGGAAACTATATTTTTTTCCTTTTCATTCAAACAAAGTAAAAAAGTCATAGAATACTTGATGCATCATAACCATTCTTTAATAGTGTGAAGGAGAATTAAAAGAAGGAAACCTTGGTTTTTAAGGGCTAAAGACTCGATACAATACAACTAAATACTACTTGTACAATTTGTGTGCCTCTCTTTTTTATTTATTTCTAAATATTAATTGTACCATTTATGTGTGTCTATATATGTACTGCATGGCTGCACGTAAGGTCGGTCAAAGATATATATCCAGCCCATGGTTACATTAATTCTCTCTCACGCAGTATTTTGAATGCATATCTATCATGTTTAATGATTGATTGTGATGTTTGTCTTGTTTGAGAAAAAATCGTGAGAAATTTTGATGGATTTGAAATCCTTTACATATCTGGCATCATGCCTGATGTCATTTAACAAGAAACACTTAGGCTGAAGCGTGAAAAGTAATAGGAAAGAAAAATATACAAAGAAAATTGATTATCTTATATTTGAATTGACCGATGTAAAATATAAAAGAAAACTGAATAAAATCAAAATTCTTCCAAATTTTATATATTTTAAAATTTCTTAATCTTCATAGAGAAAAAAATAAGATGAATTTGAATACATATATATATATATATATATATATATATATATATATATATATATATATATATATATATATATATATATATATATTAATTTATTAAGTTAAGTATTTTTTATTTTTTCTAAATTACTAACTCCTTTACATATTTTTTTTATTTTCTTTTATTAGTACTTTTTGGGTTCCAAATAGAGTTTTAGCAAAACATTTAGGGTCATTTCGAACCTAGGAAGTACTAGAAAAAGATAAAAATACTAAGAAAAATAATTTTCTCATGTTTGATTTTATTTTGAAAAATATAAAAGATCAAAATTCTTTACAATTTTATATATTTTTAGATTCTTAGTCATATATAATAAAGAGAAATAAATAAAATGAGAGTTTTGAATAAACATATTGAATTAATTTATAAAGTTTAATCATATTATTTAATTTTCAAATTTTATCTTGTTCAACTTTTCCTCCTTATTTTTCCTTAGACTTTTTTCTTCAACTTTTCCTTTTTATTTCCCTTTGGACTTTTTTCCATAGTAATTTATGGGTTTCAAAAGCAGCCTTAGAGAAAATTTTCTTTAAGACATTAAAAAAACCTTAAATAAATAAAAAACTTCCAATGATCATTCATGGTCAAAGGTAGCTAAACCATCCCCGATGTGTAGGGTATTTTTTAATGCTTTGTGTTTTAGATGGCTGCCTCCTCTGACCCCAACAGATTGCTAGAAAAAATGGTTTAGTGAGATCAATAACTGTTAAAATGGAAGAGAAGGGATAGTGATTGAGGCTATGAAATCTATCATATTTTGTATATTTGTTTTACCAAGTGTGCCTTCCCATATATAGAGTGGCGGATAAACAAACTTAAATATCTCGGCTATCTGTTCGGAGTAACCAACTAATTGAGTGACAAAGTCATAATCCTAACCTATAATATAGGAACCAATTTCCAGTTTGAATTTTTCGTGATCTCCAACACTCCCCCTCAAGTTGGGGCATGGATGTCATGAATGCCCAACTGTGAGGAGTCAAGTGGCAAGCTCTTGCCCAGAGTGGCTTAGTGAATATGTGACAATTTGAGTTTTACGAAGTTGTGAATGCGGTTGTTAATTTATTACGCTTGATTTTGTCCCTCGACATAATGATCATTTCAATAATGCTTGGTTCTTTCTGAAAGGCGGTTAAGCGACTATGTGAAGTGCAGCCTTGTATCACATTAAAGCTTAGCGGTGGAGAACTTGAACCCTAAGTCTTTGAAGATATATCTCGACCATGTGAGTTACGCGGGTTCTGTTGCCATTGCCTTATATTCGGCCTCTGGCGAGGAACGTGACCTGCCGTGGTTTGTTCTTCGTCTTAGCCAGGATCGATGACTTCTGATAAACCTTGATAACTTTTTGTGGCGATCGTGCAGTTGTTTGACATCCGCAATCACGCATCCGCAGTGAGTACATTAGGGTTGAAGTCATTTTATCTTGGAAAAATAGTCCTTGCCCGGAGTGATCCTTCGAGATAAGGATATGAATTGCGGCTTCATAGTATGAGGTTTCTTTGGTTGGCTTAAGAATTGACTAAGGTGATGAGCGGGTATTGAATAAAAGTCTTGAGACGGTTAGGTATATAAGCTTTCGATGAGTCTTCGATTATTTTGAGAAGGATCTTTGGTAGCTCCCAGGTTAATTAAGAAGCTTGAGTTAATGCTCATTATGCGTTGAAGCGAGGGCACGCTCCCCAAGTCTGCTTCATGAGTAAGTCAAGTGTGTATTTTCTCTGTGGGATGCTTATCCCTTGGCAGGCGTGCCACCTCGATTCGAGGAAATATTTGAGCTTCCCAGATCCTTTATCTTAAGCGAGAATTCAAATACTTTCAATTGCTCACATGGCTTTGGATCATTTCTGTAATAATCATATCATCGGCTTATAGATGAGGCGAAATATAAAAGAGTCACTTATGTTTTGGTGAAAAGGAGATAATCGGCTTCGTGAATGAACAAAACCGGCCTTACAAATTGCATGAGAGAACTTTGAATACCAGCTTAGGATGCTTGTTTGAGCCCGTATAATGACTTGTGATCGGCCTACATCTGCGGTTCTCCCTGTCGTGGCAGAGATTGGAGGAGACATGTATATTTCTTGGAGAGATCCCCGTGGAGGAAAGCATTACGGACATCAAGTTGGTGGAGGGACCCGACCTTTAGGCTGTACAATAGCAAGAAGAGGCTGTGACTGTGATCAATTTGCGATCGGCGCAAAATGTTTCCTGTAATCCGGGCCTTCCACGTATTAATCCTTTTCACCCGACTAAAGCGAGCTTTGGCCTCGATGGTGCCATCGGGTTGATATTTGATTTTGTATGCCCATTCTGACCAATGGGTTTCTTCTGGCGAGGAAGAGGGTGTGGTCGAGTGCCATTATCTTCCAAGGCTTGGGTTCCAACCGCATTGCAGCTGCTGATTAGGATCGAGAGCGGCTTGGTGGTAGGAGACGGGTTCAATCTGAGCGAGAAATGGACTTCAGCGAGCCTTTGATGAGGAATCGATAAATTAGCATTGGAGAGATAATGAGCAAGGATGCACGGTCCCATGAGGTGGATTTGAAGTCAAAGTTGATGATTGGCTTGTAAACGAGCGGGAGTGGCATGATGGTAGTCCGTGGTGATGGTGGCCGGATGCGGGGCGGATCTTTTGGAGAGGAATTAGGTGGTGGGGGAGGAGGCTATAAGATGCGGGGGGTTGTGCGGGGTCGATGGAAGTGGAGGGTGTAGAGATCATGAGTATGTCTTGTCAAATTGGAAGAGGTGAGTGGGTTTGTTGAGTTGGTGGTCTTCTAAAATGGGTTGAAGCGAGGCGTGTAGAAAGGTGCGTAATCGAGGCTATAGTGGAGTAGGGAAAGTAGATTCATAGAAAAAGACATCTCTGTTTGGGCCTGTGGCATCTAAATCCCAAACTTTTATATGCCTTTTGCCGAAGGATACCCGAAAAAAAAGACACTTCTTTGCACGTTGGTCAAATTATGGATGGTGTGTAAATGGGTGGCACCAAAGACCTTAGAAAACTCGGGAGGTGATGATAGGTAGGAGGCCTTTGATAAGGAGCTCATAGGGTGTCTTTTGACAAAGTAGGGAACTAGGGGTTCGATTGATGAGATAAACAGCTGTTAACACACTTTCGCCCCAAAAATGCAAAGGCAAGTGAGCTTGAAAACGTAAAGCCCGAGCGACATTGAGAAGGTGTCTATGTTTGCGTTCCACAACGCCATTTTGTTGAGGGGTAGAGGACAACTATGTTCAAATAGAACTCCTTAGGTACATTAAAAAAATAGCATGGAAGTGAATTCCTACCATTATCGACTCGAAGACATTTGTGGACGTATTAAAGCGTAATGCGGACTTGTGCAAAGAAGTTTCTCCAAGAGTCCTTGAGTTGGTTATATGGCGCATCAAGTACCCGTGTATCTTGAAAAATCATCCACAATTGTTAAAATAGTAGGCTCACGAAATAGAAGGTACTCTAAATGCCCCCATATATCACAATGAATGAGATCGAAAGGTGCTTTGTTTTATTGAGCGTGGCTAATGTAATCGAGTTTGTTTGGCAAGATGACAAACTTCACAAAAGCTTTTCAACTTAGAAGAAATTCCTAAAACTGAACGACTAAGATGCTTCGAAGGGTGGATTGCTGGGTGTCCTAGTCTTTGATGCCTAATCTTAGTTACATAGTTTGTTAACATGATTTGCGCTTGATATCACTTTACTAGATGGTGGTTTTACGAGGTAAGATAATATAGACCATTAGCCAGCTTCCCAGGCCAATCATCTTTAGCCGTTTCCAAATCACGCAAAACACGAATCGAGGTGAAAGTCGATAGGCAATTTAAGGATTTGTGCTTAGCCCGACAAAGGGGTTAACATGAAAACTTAGGACATGTAGACATCGGGGACTACATTTTTGCATTTATACGTACCAAACCCGGTACAAGCGATTAAAGCTTTATATGACCATCTGGTAGCCCGACATGGGATTCTTTGGGATTATCTTCTTTTAATAGTAATTCGGTCGGCCCGATGTGTGATCATTAAGCTCACGTATCGATGATCCATTTAATGTCGATGGAGAAAAAAACTACTTTCTTTGTGTTGGCTTGGGGTTCATCATTGCTGGCTGCTCAAAGATTCATAAGTTCTTGGTATTGTTCGTTCGTCGGTCTTGGGACCCCCGGCTTGTGTGTTGTTGGCTCGTGGTCTATCTCCTTTTCTTATTTTCTCTCCTCTTGTATGACTTGTTATTGGAAGGAAAGCCATGTAGAAAAACAACGATCTTGTAACAGTTGTTCTGTCACGAGTGGTGCAATGGAGCTTGTTTCTTAGCTTATCTCGGGAATTATTTCTGGTTTTATCCTTTGACCATCATGATAACAACAATAGTCGGGTCCCTCTGTTTTTCTTCTTGTAGTATCATGGCTTAAATCTTGCCAATGGAAGGTAGAGAACACCCAATATGAGATTGTCCATGTATTGCAAATAACTATCATTTAAGCCATTAAATTGCATTACCTTGTTGGCTTGGTCTTGTTGCAATTTGCAACTTGCTCCACGAGCATGTTATTGGTTATTTGTAGAGTTCAATTCGTCCCAAGGCCCTTGAGTTTGGAGTAGTAAGTGTAGTGATAGGTATTTTGTTGAGAAACTATTTCCCTGCAGTGGAAAGATTCTTGGTGCATTGCTTTCTGTGAGAATCGTTCCTTCAATAATCAGCTGAAGCATGCTCCGTGTAGATCACACTATCCGAGATGCTTAGATCTATGGAATTTAGTATCCAAGAGAGCACCATATCATTACATCGCTTCCAATTAGCAAATTTTGCATATGTTCCAAGTGGTTTTTGGATGGATCCATCCACAAAGCCTGTTTTATTCTTGGCACTTAATGCGTGCTAACTCGTCTGCTCAAGTTCCATAGTTGTCACCGTTAGAAGTTTGGTGACCCAGAGCTTGCACGGGATGATCCCGAGGGATGGAGGTGGAATGGATCGAGGAGAATCTCAGGTGGTAGAGAGGGCTGCTGATGTTGCTTCTGCATCCATATGGTATAAGGGTTTGGGTGGTTTTCAAAAAAAAAAAAAAAATGGAAGAAGTTTCAAAGGAAACTCCGAGTTTTCTTTCACGTCTAGTGTTAAATTGGAAGAGAAGGGATAGTGATTGAGGCTATGAAATCTATCATATTTTGTATATTTGTTTTACCAAGTGTGCCTTCCCATATATAGAGTAGGATAAACAAACTTAAATATCTGGCTATACAATCGAAGTAACCAACTAATTCAAATTCAAAACAAAGTCATAATCCTAACTATAATATAGGAACCAATTTCAGTTTGAATTTTCGTGATCTCCAACAATAACATTGAAGACTACGCCTTCTGACGTAATCAGGAGAATTATTTTAGACAAAGAGTAGCAAAAACTTCTTTGATCATAATTCTGGGCTTAAATAATTTATTGCGAATATTATTATTTAATTTTGGATGCATTTACTTGCACATTAAATATTTATGTTTATTATTTGAAATTTTTGAAAATTTGTGCTTTTGTCATTGTTAAGATCATTATTAAGTGTTTGATAGTTTTGATATTGATGGGTTGAGAGCCTTGGGTTTTTAAATTTATGAATACATTCATGTAGCTATTACTCTGCATTAATTAAATTTAAACCATTTAAATTATTATAGGAAGGTTCTATTTGTTTATTATAATTGATGTTTTTAGTTATACGTGAAGCTAAAGTAAAAAACACGCATAGCTTGATATGTGTTGGAAACAAATATCTTCAAGAAAAATATTTTCTCTAAAAATTATAGATATAAACTTTAATAAAACATTTAGCCAGAAAGTTCAGGAAAAATCTTTGTAAGACATGTTAAAAGAAACTAAAAATCAAATAAATTTAATGCGCGTTAGAAGTGAATCAAGGTATCCCGACCACTGTTTTTCTTTCTTTCTATTTTATTTTTAAAGCGTTGTCTTTAGGATGTATGCCTCCTCGACCTCAACAAATTGTTGGAAAAAATTGGCATTAGTGTTTGACTTAGAGCCACATCGGATGGAGGTGAAAACAACTTTTCTTAATGGTGACCTAGAGGAAGAGGTTTAAATGAAACAACTTGAAGGATTGTCCTCAAGTGCTAATGATCATTTGGTTTGCAAACTTAATAAATCCATTCATGGTTTAAAACAAGTGTCCCATCAATGGTATTTGAAGTTCCATAAGGTCATCACTTCATTCGATTTTGAAGAGAATGTCATGGATCATTGTATATACCAGAAGATCAATGAGAGTAAGACATGTTTTTTTATTTTATATGTGGATGATATTTTGCTAGCAACCAATAATAAGGGGGTTACTATGTGAAATGAAACAATTCCTCTTAAAGAACTTTGATATGAAGGATATGGGTGAGACATCTTATGTCATTGGTATTAAGATAAATCGAGAAAGATCTTGTGGTATTTTGGGTTTGTCTCGAGACCCTATATATGTGAGAGTTTTAAATTTCGGATGAAAGATTGTTCATCGAACCCAGCACCTATCGTAAAGGGTGATAGGTTTAGCTTGGACCAATGCCTGATGAAGGACCTTGAGCGGGAACAAATGAAGAACATTCCATATGCCTCAGTTGTAGGAAGCCTTATGTATGCTTAGGTTTGCACTAGAACTAACATTGCATATGTTGTTGGACTGTTAGGTAAATATCAGAGTAATCTAGGTATTGACCACTGGAAAGCTGCTAAGAAGGTTATGAGATACCTTCAAGGTCTGAACTACGTCTTGATCTGAACATATTGATAACTTGGGGTGATTGGCTACTATGATCTTTGATTTGTTGGTTACATGGACTGAAAGTCCATTTGGGTTATGTATTTATGCACAGCGGTGGAGCCGTGCCTTGGAGAAGCATGAAGCGGACATTGGTACTTCTTCCACTATGGGCTAAATTTTGCATCTTGTTTTGAAGCTACCTCACATGGTGTTTGGCTTAAGAGTTTCATTTTTGGCATGAGAGTCGTTGATTCCATTGAGAGGCCATTGAGATTATACTGTGACAACTCAGCTGCAATTTTTTTGGCTAAGAATGATAAATGTGGAAGTCGAAGTAAACATATCGACATTTAATACTTAGCCATTTGGGAACGTGTTAAAGAAAAGAAAGTGGTCATTGATCACGTTAGCATTGAGTTGATGATTGTAAATCCTCCAACTAAAGGCATGCCAATAAGGAATTTCAGAGAACATGTAACCAACATGGGACTTGGGTCCGTGTTATCATCTCAAAGTTTGTATGTACATATTCAGTTATTAATGAAACTCTTATTTCGTTGATAGTTCTCATATAGTTGTGCATGTTTTAATCATTGTGATAGAGAAATATCGTTAAGTTTTGGCCTAGAATAAACATAGAGTTTATTCATAAAGTTAAAGATTGTTGTTGAAGGAACAAATATACTGTAGTACGTGGAAGATAACACTTGCTTTTAGAGGACTTGTCTCCATGATTTATATGCTTGTTTCTTGTTAAGGTGATATTGAATAAAATGGACCAAGTGGGAGAGTGTTAATTCTCTTTTCCGTTTTGGACCGTTCTCTCATTAAGAAAATTAAGAGAGGAATTAAGTGGTCCATATTTATTTGTTTTACTGTTCAAGCCTTAACATTTAACATTATGCCATAACAGTCTCCAGCCATTAAAAGGAATTATGATGGAAATTCCTTATAAAGTTAATTTTTTTTTTTTGGGATCACCCTCTGTTTTATCCTCTCTCAAGCAGCCGGTACCATCGTGGTTTGAAGGAGCCAGAACATAGAAGTCCCAAACAATTTTCCCTTTTGTTTTACAATGATCGGAGGTAAATACGCTTCCACCTTTGTTCGTAATTGATTGGGTTTAAAAATAGGCGCGCAGGCCCACTCACCAAGCCCAAGGAGTAGGCAGGCTTAGCGAAATGCCCGGGCTCCTGGCACCGACCCAAAACGAGAGCCCAATTAATT
Organism: Tetrastigma voinierianum; assembly: GCA_016808115.1. Lineage (NCBI taxonomy): Eukaryota > Viridiplantae > Streptophyta > Magnoliopsida > Vitales > Vitaceae > Tetrastigma > Tetrastigma voinierianum. The sequence goes on from JAEQBH010002559.1 coordinate 97,691, forward strand.
GGCCTCAAGGGCTAATAACACGAGACGTAAAGATTTCATGTTGTAAATCAAATCAAATCTCACTATAGTGAGTAAGATAATTCTGTCTTTGCTCACTAATTATCACTTATTAACTGTGGCGATAAAGGAAGAAAATCCCCCATCTAATGAGGGAGAATCCTTATTATCATCTAATTGGGAAAAACATATACTATAAATACGAGGCCACCACATCGGTGAAAGGTACGTAGAACATTCGCCCTCTAAACAGTAGATCTTTTCTCTCCACAGGAAAGAGAAGCCCGGCTTGACGTAGTGACGGCGGAGGCGAGCCCTGTCGATCCCCATTTTATTTACTTGTTTCACGAGAGGCAGCGGCATCGAGCCGAATCCACCCATCGGTAGTTCGATTTCGACCCGGCGATTCCAACACGCTCGGCCCGGTTCGAGTTGAAAAAGCATCATCGATTGGCCCGTATACGTAGGAGCAGCGGTTCCTTTACAAATAAAGTTGATCTCTCGATGGCCAGTTGTTTCAGCGAATGGCGGGAGCCACACCAACCCTTCGGAATGCAATACCCGGCCGGGTAGGGTGGATAAGCGGAAGCCTCGGGAGCGCATTAAGAACGATGTGGGCCCGGCCACAGACGAGGTGGAGACACTCTGTCTCACCAACCAACGCTTGATAGAGGAATTAGAGCAACTCACCAAGTAGATGCAATGCCCGTGGGAAGCGCGACAAGCCCAGGAAGGCCATAATACCACCCCTTAGGAAGAGCAGCCACACCTCGCCCTCCCCGAGAAGTAGAAGTAGAATCCAGCTGGGCCAAGGGGCATGGACCCCACCTAGCCCCCAAAGAGGAGCGCAACGAGGCAATACTTGGGGAGGACTGATTAGTGCCCAAAAAGTGCTATTTTGAACCCTATTTTTAATAGGTTTTGAGCTCTTTTTGTGTACTAATTGTTATAATTAACCCAATTGACATGTTAGATCCTGTTGTATACGATCGCGTGCAGAAATTTGTTTTTGTAGTTTTTGTAGGAATTGGAAGCCAAATCGTCGTGTCAATCCAATAATAACAAAGTCGGGTTGATTTCCATCAATTTCATATGGTTTTCTATCAATTTCAGCAAGCCGAGAATGAAGAATATCCAAAGCAAGAAGAAATGGAATAGTAGCCGGAAATGATGGGCATGCCAGCCGATGTGACAGTGCCAATAGCGAATTTTTCTCATGCAGCGAAAATTCCAACTCTTCAAACGACCCCGTTTTTGGTTTTTTCCCATTTTATCCTTGTAATAGCTTTTAGTTTCAGTTTTTTTTTGTAATTTCCCTTGCTCTGAGCCGTATATAAGCTAGAGACAAGGTTTGTAACAATCAATCAATTCGGCAATAGAGAACCAGGGGCGGCAGTTTCCCTGCAGCTTCCTTTCTCCATTTTCTTTCATTTTCTTTCCCCTTTCTCGGCTGCCAAACACTCCTCTGAGGATGACAACTCAGAGGATGGTTGGCTAGACCTCTTCCTCCTTGAAGAGGAGAATTTCTTGGGCGGTTTGGAAGTGGCGCGGTCCTCTATTTTAACGTAGGCATTTATTTTTGTTTATGTTCCTATCCTTAACTCTAGGTTTAAAATCTCTAGATACATCTTGATTGACCGATGTTGGCAATCTTTTGGGTTCATTGAATGCTTATTGTTAGATTCAGTGATATTCATTAGTTGCCCACTCTATTTATTCTTGTAGATGGGTCAGGAGGTAGGTTTTCACTGTCTCGGACCATGAATGCTAGATTAAATGCAAGTTCTACTTTTTTTCATGTATGCAGTTATGGGTATTTGCGTTCTGCTCTCACCCAGTAAGTTAAAATCTCTTAAGCATGCCCTCCTTAATGTGTATTTAGCGAGCTTTTTGGAGTTCGATGGATACTCATTAGATCACTTGATGCAGGTGGTTGTCTCCAATTAGTTATTGTGGGGTAGGGTTTTTGAGATGTTTTTTCACTGCTAGGGACATTTATGCCTAATAAAACGCTTTCTATCAAAAGGAAAATTATTAGGGTTTAGGTTTTAAAGCTAAATGAAGATTCGGTTCGGGAAATGACTATATGTCATCCTCCCCAAAGCGAGGAAAAGACCAGGACATGTTGGTTGCCTTAAAACCTAAACCGGTGGCCGACACTTCAGGGGTTCTATTTTACATTTTTTTCTTATTTTAGTTTGACCTGTAAACAATCAACACCTGTTTTGGCAAACCTTAAAAAAATCAAATCCAAATTCACCATTTTGAACTCCTTGCAAATCATTTGTGAAAACCCATCACTGAGTTGACCACAGAGCCGCTATCTTTGCGGTAGCTTTGCTACGTGATAGAAATTAGGATATAAATATTGATTAGGCACCTCTTGTGGCACGAGATCAAGGACCTCCCGAAGGATGAGCCCGGCCGCTACCGGTAGCGAAGAATGAGGGCAATCATAGAACGGAGGTTCAAGGGTATCAACGGGATCTCGACCACATGAAGGAATAGTAAAGGCTAGACTCTATGGACACCACAGTGCGACAAAGGCGGAGATTCACAGTTCCGCAGTAGGGATGCTACATTTCCCTTGGCCAAGTTGGATCTGCAAATGGGAAAACTTTTCGATGGAGCGAAGGATCCGTCGACCATCTTAACACCTATAAGAACGGATGGGGCGCACGGATATCAAGACCCGTGCGATGGAGCCTTCGCTATCACACTAAAGGCCGCGTTGGCTTGGTTTAATAGGATCCCACTTGTCTTCGATTTCCTTATTTAAAAGAGCTCTCCATCACATTCGTCTCCACTTTGGAGCAGGAACATACGAGGAGGCCAGAGTTAGCACTGTGACCATAGCGAGCTCGCAAGAAAGCTTTGAGGTCTTATGTCCAGGAGGTTCAATGTTGGAGTCTTTAAAGGTAGATGTACGGACGAAGTTCGGTATCACTGCGCATTCATCGTCAATTTGGGAGTCTGATCAAAGTTTGATGTTTTCATTTCAAAGAATCCTCAGACAAACATGGCGGAGATGCTCGCTAAAGCGGAGAAGTACGTGCTGGCTGAAGAAGCCCTTGTCAAGAGAGGCTCTTCCAACCCATAGGGTGACAAGCGGCGGGAATGAAATACTAGGAGACAAAGGAAATCGGAGGAGATCTCAGGAAGGATAGACAAGCGATCCCAGAAGGCGAGAAGCATCAAGACCGTGCAGGACCACCTCAGCCCGAGCTACGTCAGCGATATTCACCTCAGCGGTTCACCCCACCCGGCTTGACCACGATATGTCGCGGAGTCTTGCACGAAGTACATCATGAGAAATTCTTAAGATGGCCATCCCAGATGAGGACAGACCCTACCAAAAGAAACAACACCAGGTACTGTGAGTTCCATAGGGACCACGGGCATTGAACGGACGATTGTATACAACTCAGAAAGGAAATAGAATACTTGATTCAACGGGGATATGCCATGGCTACATAGCCCCGAAGGTCGGGATCAATGCGACCACGTGTTGCCTCGGCGATCGGCGCTCGGCATCAACGGCAGGGAAATTCATGTGATCTCAGGAGGATTTGCAGGAGGTGGGGAGTCCAGCTCTTCCAAGAAGGTTCATCTGCGTAGCATCAGGTCAGGAGAGGTAATAGAAGTGTAAGCAATGTCCAAGCTACCTCGACTCGACACCGCAATAACATTCTCAGATTCAGACCTGGAGGGATGTCAACACCCCCACGACGATCCTTTGGTAATAAAGGCAGTTGTAGCTAACAAAACAATCCATCGGGTCCTTGTCGACAATGGGAGCTCAGCCGACATCATCTTCGACGTCGGCTTTTGATAAATGGACGCGGAAGAGAAAATTGGAACTGGCCCGGCACCACTGCGATTCTCGGAGAAAGTGTTGCTTTGGGGTCCATACAACTAGTACTCACTTTGGGGAGACCCCTAGTGCCGGGTAACTACTTGTGATGGGTTCTCATAGTAGATGCCCCTCTCCCTATAGCGTGTTATTAGGCGGACCCTCTCTTGACACCATAAAAGCCCCGTCCTCATAAACACACATGGTGATCAGGTTTCCTACCATAAACGGGTAGTAGTGGTTGAGGAGACCCAGTGTGACCAGGGAGTGTTACACGACATCAATGAAGCAAAAAGAGGTCGACAACATATCGTGGATGGCGACTCGACATACGTGTGAGTAGCTGCCAGACTGACCTCGGAAGAAATTGGAGCCTATGCGGTTGGACGATAACCACAGACACCACCGCCTACATCGGCTCTAAGCTAGCAGAAGACCTTAGACACCTCCTTATTCACTTCTTGAAACAGAACAAGGATGTCTTTGAGTGGAAGCAGGAGGACATGGGAGGGATTGACCCCGCAATAATCACTCCACCCAGTTAAATGCCCATTCATCCTTCAAACCCCGGTCCAAAGAAAAAAAAAGAAGGAGTTTCGCTCCAGAAAGACAAAAAGTGATAAATGAAGAGGTCGACAAGCTCCTCCAGGCAGGGGCAATAAGAGAAGTGGAGTACCCTGAATGGTTGGCCAACGTCATACTCGTCAATCGTGCATGCCCTAAAGATAGTTTCCCTCTACCTCGGATCGACCTTATAGACGCCATGGCCCAGGCCGCTGAACTCCTCGGCTTATGGATGCTTTCTCAGATTCTATTGGTCGGCTATAGACCCAGATGACGAGAGAAGACCTCAGTCGTCACAGGGCAAGGGACCTATTATTATCGTGTAATGCCTTTCGGACTGAAAAACGCTGTTCTCTACCAAGATTGGTGAACAGGATGTTCTAGAAATAAATAAGGTCATCAGTAGGTATATATAGATGACATGTTGGTAAAATCAACTATGACCGAGCTCCACATAGCTCATCTGGTCGAAGCATTCCTAATCCTAAAAGAGTACAACATGAAGTTGAATCAGGCCAAATGCACTTTCGGAGTCTCAGCTGGAAAATTCTTGGGTTTTATAGTCAACAACCGAGGAATAGAGCGGGCAGGAACAAGATAAAATTGTCTTCAGACATGCCTTCACCATCAAGCATAAAAGAAGTCCAACGCCTTACTAGAAGGATAGCTGCGCTAAGCCGTTTTGTGTCCAAAGCCAGCGATAAGTGCCAACTCTTCTTCCAGGTTCTAAAAAAAGCTTTTCAATGGGATGCACGCTGCGAGGAGATTCATTTGCGCTAAAACTTATACGAGGCTCCCCACTGATACGGTGAGTCCCTCGGAGGGAGAGCTCCTTGCTATTACACAGCGGTTTCGGATTTCTCGACTAGCGCCCGTCTTGATCGGAGACAAAGACCAAGTGCGGCTTCCAGTCTATTACTCTGGCCGAGCTCTAAGGAGCGGAGGAGAGGTATCGAGGATAGAGAAACTAATCTGGCATTGGTAACCCTGGGGCGGAAACTCGCCCCCTTACTTCGAGCACGTACCGCCGAAATCAATGGGAATACCCAATGAAATAGGTCTTCACGCAAGCTGAGACCTCGGGAAGATTGATGAAGTGGGAAATAGAGATGAGCGAGTTCGACATCAGATATAAACCAAAAATTGCAATAAAAGGGCAGGTCTTGGCAGACTTCGTCATAGAATTTACACAAGCGTTTGGAATCACTGAAATGACGCTGGCCTCCTATTGAACCTTATCGGGTGGGCGCGGGGCCGTAATGCAAGGGAGTGGTGTCGGGCTGATTCCGACCTCTCCAGAAGGAATAGATATTGAGTATGCGCTCAAATTTGGGTTACAGGCCTCGACGCGGTAGGAGTATGAAGTGAGTCATATTCTGGACTCCTGACCTCGCCCGCACTCGATGGAGTCGATCGGTGTGGGGTGCGCGGCGACTCTGGAGTTAGTAATAAAGCAAATAGAAGACATATCACGAGGCCAGGCGAAGAATGAGTACTATATCTTAAAGATGCAGGAGTGCGGGGAAGTTAGTGCTAGTTCGGTTAAACCACATGCTCGAGAGCGAAAATTAGTGGTGCATGCCAGCTTGTGACGGCCTCCCAGAGAAGATTTCAACAAACGGACGCCCATGGTACCTTCCGAACCCTCAGTAGGATCTCAGCGACGAGAGGTCTCCCCACTATCATGTCGAGCCAGTGGATGGACCGTTGGGACTACCTAGTAGAGGGATACGCGAAGCGACCGAGGCATCAAACTTAGGACGAGGTATTAGGTTTACTATTCATGGGGCCTTGCAAGCGAGGTTTTTCACACGTCCTCAAATTTTGTGTTGGGGGAGACACCGTGTAAGACCGAGAAATTTCAATTTCTGAAAAGGGCAAAGTATGTTCGATTACAAAATTGTAATTTAGGTTAAAAATCGAAATTTATTCTCTAGATCTCGGATGAAAGCGGATTGCAGTTGGAATGATATCCTGGAAATCTGATTAGCACGTAAAATTCGTCGAATTCTTAGGCAGTCTCGGAGTGGCCACGTTTTTCGAAGGCATCGAGGTTGGTCTTAGTAAGATTTCGATGTGGCCCGAAAATCACATATAACAATGCTCATGTGCCATAAGTGGCATGAGTAGAAATGATGAAAATGGATGGCTGAGATAGTGCCGAATATCAAAGCCCAGGAAATGAAGGACATAATGGTCATTTAGAGAAAAGTTTAAGTCACTAAGAGACGAAAAGAAGCATAGTGACTTGTCTTCTCCAAATGAGAAAGAAAAAGAGTCAGGGAACGAAAAAGGGGTCAATGGCTAGAAATGGAGGTTTTCTAGTGAAGTGCAGTCATTCTCTGGGAATACGGCGTCCAGGCGGTCGGCGACCTTCGGGACCCGAAGGAGAGCGCTCTGCGTGGAGAGGCCGCGTGGGTGCAGTTTGGGAGTTTCCTCAAACTCCGAGGTAGAGTTTCTCCTACTTGGGTTTTACACTTTATTTTGAGTGTTTTCAATGTTTCGGTTGGTTGGGGCCTTGAGCAGTGGTTGGTGATCCCAAACCTTCAGGATCGATTGATAACGATTTTTGAAGCAAAGCGGAGTGGTAGTGGCATCCATGAAGGTTGGTGGTGGTGCGCCCATGTGTTGATCGTGTATTGGTTTTGTATGGGTAGGAAATGGCCGTGAAACATAGGTTCACCAAGTGATGATAAATTGTGCTTTTGAAAGACAGTAACCTAGGGTTTCTTTGTTCGAAACGAAGATCACAAAAATTATTTTGTGAAAATATGTGTTTAAATTCGAGTATTCAAGTAAGGGTGCTCCAGTGTATGATCATTAGCCAAAGGCTAATTTTGATGTATGAATGAGTAATTACATGACATGGTGTGTGATTGGATATTATGTGGATATGTGCATGTTTACATATTTGCATGTAGTGAAGCTATGTTGGGTGGCATACATGCATTCCATATGCACTGGAACATCCTAGGACTATAGGAGTGAGTGCATGAGATGAGTCTAGAGAAAATGGTTCGGAGGGTTGTCTAAAAATATTAATTAAAAATATCAATCGTCGGAGCGGCCCAATTGATATTCATCGGAGGGTAGTCCACAAATAAATAATATATCAATGTCGTCGAGCGACCCAATTGATATATACACATCGGGAGGGTTGTCCACGAACTAACAAGCGAAAATTCTCATACGAGGCTTAAGTAGTGTGAAATCGATGAGGTCGAGATACGAGTTAGTAATGTAGACATTCAAGTAGGATCAGCCATTTGCTTGAATGTATGTTTATTTTGGAGCATTCTCTTGGCATGCTTGGGGTGGAGAGTGGCGAGCAGGGCCAGTTCCGCTCTTGAGCATTGGCTCACCTTGTCGAGGATACTATTTTACAGAGTACGGGAGGCGTGCGAGGGACGGCTCGATCTAGGGACGAGATTAGAAGAAAGTAGGGTTGTGGCTTTAGTAGTGTATACATGTATTAAATTTCGTTAAGTTTAATATATGTGTTGTATAAGAGTAAAAAACATATTAACTCTTGTAACTATTGGATATAGTTAGTACATTGATGAGTAATAGGTTATGGGCCCAAGAAACCATTTTTTCCATGTATGTATCATGTGATGGATATATTGCACTATTTGGGACATGTATATGCGAGTCTCTTTGTATTTGGAGTGGAATCTCCGTACAAAGGAGACTACTGCTTGGAGTACCCTACGAGTAGCGTGGGTGGCAGGCATCCATATAGTCGCCGAGGTTAATGGGTAGTCAACGGACCCTCGGGAATGGGGCGTCACAGCTTGGTATCAGAGCTTAGGTATACGAATACCTAGGGAGCTCGGGTTTGGGTATCACATCGCCTTTCTAAATTGGTTTTGATGTGGAGTATAGGTATATGAGATCTATAGATTGAGGATTTGGGAAACTAGGCCATGGCAGTGAGCATTACCAACAGGTGTGGTTCGTGTTAGGTTTGGGTATGAGATTACCTAGGAAATCACGGGAATAGAACCACTTGCATGCATGGTGTTTGATGTGTGATTGCGTGTATAACATGAGTTGTATGTTATGTGAATGATGTTTATAACATGGTTTGTGATATGTTATGATGTTATGTGCTTAGTACTTAGCACATGGATGTGTTAGAAAATGGTGGAGTTTTTATATTGTATGAAAGCTTGGAGCAAAGAAGAAGAAATAAAATAAATTGGAATAAATTTATTTAGTTGAAAATAGAAAGCAGAATTTAAGTATTTGAGGGTGGAACCTTAGAGTTAGTGTTATATATAGGAGACTTTGAAATTACGGACCATTTTTTAAATTAAAAGAAAAATATATAGGTATATATTTTGAGTGTCTTCCAGTAGTTGGGATAAATGAATTCAATGAATGAAAGAGTAGGAAATTATTTTTTTGTAAAGCGGGAAAAGAAAATAAAATTTATAAATTTATTTGGTTATGAGGTGAAAATAATTTTCTAAGGTTTTATATGGTGTAAAGCCGAAGAAAAGTGAAGAAAATAAATTTTTAGGAATTTATTTGTGTGATACGGAAAATGAAAAATGATTTTGTGATTTTTCCAAGCTACTTTGAAATAAATGGAAAAAAAATAATAATAGAATAGAAAAAAAATAATAATAAGAATGAAAAAAAAATATATATTTAGTGCGAAACTAGTTTTGGCTGCGCCTAAATTATACTGTGAAAAGAAAATTTTGTATTGCAACAAAGGCATTGTATTGTGATATAGTGCCCTTGGATGTCTGAAAGTGGATTGTATTGCAATACAAGATTTTTGTATTGCGAAGGAAGCGAGGATTGGAAATTGTATTGCAATCTGATTGTATTGCGAGATGTGTAGTTAGTTGGGAAGAAAGTGTATTGCGGGAGGTGTTGAATTGTATTGTAGCATAGGGAGAAAGTGTATTCTGATGAAGTGTATTGCAACCTTAGGTTCTTTGGTTCAAAGATGTATTGCAAGAGAGTGCGTGGCTAGGATTGTATTACGGCCTGACAAAGTGTATTGCAAGAGAGTGCAGTGGCTAAATTGTATTCTGACACAGTAGTTGTATTGCAATGGGTGTGCAATGGCTAGGATTGTATTGCAACACAACAAATTGTATTACAATACTTGTATTTATGTGTGACTTGAAGGCTAGAAAGGAAATTGTATTGCAAGACAACAAGGGAAAGGAAATTGTATTGCAAGACAACAAGGGGCTGCTGGAAATGCGTTGCAATACAATTTTTGTATTGTGATCAACAATAACCAGTGAACAGTAATTAGTGAACAGTAATCATTGACCGGTCAAACTGTGAATAGTAAATTTCGAATTTTTTTTTTTTTTTGAAAAATAAAATCAAATAAAATAGGACAAAATTTAGAAAAATAAAATTTTCAAAAAAAATTTTGATGATAAAAAAATGTTTTAAATGCAAAATTGGCGCCTTACGTGCACGTAAATCTGAGGACCTTCTCTGCGATTTATGTGTATGATTAGTGTCTCGGGGCTGTGTTTATGCCTTAGAGATACTGTGTTGAGATTTAACCGCCATGTTAATTGTGTAGATGGCTAGTAGAGGACGAGGACATAGAGGACGTCCACGGGGCATGCTGATCAGGTACCATAGGCGACCCGGCCGCTGTATTGTTCAGTGAGCCTTTCTTTGGCGGTAGGTGTTCACGTGAGAACATATGGCCTAAGCTAGTATAAGCGGTAAACGGGAAGATCCTAGTAACCTCGAGAGGTTTAGGGGCGCGTCATCCTCGGACATTCACACGGGGAGGAGATCAGATGGTGGCGGAGACCATTGATTCATGCGGTCGAGAAAGTGTTGCTATGGAGATTACCTGCGCGCGACCGGATCAGACTGGACATGTTCCAGCTAGAGGGTGAGGCCGAAAATATAGTGGAAATGAGCAAGGACCTCTAGAGACTGGGCGATGACATGGGCGAATTTCGGGAGAGTTGTTCCTTAGGTGCGTACTTTCCGAGTACTGGCTCGGGGGTTCCTAGAGGCGAAGCGGGGCGATAACTATGATGGATCATGTGACTAGGTTCCGCAGGCTAGCACGATTTGTTGATGATTATGTGGCCATAGACTTGGTCGAGTTAGGAGATTGAGAATGGTGAGTTGTCCATTCGGACGGGATATGGGACTTCGCCTCTGAGATATGGATTCCATGGTTGGGACAACCCTGACCATAGAGAGAGAGTGGGCTTAGAGGTTGAGACCTTAAAGGAGCCGTTGAACGTGAGTTCTCCCCTAGGGATTAGGGCGAGAATAAGGATGATAGGTTGAGGTTACGAGTTAGAGATCTCGGGGACTCTACTCACAGTGGACCTGAGGATCATGGACATGTCAAAGTTCGATGTCATCCTAGGGATGGATTGGCTGATAGCTTAAAGGATCGTTACCGATTGTTAGCGTAGGAGGGTTGCCGCCTACACGCAGGACGATACTCGTGTGGTATTTTAGGGGGACAAACATGATATTTTTCCCCAGACAGTATATGAGTTCAGGTGTCAAGGACAGTTAGAGGGTTGGCTGCTTGAGCACTTTTTGAAGGGCGAGGTGAGACCCGGACTTAGATCTATAAGTTGTTTGCAAGTATCGCGGATGTTTTCGGATAGGCTACCTAGACTACCTCCACATAAGGATGTAGACTTGATTATTGGAGTTACACCACAGTACTTCACCCATCTACATGACTCCGCGTAGGATGGCACCGGAGTTGAGTTACGAGACTCAGTCCGATTACATGAGCTATTGAATGAGGGTTCATTAGGCAGGAGCGCCGCCGCCGGCGCTCGGTTACGTTTGCGAAGAAAGGCAAGACCCTTGTGCATTGACGACGGAGTTGAGCGGGGTTCACGGTCGAAGTCGGTACCCATTATCGGGATTGATGATTTATATGATCGAGTTGGGAGGAGTGCGAGTCACCTCCAGATAGACAACCAGCGGCTGATTCTGTCGGATGAGGGTTAGGAGACGGATAACCCTAAGACGGCGTTTAGTACTCGTTATGGGCACTTTGAGTTCACGGTGTGCCTTTGGATTAGCCAATACGCCCGGCGACATTCATGGATCATGCATAGGATATTCCAGCCCTATTTAGATCGAGTTTGTCATAGTCTTCGTGGATGACATCTTAATCTACTCCGATCGAGTGGGAGCATGAGTATCGCGAGGATCGTTTACAGTTGTTGAGACCATCAAATTTGTACCCCAAGTTGATAAGTCACGAGGTTCGAAGCATTGAGGTGAGATTTTTTGGGACACGTGGTGTCGGCACCGGGGAGTGTCGAGTGGGTAGAAGGTTGAGGCCGATGGGTTAGGAGAGACCCGAAGTCGGTCTTCGAGATCGTAGTTTCTTGGGATTGTTTGGGTGTTACAAGAGATTCATTGAGGATTTCTCCGGGATAGCGGCACCTATGACCTAGGTTGACCGGAAGGAGGTCGAGTTTGGTTGGGATGGCCGTCTGAGGAGGCATTCAGGGGAGTTAGGCGAGACCGCCGGCTCCCATTTTGATAGTTCGGACGGGGCTATCACAGGTGTATTGTAATGATGCAGCGGATGGGATGTGTTTTGTCACGGTGGGAGGGTAATAATATGGTTCTCGTGTCAGTTAAGATCATGAAGCGAGTACCCACATGACATAGGTTAGGCCGTGGTCTTCGCCTTGAAGGAATTTAGGCGCCACTACTTATACGGCGAGGGGAGTTCGAGGTGTGCTGGACCATAAAAGTCTGAGTATATTTTCACCTGGCTGGGACCTCGTATGAGGCAAGCGCGAGATGGATGGAGTTCCTAGAGGATTATGACTTCACTTTGCATTACCATCCGTCAAGGCCGTGTAGTGGCTGACTCACTTTCGATTGGAAGTCACGAGGAGTGTTGGCTAGTATAGCTTCTCGGAGTGGCGGATACTCGAGACTTTGGGACAGTTTAGGCTATAGTATAGCGAGCAGACTCAAGGTACTTTGGGGAGTTCAGTGGCTACAACGTCTCTGCGTGGCCAGTGATTAGTCCCGGTGTTGGGGCGAGAGATGATGTCCATCGGGGGCTGATGCGGTCAGTCACGGAGTGACGAAATTTGGGCCGTTCACATAGATGGTAGTCTTGATAAGGGACGGTAGTGGTTCCCCAGGATTGTGGAATTTAAGAGAGGGAGATTCTCGAGGTTTCAACGCTCTCGATTTGCCGTGCATCGGTGGCGTGAAGATGTACCGGGATCTTCGTCGTCGATGTGCGGAGTGGGATGAAGAGACACGTGGGGACTTTGTTCGACGATGTCTCACATCGACGGAGTTAAGTGAGCACCGGAAGCCAATGAGGCTCGCCCCGACCATTGGAGGTGGCTGAGTGGAAGTGGGAGCACGTCATGATGGGCTTTGTGACCCACTTTCCACGGACGTAGCAGAAGCATGACGCGGTATGGGTAATAGTGGACCGGCTCACGAAGTCGGCACATTTTCTAGCCGTGCGGATGACTTTCTCCTTGGAGAGATTCTCCCGACTGTATATTCGAGAGATAGTCCGGCTACATGGAGTACAGGTATCCATAGTATCGGATAGGGACCTGAGGTTTACGGCGCACTTTTGGAAGAGTTTCCAAAAGGCTATGGGCACCATGGCTAATTATAGTACAACGTTCCACCCTCAGACGGATGGTGAGTGCGGGGAGGACTATCACGGTATTGGAGGACATCTTTGCGGGCATGCGTCTTGGACCATAAGGGCAGCTGGGAGGAGCATTTGCCTTTAGTGGAATTCGCCTACAACAACAGTTACCAGACGAGTATACAGATGGCACTGTATGAGGCATTGTATGGGAGGCCATGTAGGTCACCGTTATGTTGGATCGAGGTGGGAAGGCTCCGTCACTGATCACGATACGATTAAACTGGCGCCAGGGAAGGTGAGGCGTCTGACGGTGTCTTCTCACGGTTCAGAGTCGATAGAAGAGCTATGCGGATGTGCGACGTCGACCCTTAGAGTTCGAGGTTGGGGATCACGTCTTCTTGAAGGTGATGCCTAAGAGGGGAGTGGTCAGGTTTGGCAAGCGTAGGAAGCTATTGTCGAGGTTCATTGGACCTTTCGAGATGCTCGAGAGAGTAGACACCGTTGCGTACCGGTTAGCGTTACCACCCAGCATGATAGGTGTCCACGAGGTGTTTCACGTCTCCATGCTCCGAGAATATGCCTCGGTCGGCTCATGTGGTGGATTGGGGGCCAGTTAAGGGTTGACACGGATGGGACCTTTGAGGAGGGACCAATGTGCATTGTAGATAGCCGTGATCAAGTTTTGCGACGCAAGACCGTGAGGCTAGTGTTGGTGCTATGGTGTCACTATGGAGTGGAGGAGTCTACGTGGGAGCACAAGGACACGATGCGGGCCACCTATCCCTTCTTGTTTAGGGATGAAGGTACGTAGTTTAGTCGTTTAAACATTTAAATGGCTAGTTACATGCATGATAGAATGCGCGTTGCATATACATGTGAGTGATTGTGATTGTCTAGAATTTCGGGACGAAATTCTTTTTAAGGAGGGGAGAATGTAAGACCCGAGAAATTCCAATTTCTGGAAAAAGGGCAAAATCGTAATTTCGATTACAAAATTGTAATTTCGGTTAAAAATCCAAAATTTATTCTCTAGATCTCGGATGACAAAACGGATTGCACCGTTGGAATCCTCTCACGAAATCTAGCTAGCACGTAAAATTTCGTCGAATTCGAGGCAGTCGAGTCTACCGCGTTTTTCGAGGACATCGGGTTCGGGTCTGAAGTAAAGCGATTTCGATCTTTGACGAAAATCACATATAACATACTCATGTGCCATAAGTGTACGAGTAGAAAATGATGAAAATGGACGGCGAGATAGTGCCGAGATATCAAAGCGGGAAATGAAGGGACATAATGGTCATTTAGAAAAGGATTTAAATTCTTAAGAATGAAAAGAAAGCGTAGTGACTTGTCTTCTCCAAATGAGAAGAAGAGAAAAACGTGGGGAACCAAGAAAAGGGATCCAGTAGCCGAAATGGAGGTTTTCTAGTGAGAGAGAGTCGTCCTTCTCTCTAGAAATACGGGCGATCCGACCGTCGGCGGTCTTCGGGACAAGAAGGAGGCTTTGCTCTCTCACGGAGAGGGCTTAGTGGGTACTAGGTGAGGTTTTCTCGAGCTCCGAGAGGTAGGGGTTTCTCCCTACTTGGGTTTTACACTTTATTTAAGTGTTTTTCAATGTTTCGGTTGGTTGAGGCCTTGAACGACCGTTTGATCGGTCCCAAACCTTGGGATCGAATTGATATGATTTTTGAAGCCAAAACGGAGTAGTCCGTGACTGTCCATGGCTGAGTTGGTGAATTAATTGTGCACTTATGTGTTGATGCGTGTATTGGTTTGTATGAGGCCGGAAATGGCCGTGAAACCCGGGTTCACCAAGTGAATCGATAAATTGTGCTTTGAAAGGAACAGTAACCTAGGGTTTCTTGTTCCTAAACGAATCACAAAATTATTTTGTGAAAATATGTGTTTAATTAATTGATTCAAGTGAAATTGCTTTCGTGTATGATCATTAGCCAGGGAGCTAATTTTGATATATAGATTAGTAAATTACATGACATGATTGTGTGATTGGATATTATGTGGATATGTGCATGTTTACATATTTGCATGTGATTAGACTGTATTGGAATTGGCATACATGCATTCCATATGCCCTGGAACATCCTAGGACTATAGGAGTGAGTGCATGAGATGAGTATAGAGAAAATGGTTCGGAGGGTTACTAAAATATTAATTAAAAATATCAATCGTCGGAGCGGCCCAATTGATATTCATCGGAGGGTAGTCCACAAATAAATAATATATCGATCGTCGGATATTTCCGATTGATATATACACATCGGAAGGGTTATCTATTATGAAAGCGAAATTCTCATCTGAGGCTTAGGCGAGTGTGAGAAGTCGATGAGGACTCGGGATGCGAGTTAGTAATGTAGACATTCAAAGTAGGATCCATGCATTTGCTTGAATGTATGTTTATTTTGAGCGTTACCTTTGCCTTAGGTGGATAGTAGCCCACTTAGGGTGATTCATACGGCGTTAAGCTCACCTTGTCGAGGGATACTATTTTACAGGTACAAGGAGCGTGCGAGGGGACGGCTCGTCCTAGGGACTGAGGATTAGAAGAAAGTCGGGTTGTGGCTTTGATGATGTATACATGTATTAGAACTCGTTAAGTTTAATATATGTGTTGTATAAGAGTAAAAAACATATTAACTCTTGTAACTATTGGATATAGTTGGTACATTGATGAGTATCGGTTTATGGGCCCAAGAGGCCATTTTCCATGTATGTATCATAAATGATGGATATATTGTAATCGTTTGGGATGTATATGCAGTATCAGATTGGGTAGAGCTCTCCGTACAAAGGAGACTCGCTCTCGATTTTTCAAGTGGCGCCGGGTAACCCGACATCCACTTATATTCAAGTAGCAGTCAACTAATTTCGAGAATGGGGCTACACACCGATCACGCATCGAGGAGGTACATGAAGGCATATGGAAATCACATCTGAGCCCTAGTATCATGGAAAAAGTCTTAAGGCAGGATACTACTTTAGCCCACAATGCTCAAAGGTGAGACTTAAATGTAACTAGTCAAGAAATGCAAAGTTAGCACGTTAAAATCTCTCACCTCCCATTCGAGCCGTTGACTTCAGTCACAAGCCCTTGGCCTTTTCAGCAGTGGGGGTTAGACATATTGGGACCTCTGCCCATTGGAAAGAGCCAATGCAAATTCGTCGTCATAGCAGTGGATTACTTCACCAAATGGGCAAAAGCCGAGCCCTTGGCTACCATCACGGAACAAAAGGTAAGCAACTTCGTTTGGCACGCCATAATATGCATGTTTTGTATCCCGAGAGGGCCCCGTGTCCGGAGCAATGGGAAGCAATTCGACAACTTAAGTTCGTGGATTTATGTGCCGAGCTCCTGATCAAGAACTACTACTTCGTCCCTGGGCCATCCACGCTTCATCGGATAGTCGAACTCACCATTAGAACTCTTAAAGCGGCCCTAAAGACCAAGTTGGAAAATCTAAAAGGAAAATGGGTAGAGTACCTACCCGAGGTGTTGTGGGCATACAGAAATACACGCAAGTCAACAACTCAGGAAACCCCCTTCGCTCTAGGCTTTGGAACCATGGCGGTAGCTCTTGTCGAGATCGGATTAAAATTCCCAAGGATTGAATTGGCAAGGGTGGAACATAACGAAGAGGCTCTCCGCCTAAACCTATACCTCCTAGATGAAAAGCGTGATCAGGTCTAAAAACGTACAGAAGACTACCAAAGGAAGACGACAAGGTACTACGACCAAAAGGTCAAACCCAGGAGTTACAAGCCTGGCGACTTAGTCTTAAAAAGCTTCTCAGATGCGTAGAAAAATCCACACATGGAAAACTAGGGCCCAACCGGGGCCCCTATATCGCGGTCACGTCGTCGACCCGTAACTACGAACTCCGCATCAGCAAGGAAAAATTCTACCACATTTCGAATGCCGGAGCACCTCAAGCCGCTTATCAATAAGACTGATTGTAATCTTTAATAAAGTATCATCAGCTTTAAGATAACAGTCTGTGTGTTCATTGCTTATTTTATTTAATATCCTTATGGATCGAAAGAAAAAAGGAGGTAGACAACTTGGCCAGGTCATACCCAAGAAAATTACACATTTTAGAGTACATAGATTCATGCTTCAAAAACAGAAAAGAGTAATGTTCTTTATTCCAATAAAGGTACAATCAATTACAATCAGCTTTTCCATCCCTTACATCTCGGAAATAGACAGTACAAGCAGTTCCCTCAAAAAAAGAAAAGAAAAGAAAAATATCTCAAGAAAGAGAAAGGGGGAAGGAAAGAGAAAAAAAAGAGTGCGAACGAGAAGGGAAAGGAGAAGGAAAAGGAGAAGAAAGGGGGGAAAGAGAGGAAGAGAGAGTGCGAACGGGAAGGAAAAGGAGAAGGAAAAAGAGAAGAAAGAAGAGAAGGAAGAAGGGGAGAAAATAGAGAAAGCGGTACTAAAAGTTCTTCTTAAGTACACGCTCTCGATGATTCCCTAGCCCGGGGCCCATCATCTGGACTGGCTAGGGAATAACATAACTCTCATAAAAGGGGAACTAGGGAAAAACACAACTCCTACAAACAGAGGGCCATCATAACCAAACGCCTATCCCCGATCTCAAATGGACCTCCCGTGAATACGACTAAGCCTTGACGACGTCCCACGCAGTATTCCAAGACGACCCAAAAATGGCGGTATGTTCAAGCACGAGCTCTATCATAGGAGTAGCAATTTATAAGGAGGTCGGAGCACTCGGAAATTCGCACAGTCGTTTCCAATTCTCCATAAGCCGTCCAATTCTCCATAAACCAGCATTAAAGACGCCCGCATCTTTCTAAGAAGTGGAAGTCAAATCGGCCGCACTCAACGACTCGCCTTGAAGAGCCTGGACGCTTCAACTAAGGCCCGGTAGCCCAGAGCAGTCCAACTCCAGCGCTTTAGCCTAACGAGCCTCAATAGCTCAATTTTGAAGAGCTCGACTGCTCAACTAAGGCCTGGTAGCCTAGAGCAGTCCAAATTTTTAGGCGCTTTATCCCATCGGAGCCTCAAATAAGTTCGGGCCAAGAGTTCAATCGCTTCAACTAAGGCTCCGGTAGCCCAAGAGCAAGTTCAGCCAGTAGCTGGTCTCACGAGTCAAAGAATCACTAAGAAATGATCGCCACCTAAGGCCTGCAGCCTGCAGTGAGCAAGTTTAGTTCGCATTTAGCCTACGTAGCCTCAAAGAATCAGTTTCAAGAGCTCAATCAAGCCAGAAAGGACATGTAACCCGAGCAAGTTCGGGGCCAGTGCCATTTCACTCGAGCCTGGCGGTCGAAGCTTACAAAGGAACTTAACCGGCCAGATAGCGCCATATAGCCACCAATCCACGCAGCGTAGGAAAGAAGACGTGAAAGTACGCTACAAAAAAATAGCGGCGAGATAGAAATCGAGTATCTACTGGTAAACGACATCACATATATCCGGGGTTCGAAGCCCAACAACAAAAAAAAAAAAAAAAAAAAACAACAACAACAAGCAAAATTATACAAAGGAGTTTAGGCGTCCACATTTAAGGCGAAGAAGGAGCGAACTCACCGGTGTTTGGTTTTCTGCACGCCTACGAAAAGGACTCTTCCACCTCCTCGTCACTGGGGATATCAAAGTTAAGGTCCAAGTTCGATAGGCATTAGCAAATTCTTCCTTTGGAAAAAGCAAGCCATCCGTATTCCACCGAGCGCAGTTCATCGCTTCTATGGCTCGCCCTCTAAACAACGCAGTTTCCTCGCCTCCGAAGGTCCCCTCAACCCATGGAACTCCTCTCACAAAGGCTCAATGTAGAGCTCATACCGAAGCTTCGCGATGGGCTCCATCTAATAACGCTGCTTTATTACGCAGCTCATCTCTAGCAGCACGCAACTCTTCCCGAGTTACCCGCTATGAACTCATTCCTGGGGACGATTGTAACTTCATCCCCGACCGCCCGGTCTACCATACCCCACCCGTCCCCGTCACCGCCAGATCACTGGGCAACACAGCCGTCCCCGACCCGGCTCGCCCTCAGCCACTCTTAAGCCATCTCGAGCCTTTTCCTCCCTACCCTCAGCCCGCGCTCGCGCCGTTGTGGTATCCCTTAAGTCGGATATGAGCTTCACGACCTCCTCCATTATAATTTTCATCCGAGCTCGCAATTCGGCTTGCTTAGAGGTAAGAGCAGCCACTCTCGCCTTGTAGGCTCTGGCGGCTTTGACGTGACCCCCGTTTAGCCTGGCCCTTTTTGCCAAACTCTTCAGATGGGTAGCCACCTGCCAATACCCAACATAAAGTCAACACGCAACTCAAACCTAAAAAAAAAAAAAAATAGACATAACAAGACACTAGGAACTTGGCGTAGGCGACTTCGGAGTGGATAGAGCCAAGGTTTCAATACCAGTGGCACCACCTCTTGAGGTCGAATCCCCCGAGAATGGACGGCAGACTCCGCACTAGCCGCATGCTCGCATTGGAAGAGCAAGGAATCCCCATTCCACACCGGGCACTTCCTCCCCAACTCTTCGCCTGGGCGAGGAGGCTCAACGCCCGCAGGGGACTCCAAACTGTTATGGGCATAACCTCCAACGGAGGCTCAACAACCCTCCCCGAGGAGTCTTTAGCCTTTGCAAATGTAACTAACTGAGCCGGCAAATCGTTTGTGAACCCTGCCGAGGGGCAAAGCAAAGATTTCGTCTTACATTCGGACATGGGTAGAAGGCAATGAAGAAGACGTCCCCAACTTTAGGACTTTACGGCCCTTCTCAGGGGAATTTTCACACTCCTAGACCTCCGGAATAGTGTCTCCACTCGAGCCAGGAGCTCTCCCTTAGTGGGCTTGACAACGAGAGGCCCATCATGAGAAAATCTCATACCGGTAATTTGAGGCGAAGGCCCCAAAGTAGCAGTATGAGGACTCCGAACTCGAAGATCCGGAATATCCGACCTGATAAGCTCAGAGTACGCGCGCGGAAGACACTTAGCCAACTTCCGCTTACGACCTTGTTCTGGCCGAGATCAGCGCTATCACCTAAAAAACGCACACCCAATGCAAAATTGGTGGATATCCTATAATCCATGCAAAACTAGACCGACCAAAGCAAACTCACGAGATTCTTAGAGTGGTCCAAACAGCCAGAACGCTCCCTAAGGCCTCCTTTGTCATGAGGTCGTATTCCCAACTGCGGCCACTAACAAAAAAGTAACGCTCTTTCCAAAATTTATGAGAAGATGGGAGATCCGAGATGATAAGAGGAGCGCTGGCACGCTTAGATAGATAAAGAAAGCCCTCGGCGGCTTCCTTCACACTAAAGAGGTCCAAGAACATAGCTATACTGGGAACACCCAGGCCCTTATCCCTAAAGAAAACCAACAACCCAATCAGAATACCCCAGAAATTGGGCGAAAGTTGGGAGGGGCATAGGTTGAAATGTTGCAAGACCCTTTTGATAAAGGGGTGTAAAGGGAAACATAGGCCATTATCGAAGGCCACCTCAAAAAAGCACACCATCTTGGGCAATTGGACCACGTAGGAGGTCAAAATGTCGAGACACCAAAAGGGGGCCTATAACGCCTCGCGAAAGTTTCTCTATATAAAGGCCCGACTCTACTAGGTCCCACCGTCAAAGCATTCTGCACGGCTGACTTCAGATATTCCGATCCCACGGGATATTTAATCTCGTCAATTCTACCCTTGCCTTTACCCGAAGGGAGAGGAGGTTCCCCCAAGGGGTCTCGAAGAACAACCACATCTAAACGATCGGAGGCACCACTTGTCCGCCCTGAGTCGGGTGTAACAGAGGAATCACCTCCTATGCGCAAAGAAGAGGAACGACCCGGACCCATTGGAGAATAAGATAATAAGAACAAGACCTAACCAAGCTAGCCCTAGAGACACAGAAGGAAGAAAAACGCACCAGTCCTAGGAACAGAACGAAAAGGGCTACCCCAAGCAAGGTATCACAAAACGTCAAAAGAGATTCTGAACAAAAGGTCAGACGAATGAAGCCTCGAACTCGCAAAAAAGTAAAAAGCTTCACATCGTGGGGTATAATGCTAACTAGCCGTGAGGATGCCCCCAAGAAACCAAGGAACTAGAGGCCGAGTGCGAAAGTCGAAAAATCATCATTATCACAGGACGTTTGACGTCGACAAAGCCCTAACCAAACCAAATTCTAAACGCCACGCGGAAGCCGCACCGATCTGCTGAGCGAGCAGCTGTTCTTGCCCCGCCGTAACCAAGGGCTGGGGCAACCGATTGGTTTAAAAATAGGCTACAGCCCACGCACCAAGCCTCCAAGGAGTAGGCAAGTTTAGCTAAATGCCCTGCTCCCGACACCGGCCGCCCAAAACGGAGCCCGCCTATTCGCTCAAGTGCCAATAACATGACACCAAAAAAGCCTATATCTCCAGAATCAAATCAAATCTCACTAACAAGGAAAGTAAGATAATTCTCAATAACTGCTCCCTAATAATCCCTTATTAATCTGACAGCGATAAAGGCAGAAAATCCCCCATCCAATGAGGGAGAATCCTTATTATCATCCAATTGGGAAAAACATATACTATAAATACGAGGTCACCCCATCGGTGAAAGGTACGCAGAACATTCGCCCTCTAAACAGTAGATCTTTTCTCTCTACAGGAAAGAACTGACTTAGGCATCGGAGTGACGATCGGCGAGCCCTCGCTGATCCCCCATTTGTTACTTGTTTTGCAGGGGAACGCAACATCCAAAGCCAGCGGATCGACCCATCGGCAGTTCCATTTCTGGCCCAGCGATTCCAACACGCTCCAGCCCAGTTCCAGTTGAAAAAAGCATCATCAGTAATTTACCAGCATGTGAAATTTCTAACAAAGAAGAGAACTTCTGTGCATATAAGGAATAAATAGGGTCGGCACGGGAGGGTTTGAAAAATGGGGTTGCATGACCTGCATGAGTAATTGAGTACTGCACAGATATAATACACATCATTCTCCATCGTATCCATTTTTTTAGGGGAACCCTTTGCATGCATGACTTGCTGTAAAAAAGGGCACCCTACCCTATCATATGCTTTATCAGTGTCTGGCTTGAGAGCTACATAACCTGTTTTTCCTCTTGTCTTCCTTTTTAGAAAATGTGTCATCTCATATGAGAACATTATATTATCAGTGATTAATCTGGCGGGGACACAAGCACTTTGAGACTCAGATATAGTTTGATGAAGTGCCCACTTCAAACAATTGGCAAATATTTTAGCAAGAATTTTATACAAAACGTTGCATAGTGAGATGGGATGGTAGATCCGACACTTTCGGCTAGACTTTTTCGAAATAAGAACTATTAGAGTGTTGTTCAAACCTTCAAGGAGGGAAAATGATGTAAGATAGGTCATGCAAGCCGTCGTAACATCACCGCCAACTGTATCCCAAAAATGCACCAAAATAATTGAACAAAAATTAAAAGTTTAAAAACTTAATTCAATAAAAATAAGGTTGAAACATCAAAATAGAAAAATTAAAAAAGTTTAGGCACTTGATTGAACAAAAATAAAGTTGAGACAACAAAGTAGAAAAAAACAAAAAATTAAGACACAATTTATATAATTAACCCATATAATCTTAATGCAATGTCCTTCATCATATTAATATCTTATAATTCATACAAAAGAAATCAATGAAAAATTAATAACCTAATATTTAATTCTATTTGATAAAATTAAAATTAAATTAAATTGGCTTTTATTTAAATTTAAATCAAAATGAACACCGCCTAAGTTTGGATGGAAACTATATTTTTTTTCCTTTTCATTCAAAGTAAAAAAGTCATAGAATACTTGATGCACCATAACAATTCTGTAAAAATGTGAATACAACTAAAGGGCTAATGACTCAATCATAAGAAGGAAACCTTGGCTTTTAAGGGCTAAAGACTCAATACAATACAACTAAACAATACTTAAAATAATCGAAAACAGTCTTTTTATTTTATTTTCTAAATATTACTTGTACCATTTATGTGTGTCTATATATGTACTGCATGGCTGCACGTAAGGTCGGTCAAAGATATATATCCAGTCCATAGTTACATTACTTGTCTCTCTCACGCAGTATTTTGAATACATATCTCATCATGTTTAATGATTGATTGTGATGTTTGCCTTGTTTTGATGAAAAAAATCGTGAAGAAATTTTGATGGTTGAAATCCTGCATATATATAGATCATGCCTTATGTCATTTTAAAGAAACGTTTAGGCTCACTTTGAAACTTGAAAAGTAATAAGAAAAAAAAATAAAAAAAACTGATTATCTTATATTTGATTTGACATTGTAAAATATAAAGAAAACTCAAATAAAATCAGAATTTTTCAAAATTTATATATTTCAAATTTTCTAGTTTTTATAGAGGTTACAAATAAAAGAATTTGAATCAATATGTACACTTATTAAGTTAATTCTATTTTTATTTCCTTTAAATTTTATTTCCTTTCATGTTTTCTCCATATTTTGTTTTCTATTTTCTTTCATTATAACTTTTCGGGTTCCAAATGGAGCCTTAACAAAACATTTAGGATCATTTGGAACCCAGGAAGTATTAGGGTAAGATAAAAATATAATCAAAATTCCTTAAAATTTTATATTTTCTTAGATTCTTAGTCCTTATATAATAATGAGAAATAAATAAAAAAGGTTTTATTAAGATACTACTTCCTCCGACCCGAACGTATCATTTTAAAAAAATGGTTTAAGACATCATCAACGTAGCGACTTCCAATTTAATGTGAAATAAATCCTGAGGAGGGAATTATTTTAGATAAAGAGAAGCAAAAACTTCTTTGATCATTATTTTGGGCTTAAATAATTTATTGCGATTATTATTATTTAATTTTGGATGCATTTACTTGCACATTAAATATTTATGTTTATTATTTGAAGTTTTTGAAAATTTGTGCTTTTGTCATTGTTAAGATCATTATTAAGTGTTTGATAGCTTTGATATTGATGGGTTGAGAGCCTTGGGTTTTTTTTGTCATTGTTGATAGCTTTGATATTGATGGGATGAGAGCCTTGGGTTTTTTTTTTGTCATTGTTAAGATCATTTTGATATTGATGGGTTGAGAGTCTTGGGTTTTTTTAAATTTATGAATACATTCATGCTAGCTATTACTCTACCATTAATTAAATTTAAACCATTTAAATTATTATGGGATTTGGTTTTATTTGTTTATTATAATTGATGCTTAGTTATACGTGAAGCCAAAGTAAAAAACACGCATAGCTGATATGTGTTGGAAACAAATATCTTCAAGAAAAATATTTTCTATAAAAATTATAGATATAAATTTTAATAAAACATTTAGCCAGAAAGTACAGGAAAAATCTATGTAAGACATGTTAAAAGAAACTAAAAAATCAAAGAAATTCCAATGCCCATTCATGGTCAAAGGTTTCCAGCCACCTGTTTTTTTCTTTCTTTTTTTTTTTTTAAAAGAGTTGTCTTTGGGATGTATGCCACCTCTGACCTCAACTAATTGTTGGAAAAAAATAGTTAGACTTGTTAACACGTGGACATCTACATCAACAGCCTAGTATTTAGGAGGTATTTTAGATAAGAAGAGGTTAAATTAAAGCTTTTCTTTCATCTTATTGGGTTTAATTTCATTTAAATTACTTAAGTTTGAGTTTGTTTGATCTAGCAATATCGTTGTATGATTGAGAACCCAAATGATGACTCTTAAAATAAACTTGTGAGGTATTAATTATGTCTATATGCACACAAGTTTTGACCAACCTTCATCGATCACCGATTCAAGTTTTAACCTACCTTCATCGATCACCGATTCATCTTATAATTGATATCGAAGTAAAAATCATGGATTCGAATCACATGTGTTAGAGGTGGCAGTTGACATAATTTTAAGGCAAAACCGTCCTACATGTTTCAATTATTTAATTTAGGCTATTTTACAAGGGTTGTCACAAGATTTGTTCAAGAGATAGACGATTAGGACTCTACAACTGGTAGACCAAGTCATCAGCCAACTGAAAAGCTCTTTCTGGTTAGGACTCTGTTGAAGCCATGTTCGACCAAGGATTCATGACCAAAAGAAGCGCACTCCATTTAGGACTCATTTGGTCCAGTGACTTGTCGAGAAAGAGTCCTAGATCTTTTGGGTCTCCACTTTAAACAGATTATTCAAGTTATTTCTTTGGCTAAAGCAAATATTTGAAGAGATAATTATGTCGATAGAATTTGGAGGCAAATATTTGAAGAGATAATTATGGGGGCAAAATAAGAGATAATTATGAAAGCATAATATTTGAATAGATAAAGAATTATTTTATGCCACATAAACCTAATCTCATTTCTTTCAACTTTCTCTTTTTTTTTCTCTAACTACTCATCTTCCTTAAGCAAGGAGGGGTGATTTTCAGTCATTTTGATTTGAAATCACCTATCTACACATTTTTTTTAGCATATATCTTAATAAAGTTTACTTCACAAAGATTTAGGTATTTTCTTATTTTTAGTGTGGTTGTCGTCTTATTACGACGTTTGGTTTATCATCGGCTTATTATGACTTAGTGTTTTTCGTTGTTTTGTTGCGATGTTTTATTTGTGTGGGGACGATTCAAATATGCAAAGTGGATTCGATTAGTTCAAAATATCATATTATGATTGTCAGTATGTTGAAAAATTGAAGTCGTAGATATTTTAGTAGCTATACTATCATCTTTGTAGGCTTTATGTAGATGTATTATACTATTAATATGGATATTGTTTCATCTTTTATGATTTTTAGCAATTTGTATTTTGAATCTATCGATTTATTGCAAGTTTGAATCAATAAAATTATTTTTCCTTTCAAAAAAAAATATTTGAAGAGATAATTATGGGAGTTGAATATTTGAAAAGATAATCATGGGAGGAGAATATTTGAAGAGATATTTAAGGAGATAAAATTTGGATTCCAAAAAGATAATTACAGCAGCTAAGGAAACCTTCCATACAACATGAATTGGAGATCATTTTGTGAGATTCGAGATTCAAGGGTCCAAGTGAATATTATAAAGATAGCACTACTATAAAAAAGAGAGAAAAAAATTACAAGGGTTGACTGAGAGAGTGCTGGAGAAGGTGTAGGCATTGCACACTTTTCTTTAAAGTGCAAAATGATAATATCTTGTTATTGATATGAGGAATGAGGGTAGTTTGTCTAGATGTCGTTGTTTAGGGGAATAAAGGGATTCATTCCAGGTTTTACTGTAGGTGTTTTGTGAAGGAAGATAAGTTTGTCTAGATGTCGTTGTTTGGGGGAATAAAGGGATTCATTCTAGGTTTCACTGTAGGTATTTTGGTGAAGGAAGACATTGGAGAAAGATGGAATCTTGTCTCATATAAGTTTGATTATAACCTGAAGTTATATAGTGAAATCCTTTGCATCTGTGCATAGTCCTACAGATGTAGGCTTGGTTGAACCGAGTAAACAATTTCTATATGCTTTCGAGTTCCTTTGCATTTATTTTTCTCGTCATTATTGCTCTTAAACTACTCATATTTCAAAGATGATCTATGATTTAGTTGAACATATCGTGTGCCAATTGTTAGGATACCTTAATAATAAGTTTTTTCTTTCGAAACAACATGCTCGAGGAAATGATGTGTTTTATAAAATCCATTTACTTGCATAGATATTTATATTTTATTATTAAAATTTGGAAATTTTGTTCTATTTTCATTCCTAAAGGTCATTAGATTAAGTTTTTGATACAATTTTTTTGGATATTCAAGGTCAAGCAAAGATAAAAATATCTGTAAATATAGATATATTGGTACTTGGATTTCACGGATATATAAGATATCGATGGATATTTTTACATAAATATATGTAAAAATAAAATTATACAAAACTCATGGAAATACTTTGAAAAAGTTTAAAAATGACAAAAATAAGCATTTAGGGCTTCCATTTGGGGAGATAAATCCCTAATTCACATTATAGGGCACGGTTTCACACTCTCCTCTTCGTCCCCTCTTCATCTTCATCTCCCTTTATTGATCATCGTCATGGCTGGTTCCGTCAACGTCTTCATTCTCCATGAGACAACGCTGCAAGGACGTTGAAACCGAAATAGACTCAGTGTTGTGCGATTGTGCGTACAAAGCAACGTTATGGACTTCATGGAAGTAGTCAAATTTGAGAGGCGATTTTACTCATGTTTGAAAATTTGAGTAAGTGAATTAAGTTTTTAGTTTGCATTCATCCCATAGAAATACTTCATTTTAGGCACATTGTTGTTTGGATTGTTTTTATTGCATTTGTAAAGTTGACTTTTTTGATACTCTGTATTCAAATAGGGTTTGTGTTGTGCAAGTGAAAAACATAGTGACTGTTTGTTATGACAGTGCTCCTAAAGATGCTGCATCAACTGGTAAGACACTGTCATAAGTGAGACGGTTAACCCTTTTATGATATGCAATGCATAGATTTAAGAAGCGTACAAAGTAATAAGATAACTAGGTTAGATGAAAGATTATGCACACACACACGGAGGGAGACATGGATTGGTTACGAGGTTCGGCAATTGCATTAATGCCAATGAGTCGAGCCTAGATGTAAAGTGCTCTACTATTTATCAATCAAAGTTACGCTAGGATTCTTAAGTGAGAGACAAGGCTTCCCTTTCTCACAACCACCTTCTCCTAACTATCCCATAGATAACTCTGAATAAGCCCCCCAGCCAAGCAACCGGTTCATTAGTGCCCAATCATTCTTATCTCAAGTGGGAGTAAGATATCGCTCTCACATCAAGTTTCTCTGCGTGATCTGAACTTCTTCCCAAAAGACAACTCTTCAAAAGACCTCATTTTTTTTTATGCTTAATCGATGATTTGCAAAGGCATCTTCTACTCCCTTTTAAGCACGAAGATGAGATTATTCAAATCCACACATTTCCAAAATCGTTTTACATGTTTACCATCACTAGTTGATTCTTGTCCTTATGCATGAGGCAGAATATTTTCTAGGTTCTTATAGGTAAGATCTCCTACAGTTGGGATTTTCAAGATTCGGAATGAGCACAATTATTCCTTATATACTTCCTTTCTCAGCACGCATAGAATGAAATTAGATATTCTGAATCTCTTGCTTGATTTGCCAAGAAAACTTTCCAAAACAATTGGTAGCTAACTAAGGTAAGGTCCAACTTTCCTTATGCTCGGTCATACATGACTTTGGACACGTGAGAGAGACGATTTCTGCAACATCTATTGTGTCAACAGGTGAGGCACTTTATGATTTAATTTTTGACAAGGGTTATGCCAATAATGATACGCTAACTATCTCCCCATTTGACATGCTTTGGCAAAAATAAAATTTGTGAATTACCAAGAATATAATCACACAACAACTAACCATCCATAACCAGACGAAACATGTGCAGGGCACCATATGCAGAAAATCATATTGAAAACATAAAGAGAACTACAGAGAGTAGTGTACCAACCATCATCCACAACCAAAGAGAGCAGATCATATGCAAAGGATGTAAAATAGAAAGCAATTATCTCACACAAAGAGGTCAAAATGAATCGGGAACTAAACGCTTAGACACCATCACTAGAGGGCTGAGTGGAGGCACCTGCAACCAAAGGAGCAGGGGAAGGCTTAGAGGGGGCAACAAAATCAAGTAAGGTAAGGGCAGTAGTGACAGACCTATATATCTTGGTTTGAGCGGAGAAGATAAGCAAGTAAAGAAGCATGGTCCCCTATTTCCTTAGTCAAATTTGAGTAGAACTAGAGTACCATTGTTTTCATAGAAGGCGAGACCTTCATCATTGTGGCGAGTAGATTTAAGGCTCTTAATAATTCAACAGCCCCTGTGGATTCGAAATCCTGATGATGTACAGTGCGTTCAGGGATGAACGTTCTTTGGATCATAGAATTCCATAACCCAGCGTGAAAGGCAGAGAGAACATGGGAAGATGATTGAGAGCCAATTGAGGAATTTGTAGGAGCAGAGCGCTTCTAGGTGGCGATGCCATTAGATGACTGGTCTTTGAAACAGGAAGAGCAATTCGAGGAGACTTTCGAATGGGTCGCAAAGAGCTAAACGATGGTGGAGTTGGATAGGAAGGTGACCGATCAGCCTCAAGGGAGATTGAGGTCCCTTTCTTTTTCCGACTCGGTAAGGGCCTTATAGCTAGCCCTAATTTCTCCTGACTCATTGAATAGGATTGATGAGTATCCAAAAACACTCATTATGTACTCAGGTTTTGGTATGTTTTAGAACTTTTCTATAATTAATTTAGTAGCATTTTCTCTTAATACACTAATATGTAGTTCCATTTTGCAATGTAGGTCAAATTGAGGCATTTTGGAGGCTAAAAGAGGGAAAAAATCAATATCTTACTTCCAACGTCGCGACGTTGCTGGGCCTATTCGTGAGTCTAGCCCAGTTTGGAAATTGGGAGTGCTCTCTTTTGGGGGTTTTTAAGGAAGGATGACCTAATGAGAAGCGCATGGTTGGCATATTGAGAGGTGAAGGCTGACGATAGTGGAAGGAGGCATACATAGAGATCGACATCGACCATTGGGAGATCCGTGAATCAGAGGAAAAAGACTGAGCATCACCCAATCTTTCAGCATTAGAGTTCTTTTACCTTTACTTTCATGTTTTCTCCAGGTTTTATGATGTACACGAATTTCATTATGTTCTAAACTTAAAATCTAGGGTTTTGGTTGTGTATTAGACATGAAGCTTATATCTAATTTCTAGAATTCTTCCTTTTATTGTTTCATGGGATTGAACTTCTATCGATTCATGCTTGATGTTATTTGCATATTAATGTCTTGCCAATATTAATGTGATGCGTGATTTTCTACGAGAACTGAGAAGGGAGTAGAGAATTAGACTTAGGTGAATCAACCTAATTAGCTTGGTGGTGTAGAAATCATCAATAATTAGGAGGCATGTAAGGTTCTTAGGACTTAAGGCATTGATAGTGCTTGGGGTTGAGCTGAGAAACAAGAAACCTAGTATTAGTTAGTAGGTTACTTGACCTCAAGAGAGGCTCGTAATTAAAATAGTCAAGAATCGCCTTATAGAACTTTCCAATGAAACAATAGAAAGGGATTCTGGTCCAGATATAGGTGGATTGTTTAATCGCACCAAAAACCCTAGAACCTCTTTATCTTAAGAAACCTTTAACTTGCTAGTTTTATTACCTAGTATTTTAATTTAGATGTTTGTTCATCACAAATGTTCATTTGGATATTAGAGAGGTAGTCCAATTTCGGTACTTAGCATCCCGTTCCTCCCTATGGATCGATCTTTGTACATTTAGTACACTGTATTATTTGACACGCGTATACTTGTGCGAATAGACATTAATTGCATATATGTTCATGTAATTTTAAAACAAAACACAGAAAATGCCTATCAAGTTTTTTGCCTTTTTGCCGGGAAGTTTACGGTGTATTATGCTAATATCGATACTAAGTACAACTCTAGTACTTCAAATATCTCTTTTAATTTTTTATTTTCAATTTTAGTTTTTTTTTTTAATTTTTGACATTTAGTTTTCTTCTTTGAATTTTCAGGTACCATTAGGTTGCATGCAAAGATTGAGAGCTAAAAATCTTATACCTTTAGATCTTAAAATTGAAGAGACTTTGAGAAGAATTCAGAGAGATAAGAGAGCAGCTAGTTTGTTGGAACATCAGCCTATGGATAATATGGAGGATTTTAGAAAAGAAGTTGGTCCTAGAATAGGAGATGGTGTGACACCGGATACTACATAGATGGACAATGTCTTAAGACCCATATGAGATTATGCTCGCCCGCCATCCACTACCCAGCTTGTGATAAGGAGACCTGCTATACAGGCTAATAACTTCGAGCTTAAGTCCATCACCCTCCAACTCCTACAAGGAGTGCAATTTACTGGACTTCCTCATGAGGACCCAAATGCTCACATCCTGAACTTCTTAGAGGTATACGATATAATGAAGTACAATGGAGTCAGTGATGATGCTATCTGCCTTTAGTTGTTCCCATTCTTTTTGAAAGACAAGGAAAAACATTAGCTTACCCCAAAGCCTCCAGATTCTATCACATCATGGGGGTAAGCTAGTTAATAAGTTTATGACTCGATTTTTCCTACCAGCCTAGGCAGCAAAGTTAAGGATATACATCAACAATTTTTGCCAACTAGATGGTGAGTCATTTTATGAAGCTTGGGAGAGGTACAAATATCTCTTAAGGAAATACCTTAATCATAATTTACCTAAATGGATGCAAGTGCATCATTTTTATAATGGGCTAAGTGTACCTACAAGAACTTTGATTTATGCCTCCACGGGAGGAGCTATTCTAGGAAATAATAAGGTAGAAACGTACACTGAACAATTGTCAATGGCCAACTGAGAGAGCAGTACCAAAGAAAGTTGCTGAGGTGCATAATCTAGATGCTGTTACGAACTTTGCAGCCTAAATTTCTTTACTCTCTAAGTAGTTGGAAGTCGGTTAATTACAGAATTCTCAAGCATCAGCTCATATGGTCCAAGCTAGCCCTCCATCACGTGAGAGTTTCCATGGACCCCACCTTACAACTGATTACTAGAAGATGAATCCCCTGGGGGAATTAACAATTAAGCAAGCTCAGTACTTGGCCAAATTCCCTCATAATCAGAACTTCAACTTGTATGCTCACAATTTCAATCCAGGTTGGAAGAGTTACCCAAGCTTTTCATGGAAGAACTCTAATGTTGGAAATTCTATGGAGCAAATGAAACCCTCTCCACCACCTTAGGAGACGAAGTCCAGCTTAGACGTGAACTTGGAGCAGCTAGCCAATATGCAGATAGAGATGCGTAAATCTCAACACCGGTTTGAAAATAAGACGAGAACTTCCTTAACCAATCAAGCAACTCAAATTATGAATTTGGAAGTGTAGATGGGTTATATGGA
Source organism: Tetrastigma voinierianum (assembly GCA_016808115.1). Taxonomy (NCBI): domain Eukaryota; kingdom Viridiplantae; phylum Streptophyta; class Magnoliopsida; order Vitales; family Vitaceae; genus Tetrastigma; species Tetrastigma voinierianum. The sequence goes on from JAEQBH010002559.1 coordinate 129,684, forward strand.
TTCTATTTTCAACGACAAGCAACAAGGCAATTTTTCGAGTACTTCAAAAGTGAACTCAAGGAGGGATGGAAAGGAACATTGCAAGCTTATAACTCTTCAGAGTGGGAAGCTGATAGAAACAAATATCCATGCTCATGAAAACAAAGGAAATGCAGTTGAGGAGAATAATAAAAATGATGAAACTCCTGCGTAGAATGAGAAAAATAATGCTGAAATTATGGGAAATACCATAAGGGCATTGAAAAATTCAGTTGAGAACACTCCCTTGAAGGTGAAAGAATCCCCCATTGAGCAAAAGCCCAATGTACCTTACCCCTAAAGGCTGAATAGGAAGCAGTTGGATCAACAATTCAGTAAGTTTATGGAAATCTTCAAAAAGCTTCATATAAACATTCCATTTGCTAAAGCACTTCAACAAATGCTAGGGTATGTGAAATTTATGAAAGATATCCTTTATAAGAAAAGGAAACTAGGGGATTATGAAATAGTTGCATTATCTGAAGAGTGCAGTGCTATTTTGTAGAAGAAGCTACCCCCTAAACTTAAGGATCCAGGTAGCTTTACCATTCCATGCGCCATAAGGGATGCAGTTTTTGAGAAAGCCCTATTCAACTTAAGAGCTAGCATTAACCTTATGCCAATGTCAATATTTAAGAAGTTGAATTTGGGAGAGGCACGTCCAACCACAGTTACCTTGCAACTGGTATATAGACCTCTAACTCACCCTCACGGTATAATAGAGGATGTTTTGGTAAAAGTGGATAAATTTATCTTTCTAGCGGATTTCATCATCTTAGACATGGAGGAAGATAAAGAAGTCCCTATCATCCTCGAAAGACCATTCTTAGCCATAGGGAGAGCTTTGATTGTTGTGCAAAAAGGACAACTCAAACTAAGAGTCCAAGAAGAAGAGGTCACATTCAGAGTCTTCAATGCTATAAAACATTTGTATGATAATGACAATTGTTTCAGAGTAGATGTGATTGAGGCTATAGTGTCTAACCAATTGGGTCATTGAGAACCATTAGACTAGCTTGATTCATGAAGACCTTGCTTCTAATGATGATGACATAGTTAGAGAATATGTGAACTTGATAGATTCCTTAGGGTTGAATAAAAGGAAATACTTTGAATCTCTAAGAGCCAGCCCAAGTCATTTGACTTCGTTATTGAAAAGACACTCAGTCTTGAAGAGAAACCACTTACCGCCCACTTGAGATATGCTTACCTTGGGGACATAGCCACACTACCGTCATCATATCGTATGCCCTTTCTCACACTGAGGAAGAGAGACTCTTGAGAGTGCTCAGAGAACATAAGGAAGAAATCGGATGGTCCTTGATTGATATTAAGAGGATTCAACCGTCTATGTGTGTGCACAAAGTACTCCTTAAAGACAATAGCAAGCCTTTAGTGGACGCCCAATGACGCTTGAATCTAACTATGAAAGAGGTTGTCCGAAAAGAAGTTCTAAAATGGTTAGATGCAAGGGTTATTTACCCTATCTTTGTCAGTTCATGGGTGAGTCCTGTACAAATAGTTGATAGGCGTATTTTGTGATGTGTATTAAAAATATGCGATAAAATATGTGATGAGTGCCTATTCTGCGCAAGTATACGCTAATGTACCTAAGTACATAGGGAAAACCTTAATCGTAGTATGCTAAGTACCAAACTTATAATACTTCTTTAATATTCAAACTAGCAATTGTGATGGCTAAACAGAAGTAAAACTAGATTTAAATTACTACTAATGTAACCATGCGCTTCAAATGTAAAAGTGATTAAAAGTTGTAAAAAGGGTTAGGGTGTTGGTGTAGTTGGATAATCCTACTATGTAATGTTGTGATTCCATTCCATTATCTAATATATTGTTCTCCAAGGCGGCTCTTATCTAATGTAATTAAAGCCTTTCTCAAGGTCATTTAACCTCCCTTTATCACTAGGTTTCTTGTTCATTGGCTTAACCCCAAGCATTAAAGGTGCATAGAGTGCAAAGAACTCCTAAGCCTCCTAATAATTGATAACCCTATATTACCAAGTTTATTAGGTTAACCAACCTATGTCTAATTCTTCATTCACTTCTCAGATCTTACGAAGAACCACTCACATATTAAGATTGATTAGAAATTAATAAGTTGATTTCAACTAAGCTTGAGTTAATGATAAAACAAATATATATAAGATAATGGAATTATGAAAGGTCAACACTTTAACATAGTATTCATGTTCAAATTACTACCAACACCCTAAACCACCAAATTAGAACCTCATGATGTTCTGTTCCATTACAAAAGAAAAGCAAGACATAATAACAAGGATAGAGAAAACTTCAAAGGTCGAATGAATGCCGATCTCCAGGATTCTTCAAGTCTCTCTCTCTAAGATCGGCATTCAAGTTCCTTTCCTTTGTTCTAGATCCAAGTTCCTCAAACCCTAGCACTGCCAATGATTTTCGAAACCCCAAAATTGGATTCCCCCGTATCTTTTATAGCTTCTTCACGAGATAAGTTTTGTTAAGTCCTTCTCGTAACGTCACGACGTTGTAACATTGCGACGTTGGGTTGATTTCTTCACCAATCTTCTCTAGGGATCTTGAAAGGCTCCATTTCCATCATTTTTCAGTATTTTTCCTACAAAAACCCAAGAAAACTAAATATTAGAAAAGTAATCAAAACAAGGTCGTATATCTATGAAACTGATCCTAAATTTAACTCCGGCTCAGATCGAGGTTTTGGACACTCATCACACCCTCAACTTAGCTTTTACTATTCCCAAGCAAAGAAATCGTGATCTCAACCGCATGACCCAAGGAAATAACATACTAAACTCAACGACATAAGGGTGATGCACATGTTGCCAAAAGGAAGGATCAAAATGAACCGAACTCACAAATCTTACTCCTTGTTTCCTAATCGATCTCGTGCCACAAGAGGTCGAGCTAATCAACAAAATTTATATCCTGTTCTCCTAACGCCGTAGTCAAGCTAATGCGAAAGATAAATGTCTAGGGCTCTAACACTGGATGGGTTTTCATCCTAGGAATGAGATTTGCATAAGTGTGAAAAGGTAAGGCTTTCTATTTGGATTTTTGGATTTGTTTCAAAACAAGCAGAGTAGTTTGAAAACCGAATAAATCAGAAGACTCAGTGATGTGAAAAGTATCTTGAAGATTTAGGTCACTAACTTGGATAACATAGTGGCAAACAAGTGTCCCTGTTTTATCCTCGCATTATGACAAGAAACCCATAGTCCAAGCCATAACCTGATCTTTGTTTAACTAAAGCAAACCTAACCCTAGAAACCACTCCTATTTGAGTCAACACAGAAACATGCATCTATACTCCTTTTAGTTTGAAACCCTAACATTCAACTTCATTTCAGTGGCTCGTAAAGACCATCTAAAAAACCACAGTGCATCTAGCAATAAGTATACACTGTATCCTAAAGCATGGTAAGTATTGGCCAAATTAATGACATTAAATGATATTCAACCCTAATTTGAGAAGATGGGAGCCATAAATATGCACTAGAGTATCTCAACACATGAGACAACCTCAGAATCGCCCACAATCAAGCTAGCTACCTTCCTCTTCAAAGAAAAGAAAGCACTTCAAGATCTCTTGAGCTTGTCATCCTCAAGAGGGTCATTGGCAGCCTAGAAAATGAGAGAAAGAGGAGAGAGAAGAGAGAAAAGCAAAACCCTAATTGAGCTGCGGAAGATATTTACATAAAAATGAAAAAATGCCCAAAAGATTTCTCTCCAATTTCTTCCTTTTGGTTACAAAAACTATGGGGGTTTATATAGGCCACCCATTTATGTGAAACTACAATAAAGCCTAACATTTTGGCTAAAATTAGGGACAAGGGAGTAATACACCAAAATGAAGTCTGGCTCACATTTTCAATTACAGTATGATTAAGGCAAAGAATTTCAAGAATACAAAATTTCGCTTATAGCTAAAATTCGCTAGGCAGTAAATCACCAAGAGATAAATTTAAATCAAAATTTCGCTTAGGCATTGGCAATTTCGCTTAGTTGTTAAATTTCGCTAGCTCAACAAATTTTTAGTGATAGTTAAACTGGATTTTTTCGCTAGAACAAAGGTAGAGTCAACCTTGGGCCTAGCGACCACAATTTCGCTAGATTGCGAATTCTCGCTTATGATTGTTAAATTTTCGCAATCCCAATGAATTCTTCGTAATCTTAGCGAAATTCCCCGTGAATTGTCGATCTTCACCGCATTGTCACTACCCTCTTTCCCAGATTGATTTCCATCACTTGCCTTCTTTATTCTTTTTCTTTGATTTTTGGTATGTTTGGCGACGACAATTGAGTTCAATCTTCATGGTTCATCACTTACACGATATTGAACTCCCAAAGTACCAAACCCGCAAAACAACCAAAATAACTCCTCTAAATCCGCATAAGCGATACTAAGAACACCCGAACACTTCACTGGCATAATTGATATGATTAGTGCGCAAAAAGCACTCAAAACCTATCTGATATAGGGCTCAAAATAGCACTTTTTGGGTACTAATCACACCCCCCAACCGAAACGTTGCTAGTCCCTTAGCAATGCAAAAACAAAAAGGAGATGCATGCAGTGATTTTCAAAAAGTTTATTATTTTCAAAAAGGTGTATATACAAATAAACAATACCTTTAAACGAAAAATTGACACCGAGTTTGAAAACCGACATGAAAGAGCCAAAACCATACAAGAACAATTTTTAGGTCAATATTGGTTCCAAGACTCTTAACTTGAATTTCCACCAAAGTCTAATGGTTCTTTATGTAATCCAGACGAGCCAATAAATTGCAAAATGCTCCCTCCCAACCTAGCACCGGCATGGCCTTAAGTCATTAACAACCTAGATAAGGATAGCTACGCCCGCTTTCTTTATTCATTTTCAATGTAGGGTGCAATGCTTAAAATTCGATTTCACCAAAGTCCGTGTAACGGGGGTCCACCGATGACTCCCAACCAATCAAGGTTTAGGGCATCAAGCCAAAAGGATCACTGACCACAAACTCTACAGGCTTCACCCCGGACTCCGAATGACTTCGAAAATCAAGCACCTACAAATCATTAAACTCTACCTATCCACCCATGTAACGAACACTAAATCGATGACTCCCAACCAATTAAGGCTTAGGGTATCGGGCTTCAAAGGCTTTCGCCATATACCCCACGACCGCGTTTCTGCTCTGCTAAAGGCAAGGCTTCACTCTGACTTTATTTTTCTTTTCTTCTTTCTTTTTCTTGCGGCTTTTTCTTTCTTTTCCTCGAAGACTACTGGTCTCTCTCAAATGTGGGTAACACAAACCTATCATGGTTGCCAACATGCCTTAAGGCCGGCTATGCAAAGTGAAAGGAGGTAAACAAATTAATGTACCATTGAAACAACTGTGTGCGTGTGTGAATTAGCTTGCTGAGAAATGTTCTGCTAAGCATGCCGAATTTAACTGACCAAAAATTAAATCAAACATGGAATTTGCTCTAACATAAAGGTGACAAACAGGGTTTCAAATTTCCATTTAAAGGCAATTCAATTGCCCAATTAAAGCAATTCAATTGTTCAATTGAAGCAATTCAATTGTTCAATTGAAGCAATTCAATTGTTCAATTGAAAACAAAAACGATTACATAAGATGGATAAGACAAAGTATATGCAAAAGTGTGTATATATATACTGAATAGCTTTTGATATAGCCAAAATGGCTAGTACATGCATACCAAAAGCTAACACACAAAATATCACCGCCTACTATGGCTAATACATGAACTTAATCAAAATTAGTAGGCAGCTGATGTGCCGTAACTATACAAAATCATAAAGAAACCCAACCACCACCGCCGTGGTGGTGGTGGGCCCAGCGATCACAGCCGCCGGCATAGCCTAACACATCCAATGATGCTGATGTCGCCGTAGGCTCCTCCCTCCGATCCCGAACATGAGGAGTCATAATCGCTGCAAAGATGGGAGTGACACCCGAGTCAACCTCCGATCCCGGGCCGCTTGAGTAGTCATAAAGAACAAATAGCATCCATCACACCGCCTATCTCTCTCGGAAAGCCAGGCGTGGAACATACCAAAGGAATGGCAGGCCGAGTGACGGGGCCGAGGCACCGCCGCGGCCGCGGATGTGTGTATGTGGAGGAGGAGATGGAGGGGACATTCGCGGAGCCGACTCAGATCTCTGCCTGGGTGGGCAGCACATCGTCTCGTGGGAATCCTCGGCCACCCGATCCGGCATTCCCCGGTCCCATTGTCGGAGGTGGAAAGATACGCATGGTCATCACCCGCTCCATCGACAACTGCAGGGCATCTAACCTCATCTCAACTTCGCTCCGGGAATCCCATATGCTCAAGAACTCCGGCGTAGGTGTCTCTAATCGCCAGCCGAAGACTCGCTCGCACCAAACCTTCCGGCGTGACCTCTCCTCGAATGCATCAAGGAGGTCACCGCCTCGTAAGGATCAACCAATATCCCTCTCAGATCCCAGAAGAGCTCAAGATGGCTCCTCCGCACATAATGTTGTAGCTGAATAGGATCGGGTCCTAATAAATGGTCAATCGAAGAATATCCGAGGCGAGCCGCTTCCGGTAAGGACCGGTCCAACCGCAGGTGTCTCGCCGGATCGAACCATCTCGTGGCCGAGTCGGGCGGGCCCAATCTCTATAACCTTTGCATTGTCGGGTGTATACGCAGCCTAAAGTCGCCGATATATCGCCGCCTGAAAGCACTCGGGGCCGCGCATCATCGATAGAGAATCAAGCTCACGCTGACCATCCGCTCCTCGAGATGTCATCGAGCGACAACCGCAACACCACTGGGCAGTAATAATATCGCTTCGTGGTCATGAAGGCCAAGAGAGAATAACAATCCTCGATTAACCCCATAGAATCCCGAACCTGGATCACTCGCTGCCGGGACGTCGAGAATGACTCCCGATGAAAATCTCATGTGGAGCCGTACATTCCCTAAGATGGGGTTCCCTATGAACAACCCGGGCCTCCCGATCCCGGGAGGTGTGACAATCGAGGCGATGATTTATTCTCCGGCAAATGATGTGATCGGTGATGGTCGAGTCTGAGGAAGATGACTCGCCTCAGTCTGATGTGTGGGTCGGCTTTGAAGGGCCGTGCCCTCCCAACTCTCCTCCGAGGCACAGTGATGGGGCCCGCGGTCCTATCCGTGTCCGGGCATCTACGAAATCCCCGAGGCTCCTCACCCGCCTGACCGGGTGTGATGGCATCGAGTCGGACCTGAGCCGGGCCTTCGCCGGTGTATTGAATCTCGACCACGATCAAGGCTGACCCACCTCAAGACAAAGCACTACAACTATAATCCAAATAAGAAACTGAAGAGGGCTCACGATGAAAATGTAAATCGCAGACCGCAACCTGATCCAAGCTCACTGTGGACAACTGAGTCACTCTGAAGTAGAATACTGACAACTAAGGGCTCACTGGCTATGGCTCACACAGGCTCTGCAATAGCCAAATAAGGCTCGATAGGGGGGACTAATCGCTGTGGCGGTGGCATGCAAGTCGAACCGAAAGTGTGAGCCCACGATGGCCTGCAATGACCAATGACAAGAATGAACATATGGCGTGAGCAATGGGGACGGGTCGTAGATTAGTCGGCGCCTACGACCGCGCGAACAAACTCACCCGGACAGGCACACCCACGGCAAATGCGAAGGCAAGGATGCGTAGGCCATGGCGGTGGCGTAGGACCGAGGTGCACTCAGAGACTCTAACGGCGGCATCGGTGGCTCGGGCCGCAGCACTTGCTCGCGCTGGTAATGACTAAGATCGTAAGATAAAGTGCAGAAGCTCAGCTACTACAGGATGGCTCAGCTTCTCTGGTGGAGGGGGAATATGAAGTGACTCGAATGGCTAACCCTCCCTTCTTATAGCCAAAATGAAGTAGTCAAGGGTCTTTTTTCTCATAATTTCGCTTAGTATAGCGACTCTACTACCGCATCACCTTCTCGCACCCCCAAATATTTCAAATTTTTAATATTAAGAATATAAAAGATTATTATTATAAAATTATATGATAGTATCATTAAAATTTAAAACAAAGTACTATAATATATAGACAAAGTTACTACAAAGGAAAATCATTTAAATTTAGGAACTTTCTAAAAAAAAACTAAAATTATTGAAATTAACTAAATTAAAATAAAAACCAAAATTTATTGAACTGCAATTTGGTTTGTGAGAACACCAAATCAGCTCAATTTCAAAAATTTACTCAAGGAGGGTCAAGGAGAATGATCTCCTCAACCCCTGCAGTAGCCTGGGCTGACTCCATGGTGTTGGGTGCCCAATTGTTGATTTGGTCCTCACTGATGGATTCTGACTTGGTCAATTGCCTTGCAGTGGGTGTTGATGGCAGGACCAAAATCTCTTCTCTTCACCTTGGTCAATTTATTCCCGTACCCTAGACACTAAACTTTCTCGCATAATGACCATTTGAAACAACTTCACTAAATTTGATTTTCATTTGCTAGCAGCTTGTGTTTGTTGTTTAAATGGAATATGTTTAACTCTCAAGGTCATAAAGCTACCAGCGTAAGTTGCATGATTCATTCCGCACTGATAATTGTACAATGTACGTAAATGGCCTTCCTAAGATGATCGCATATGATCGGTTCATTTTGCAATCGCTCGCAGTTACACTACAAAATCCACCGGGTAGTAGAATTTGTCTATTTTCACTACATATCCTCAACTATCCCTTAGGATTTTTACCCATCTATCGCCAATGATAGTGTGATGTTGGTAGGTTTAAGTTCACCCAAACCTAACTCGTTTGCATACGTATCACTATAAAGAGGTTCACACTGCCCTAAATCAAGCAATGACTTGTCTATGCAATTCCCACCAATATTGACCGAAATTGTGGGAGATCCTGGATCCTTGTATTTGACTGGATTCTTACTTTGGATTATGGCACTGACTTGTTCAGTAAGAAATGCCTTTTTCTCAATGCCTAATCCCTTCTCGATTGCGGCAAAGATCTTTCAAAATTTTGCATAGGCAAAATTCTGTTTGATTATGTCTAAAAGAGGCTTGTTGACCTTCTCACCCGTCAGACTCTAAGATACCCGCCGTCGATGCCTTCTTCTGCTTCTAAGTGCCTCGTGGAAATGGAGGTGGTGGCAAGGCTTACTGAATCCTCTCCTTCAGAAAATATGCCTGCCCACTTTTCTCCGTCTCGTTTCTTCAACAGGTTTGGGCATGGGCTGACTCAACCCTTTCCACTCCTCAGTGATTATAGCTTTCACCTCATCCATTCCCTCGAATTGTTGGATGATCCTACCTCGCGAATTCCTTTCGGTTTGGCACTCGCTTGGGGGAAGGAACCTTCCTTTCTCACCTCTAGCAAATCATATTTGATCTTGGTGATTGAATACTGTAGGTTATCAATTTTCTGGTTCAGGTTGCTCTCTAGCCCATCTATTCTCTTTGTTCGCGTACTTTCTACAAAAGATCAATCCTTTGTGCCACTTGCATTAATTCCTTTGCTCTTCCAATAAAGTCAGCGACCACCTTACTCAAATTTAAATGGCTATTCCATGCGAGATGAGGATGGTGGTGGTTGTGGTTGAAATTGGGAACCAAACTGTGGTTTGGCACCTGGGGGTACATAGGCAGGGGGAGTGGGCTTCCAGGAAAGGTTAGGATGATTCCTCCAATTGGAATTGTAGGTATTTCCATATGGGGAATTAGGTTGTGGTCAGATTGCCCTACGCATTTGCACATTCTGACATCAAATCCTTCATTGAAGGGGCCATAGGACACTGTTCTACTGGATGTACAGGGGATTGGAAATTGGTGCAGAGATTGGCTTGTGCAGGATTTTCAGTCACTGCCTGCACTTCATGGAGCCTTTTTCCTTCAAGCTCCTCCACCTTCCTAGCTAAGGTTGAAATTCTAGCTTTCATTTCTATGTCCTCAAGTAAAGAGAAGCAAATCCCTCCCCTTGGCTGGCCGAGGGCCTCATTGTTTCCATTTCCCCTAGGGTTTGGCTCATCCAACCCTTAGAAGTTCAGCCACATAATTTAAAAAATCCATGGCTTGGCCAGATGCTTACTTAGGAAAGTTCTCCACACATGGTTTCTGGCAAGCGCCTCACGGCAGAGACATACCACCATAGAAATGGTTTACCACATCCATGTATCAAACCCATGGTGTGGGCATGCACCGATGGTCTCCATAAATCCTCCCAACACCGATAAAACCTCACCCATCTCGAGCCGGCAGAAGGTATAAATTCTGTCTTTTCAAATTGCTGGGTCTTATGAGCACCAAGAACTTCTTTCAGAATTCGCCGCAAACTCACCCTCAATTTCTAATGGTTCTAGGCCTTCGTGAGTTTAGCCAAATTTTGGCCTTGTCCTCAGGGTCGAAGTGGAAATGCTTTCAGCTTAAGCAAATCCATGTCCATCATTCCTTCCTTAAAGGTAGTGCATACTTCCTCAAAATCCCTAATATGAGTGTATGGATTTTCATTTTCCATACCATGATATGTGGGGAGTAGGGGTACCAAGTAAGGCCTCACTGCTACATCTTCAGCAGGAGGTATGATGCAGGAGGGGGCACTAACCCTAGGAGGGTGAATATGGTCCCTCATCGATCTATAGGTCTGGATTCATCAGGGTACCGGGTTGACTCGGCCGCTCTCGTAGAGTGATCCTATAAGCCACTATGTATTGACTGCATCGATCCTTCTAGCTTCAATTAAGTGTCTCTTTATCCCACCGGAGCATAAACAATTGCTACACAATTTCGTAGACAACAAAGAGCACCAACAAACTTGCAAAAAGGTTAAGATTAGCTAAAAATAAAACTAATCAGATGATAAACAAAAACAAAGGAAGTTATCAGAAGTGATGAAAACTTGCGCCATCGTAACCGGGTTACAAAAAGAGCAAAAGGTTACTCACTTGTGATGTTGATCACAAGTACAATTTCAACTCATCAAACGTAGTTTACACCATCCTGTAACGGCGCCATATTTGGATTCGCGTTACGCAGGTCGAGCCGAATCAACAAAATTTATATCCTGTTCTCCCGCGTAGTCAAGCTACCGCAAGATAGCGGTCTAGGTCGAACACTGGGATGGGTTTTCATCCTAGAATGATTTGTATAAGTGTGAAAAGGTAAGGCTTTCTATTTGGATTTTTGATTTGTTTCAAAACACAAGGTAGTTTGAAAACTGAATAATCAGAAAGAATCAGCGACGTGTGAAAAAAGTATCTTCAAGATTTGTGTCACTAACTTGATAACATAGGGCAAACAAGTGTCCTCGGGTTTTATCCTCGCATTATGACAAGCAACCTATAGTCCAAGCCATAACCGGATCTTTGTTTAACTAGCAAACCTAACCCTAGAAACCACTCCTATTTGAGTCAACACAGGAAACATGCATCTATAGCCCCTTTTAGTTTGAAACCCTAACATTCAACATCATTTCAAAGTGGGCTCGTAAAGACTATCTAAAAACCACAAGCAGCATCTAGCAATAAGTATACACTGTATCCTAAAGCATGGTGGGCATTGGCCAACAATGACATTAAAACGATATTCAACCCTAACTGAGAAGATGGGAGCCATAAATACAGCACTGTGAGATTCAACACATGAGGACAACCTGTAACCCGCCCACAACCAAGCTAGCTACCTTCCTCTTCAGTTAAAAGAGGCTTGAAGGCATCTCTGAGTTGTCATCCTCAAGAGGGTTGTTTGGTAGCCTAGAAAATGAGAGAAAGAGGAGAGAAGAGAGAAAAGAAACCCTAATTGAGTCGCTAAGATATTTACATAAAAATGAAAAAATGCCCAAAAGATTTCTCCAATTTCTTCCTTTGGTTACAAAACTATGGGGGTTTATATAGGCCACCCATTTATGAAACTACAATAAAGCCTAACATTTGCTAAAATTAGACAAGGAGTAATACACCAAAATGAAGTCGGTTTGCATTAATTACAAAAGTATGACAAAGTGGAATTTCGCTAGGCGAATAAAAAATTTCGCTATAGCTAAAATTTCGCTTAGTTACGTACCTCACTAGGTAGCGAAATCACCAAGAGATAAGCGAATCAAAATTTCGCTTAGGCATTGGCAATTTCGCTTAGCTAGCTAAATTTTGCTAAATTTTTAGCTGAAATTTCTTTAGGTGATAGCGAAACTCGATTTTTTTTCGCCAGAACAAATAGAGCTTAATCTTTGGGCCTAGCTTAAATTTCACACCTCATTAGGATTGCGTAAATTTTCGCTATGATTGCGAATTCGCAATCCTTAGAATTTTTCGCAGATTGCGAAATTTTCGCAATCTTAGCGAAATTCCCTGGAATTGCTGATCTTCACTGCATTGCCTACTACTCCTCTTCTGCATTGATTTCCATCACTTTGCCTTCATTCTTTCTTTGATTTTTGGTATGTTTGATGGCTGACAATTGAGTTCAATCTTCATGGTTCATCACTTACATCGATATTGAACTCCCAAAGTACGCAAAAACCTGCAAAACAACCAAAAATAACCTCTAAACGGCATAAGCGATACTAAGAACACCTGAACACTTCACCGTACACCGATATGATTGTAAGCAAGGGCAAAAGCACTCAAAACCTATCTGATATAGGGCTCAAAATAGCACTTTTTTGGGTACTAATCACTAATTTCAAAGGATCCTTAAGGTTGTTCGACTTTCGAAAGAATTCAGTTGAACATAGTTCGGTCGACAAGTGACTCACCTCCTAGGTTTTCGATGGCCTTTCCCAAGAAGTGTATGTGCATTAGATGCATGATCTTTAGCATATAACTCGGTTTTGGGACCCTCAAACTTGAATTCAACTAGCCTATTTGGAAGAGTTTAACTACGAAAGGATAAGAACGCACCATTTTTATTCATACTAACCTACCTACTCATGAACAAATTCCTAGTGCCCGTAAGTTTTAGCTGAGTGTTCCTGTAGCGGGGATTCATTGGTGACTCCCCACTAGTTGGTTAAGGGCACTAGGCATTCAGTTCCCCTTGAACTTCACCCCGAACACTCAACCAAACCTAAGGGCCCTAGGCATTTGATTCGTGCCACGATAGGGTGATTAGAATCAACAATATTTGTTTCCTATGTTCCTCCTACTGCCGTAGTCAAGCTACTGTAGTATAGCGGTCTAGGGCCGAACACGGGGATGGGTTTTCTTCGTACAAATGATTTGAGTGAAGTCAAAATTGGTTAATTAAATTTGGATTTTTAAGGTTTGGTAAAAATGTGGTGCTGGTTGCAACCGAAATAAAATAAAATAAAATGTGGAAATAGAACTCCCTTGAAGCTGTGTCAATGGTTTAGGTTTTAAGGCAACTAACATGTCCTCGGTCTTTTCTCGCAATGGGAGCATGACATATAGTCATTTCCCGAACTGCATCTTCATTTAGCTTTAAAAAACTAAACCCTATGATTTTCCTTTGAAATATGACATTTAACAAACATTCATGGTCCCAAAATGAAAACCTACCTCCGGACTCATCTCACAAAGGACAAATAGAAGGCACCAATGGATATCATCAATTCCAACAATAAGCATCCACGAACCCTAAAAGATTGCCAACATCGGTCAATCAAGATGCATTTAGGAGATTTTAAACCCAGAGTGAAGGATGTGAACATAAAATGAAAATAAATGCCCACGATAAAAACAGAGGACTGCCGCTACCTCAAACTAAAGCTCCAGTAGTCCTCCCTCTTCAAGGAGGAAGAGGCTCCAGCCAAGCATCCTCTCGAAAGGTCATCCCCGTATGGAGTGTTCGGGTGAGCCGAAAATGAGAGAAAGAGGAGAGAGAAGAGAGAAAACTGGAACAAAAGCTGCGCGTATACTGAAAGATTAAAGTTAGGGTTACAAAAATCTATAAGTTGGCTTATATAGCCAACCCAATTGTGTGAAATACCAAAAATACCAAAAATATAAGATTACAATGGGGATAATATGGTAATTAATCAAAACGATGTCGTTTTGAATCAAAAAACATCAAAACACAGAATTTCAAGATGAGCAGGATTTCTACTATATAGCTAAAATTTCCTCGCTATATAGCGAAAAATTTCACTATATAGCTAAAATTCTCTCAGCTTAAAAATCGCAAGAACAGCTTAAAACCAAAATTTCATTAGAATGCAATTTCGCTACAGCGAAATTTCTCGCCAGCTTAGCTTAAAGTTTGTGCATAGCTAGCTTGATTTTCGCTATGCACGCAATCCTCGCTATGATAGCGAAAAACTCCGTGCATAATAAATTCACTCTCCTCGCATCCCGCGGCCACTGTCTATACCTTCCCGTCTAGCCTCGCACTTGTTCCATTCTTCAAGCTTTATTATTCTTCATTCCCTACTTAATAAAATTGATGGAAGACTATATGAAATTGATGGAAATCAACCCTACTTGTTATGATTGATTGACAGCAATAATTTGGCTTCCAATTCCTGCAAAAACTACAAAAGTTGCCACAAAATGTGATCATTAGTACCATAGGAACCCGAACATGTCAATTGGGTTAATTATAGTAATTAGTACACAAAAAGCGCTCAAAACCTATTAAAAATAGGGTTCAAAATAGCACTTTTTGGGCACTAATCAGCATTGGGAAACTTCCATCCTCTGTCCTATGCAACGGGCAGTGAAGTCAATGGCTCCTAGCCACCGTCAGTAGCATTAGTTTTGAGCCCATCGACCTGTGCCTCAGGATTCTCGACAAGGTCTCATTTATTCTATTCACACTTTCTTTTTTATTTTTCTTTTTTTTTTTTGTTTTTTTTTTCTTAATTAGGGCTCGATGGCAATCCTCTTTTTCTAAGGTGTCCCATCACTTAGGAGTTTAGAAACGCCCAAGGTTCATCAACGCAGTGAGCCGGTCCGAACTCCAGGCATACCCCGAGATCACATGTATGAGTGTGGCAGGACTAATCCGGAATTGGTTTCTTGAACACTAAGAAGGTGACTACTTATGTCATCCTACCTATCCAAGAAAGTAATTTCTGTTAATCTAACAACCTAAGGATCCTTTCATATGCGGCACCGTGGTGTTTCAAAATTTGAGAGGTAAAAGATCCTTGATTGGCAATCATGGCATCACGCACACATACCACCTCACTCCACCTCTAAAAACATGAAATTAAACTGAGACATCCTAACACACAAACCTAAACAACAATTGTGAAAGTACGAACATAAACATAAACAAAATACACAACATATCCTAAATAACAATCATAAACATAACATAAACATATCTAAACCATGAACATAAACAAAAACATAAACCTATCCTAAATGAAAAAAGTAAATGATGCCAACCCGACCACTCACAGCCCCCCCTCCCCCCCAAACAAGAACGGACAATGTTCGCATTGGCAAGAAAATAAAATAAGGATGGGAACTCCCCTGTTGATCCTAGGGATCACTGCGATGGTGGTGGTGGCAGATGGAAGGCAAGTAGTTGGGTGAGCTGCTGCTAAATGACCTGTTAGTTACGGAGGACCGTGCGCATGTCGGCCTAGAGGGCATCCATGTCCTGGCTCATGGTGACCCGATGCTACTAGGTCTCATCCTAGAACGCATTAAACCGGGAAGTGAGGTCCTGAACCTGGTCCTTTAAGGTAGGAGAAGGACTGGGGACATCCGGCTTGGCGGGAGGTGGTGGAGGGTGTGGATGGGTGGTGGATGGTTGGCTGACCTTGCCCGGGGTCTCCTTACGCATGCCAAACAAAGTTTGGTATGCTATCAACTCCTTCTCATCTGAAGGTTCATGACCTGAGTCATAAACTGCCTCAGATCGAGGAACGCTTAGCTTATCCTTCTTAATGATGATGGCCTTAATGGGATGGAACTAGGCCTCATTATCCACTAGCGGCACCCCTGCGTTCTTTCACAGGCCATATATGAGAAAGGGGTGCCCTAGGTTCATTTTGGAATCCCGGTTATAGAGGATGGTGTCCTCTATGACCTGATCGACATCAAACGGGATGTCCTGAATAATGGCGAAATTGAGCAATGTCCATTTCGTCTTCACCTCGCAAACGTTCATCGTCGGAATGAGATGAGAGGTGATAAAATGGTGCCACACCTTAGGTATATAGGCCAAGTGTTTGGCCTTGAAGTGCACGGCGTGCCCCTCATTGTTTAATTTCCACTCGCCCTGCCCGTTTGTGAGCATCCTAAGGACTTCCAAGTAGTTAGGATTTTCGTGAAGCCTATCATAGGCCACAGGGTTAACTGGATCAAGGTTATAATAGCGATTGATAGACTTCGCAATGAAGTCTACCCAAGGACTTAGACCTTCTTGAGCACATGATCTGCTAAGTTGGCATAGAATTCCCACACAACCATCGTGGCAGATGGCCTCGGGGGTTGGCATAATGCACCCCACCCCTTCCTAGCTATGGTTTGCCAAAAAAAATCATCTGGATGTTGGAATCCCTTCTCCTTAATGAAGGATCGACATGCACATGCGAGGTCGGCTCTCGACCGCACTCTCATATCACGAATTATCGCGGATCGTATACCTTCACTGGCCTGGCTACTTTTCAAGCTCATTTTTCACTTTTTGCTCGACATTGGGCATGGGCTAGGGATCGCTGTTGGATGAACTTAAAGGCGAAAGGAACTCTAGTAGGCTTCCACACCTCTAGTGGGATTGCACTCTACCAAAATACCCACAAGAAGCACCCAAAACTCACTCAGGCCAACTAACAAACACTTAGCGGGTACTAAGTGGGATGGTCGTCTTGATGGAAGACAAAAGGGGCCAGAACCCCCAACCAACCCTATGGTACCTGCTAGGATAGAAACAACCCAGAAACAGAGGCAATGGGATAAGATTGAGACCTAAACTGAGCCAAAAAATTAGCCTTGAAGAGAGGTTCTGCAACGATCGCGGAACTCGGGTTTATGAGCAAGGCGTGCCTCTATGGCTTGTAGGCCGCTAGTGGATGGTCGATGAGCTTGGCAGAGCTTTGGATGGGATTTGGTTGGAGTACCGGCAAAAAGTTGAGAGCACATTAGGGTTTTCGAAGTGACGAAGGTGAGATTATGAATGCTTATGTTCATAAAAACAGGGCAAAGTTGTGCTGTTCGGGCCAACGTCGCGACGTTCCCGAGAGTTTTATTGGAAATGTTGCGACGTTCGGGCCAACATCGCGACGTTACAGAGAGGCTTGATTTTCAACGTTGCGACGTTGAATCCAACGTCGTGATGTTCCGGAGTGGTATTATTTCAACGTTGCGACATTGGAATCCAACGTCGCGACGTTGCAGAGAGGTATTATTTCAACGTCGTAACATTGGAATCCAACGCCGCGACGTTGCAAAGAGGTATATGTTCAACGTCGTGATGTTGGAATCCAACGCCGCGACACTACAGAGAGGTATATATTTCAATGTCTCGACGTTGAGTCCAACGTCGTGACGTTCCCGAGACTAACAACTAGGAAATTTTTACAAAATTTTTTCTAAGTGTAGAAAACTCCTTGAATTCAGCTTTACTCCTTCCAAAGCTTGCACAAAGCTTTCCATGCTATCTTTCCTTCACCACGGCAACCTCGGAACCTCGAAGCCTGCAACACAAATACATCAAAATTAAAACAAGCAAAATCAAACCTAACAAACTTAAAATAAGAAAAACTGATGACCAAAATAATTTAAAGGCTTGGGTTGCCTCCCAAGTAGCATTATGTTTATTGTCTTTAGCTCGACCAAGCTGTGTCTCCCTAATTGGTGCCCAACCATAGACAACTTCTGGCCAACAAAAATTACGTGAACCCGAGCATTGCTTACGTTGGCTTCAAACTTGTGGTGAACTTATGCTTCTCGAATTTACCTCCAAGATAAATCTTCACTCGTTGCCCATTCACCTTGAATCGACCTCTCTCTTGATGCATTAACTCAACACTACCGTATGGGAAAACTTGGGTGATCACAAACGACCTAAACCATCTGGACCTGAATTTTCCTGGGAACAATTTCAACCTTGAATTTAATAGCAAGACTTGTTGTCATGGTTTCAACTCATTATGCATTAGGTTCTTGTCATGCCACGCCTTAGTCTTCTCCTTATAGATCCTTGAACTATCATATGCATTCTGCCTAAGTTCATCCAGTTCATTCAATTGGAGCATCCTCTTTTTCCCGGTCATTTCGAGATTCATGTTCAACATTCTAGTTGCCTAGTATGCTTTGTGCTCCACTCTATTGTAGGTATGCCTTTACCGTAGACTCCATCTGATATGGGGACATTCCTAAGGGGGTCTTGAAAGCTATTCGATAAGCCCATAAACTATCATCAATTTTGTTCGCTTAGTCTTTCCTCGTCACATTAACTGTCTTTTCTAAGATTTTCTTGATCTCACTATTTGACACCTCAGCTTGCCCATTGCTTTGGGGGTGGTATGCAAGTGACACTCAATGCTTCACCTCGTATTTGGCCAAGAGCAATGCAAACAACTTGTTATAGAAATGGGAGCCTTCATTGCTGATTACCGCTCTAGGAGTCCCAAACCTTGAAAAGATGTTACTCCTGATGAAACCCAGTACCACTTTGGCATCACAAGTAATGGTTAGAATGGCTTCCACCCATTTGGACATGTAGTCCACTGCCAAAAGTATGTATTTATTCCCATAGTGATCGATGAACTAATTTATAAAGTCAATTCCCCATCAAAAAATTCTACTCTAGAATATCTGTCAATGGCGTTTTCATTTCACGTCTAGCGTTTTCGGCCCTTGACATCGAATATAGGACTTTTGCAAACAAGTGTGCATCTTTGAATATTGATGGACAATAAAAACCCGATTGCAGTACCTTGGCCACTATTCTCTGTCCATTAAAATGGCCCCCACACTCTAAAGAGTGGCAGTGCGTCAATATCTCACTCACTTTACTTTCTGGCACACACCTTCGAATAATCTGATCAACACACTGCTTAAAGAGGATTAGTTCTTCCCAGAAGTAGCGCTTCACTTCTACAAAGAATCTCTTATTTTGCT
Organism: Tetrastigma voinierianum; assembly: GCA_016808115.1. Classification (NCBI taxonomy): domain Eukaryota; kingdom Viridiplantae; phylum Streptophyta; class Magnoliopsida; order Vitales; family Vitaceae; genus Tetrastigma; species Tetrastigma voinierianum. The sequence continues at coordinate 148,746 of JAEQBH010002559.1, forward strand.
GAAATGTGAAGTCAGGTGGAATAATACCGGCAGAAAGATAATTGGCTATGCCGACAAACCATGGGGATGTTTCAGCATATGACAAATCTAGTATCTGCTCATTTGGGAACGTGTCATCAATCTGCAAACGATGTTTCTGCACTATTTCTAGAGTTTCCAATCTTGATAGATGATCGGCTACCATATTTTTGGAACCCTTCTTATCTTGAATCTCCACATCAAATTCTTGCAATAGGAGCACCCACCGAATAAGTCTAGGTTTCACGTCTTTCTTAATCATCAAGTATTTGATTATGGAATAATCTATGAACACAATAACTTTGTTTCCTATAAGATAAGGTCTAAATTTGTCAAAGGCAAACACAATAGCTAACAATTCTTTCTTTGTTGTAGCATAATTTAGTTGTGCATCGTTCAATGTTCAACTGGCATAATAGATGGCATAGAATACTTTTTCTTTTCTCTGGCCCAAAACGGCCCCAACTGCAAAGTCGCTTGCATCGCACATAAGCTCGAATGGAAGGTTCCAATCTGGAGCGACTACTGTAGGGGCCGAGGTTAACTTATTTTTCAGCAACTCAAAAGCATTCATACATGGCTCATTGAACTCAAACGGAACACCTTGCATAAGAAGATTAGACAAAGGCTATGAAACTTTGGAGAAATCTTGGATAAACCGTCTATAAAAACCTGCGTGGCCAAGGAAACTACGTACTCCCTTTACTGATGTGGGAGGGGGCAGTTTCTCTATGATCTCAATTTAGCTTGGTAAACCTCAATTGCTCTTTCGAATACACGATGCCCCAATACTATGCCTTCTCTCACCATAAAGTGGCACTTTTCCCAATTTAAAACTAAATTGGTTTCCCTGCACCTTTTCAGTACCAACGTCAGATTATGGAGGCAGTCATCAAATGTTGACCTAATCACTGAGAAATCATCCATGAAGACTTCAATGTATTTTTCGACCATGTCCAAAAATATTGCCATCATACATCTCTGAAAGGTTCCTAGAGCGTTACACAGCCCAAATGGTATTCTCCGGAAAGTGAAAGTGCCATAAGGGCATGTGAAGGTGGTCTTCTCCTGATCTTCCAAAGCAATGGTGATCTGATTGTATCCCTAGTATACATTCAGAAAACAGAAGTACTCATTTCCTGCAAGTCGATCTAACATCTGATCAAAAAATGGAAGTGGAAAATGGTCCTTTCTAGTCACTTCGTCCAGCCTCCGGTAGTCAATACAAATTTCCATCCCAGAATCAAGCTGGGTTGAGAGTGCCTATTTTTCTCATTTATTATCACCGTAGTTCCTCATTTCTTGGGCACCAACTGCATAAGACTCACCTATGAACTGTCCAAGATGGGGGATATCACTCCCACTTCTAACCACTTAAGTACCTATTTTCGAACTACCTCTTTCATTGAAGGATTTAAGCGTCTTCTAGGCATCCATTGTCGGATTGCTATCTTCCTCCACTAATATCATGTGCATACACATAGATGGCCTGATCCCCTTTGTATCAGCTAGGGACCATCCGATCGCTTCCTTATGCTTCTTAAGGATATGCAACAGTTTCTCCTCCTCCATGTTAGAGAGGGAGGATGAAATCATAACTGGTAGTGTAGATTACTCCCTAAGATAAGCATATCTCAAATGATTAGGGTGTTGCTTCTCTTCCACAATAGGCGGTTTCTCAATAGAGCAAGTCAAATTGCTTGGGCTAGCTCCCAAAGATTCAAAGTACTTTCTTCATACATAGGTTTCTGAGCTTCAACTTTCTCTAGTATGTCTAAGGCTGGTTTCTTTACTAACTTTTCAACATCTTCAACGACCTCGGCATTGCTTTTACAGCTTTGCAGTGCTCCTTTGCTTCTCTCCTTGGGTTGGACCTTTGAAGTACTAGGTAAATTGCTGTGATGCCTCTCGCTCGATAACGAAGCCATTTGGCCTATTTGGACCTCCAAATTTCGGAGTTGAGCTGCTTGATTGTTCAGTGACGTCCTAGTCTCATTCTCAAACTTATCATGTGACTTCATCATATTCATATGCATATCAGCTAACAGTTCCATTTTTAGATCTAGACTCGACTCTTCTCGAGGTGGCCGGAGGCTGGCTTGCTTCATAGATTACCTTCACACTTGATTTTCCATGAAAAGTTAGGACGGTTCTTCTACCTAAGATTGTAACTTTGACCATATGGGTTAAAGTTTTGATTTTGAGGAACTCGCCATAATACATGTTCAATAGTCAAATCTCCCATGAGCCCGCTGCCAGTAAGTAACGAGAGGTGGGATGAGGTTCATGACATTACTCGCATGCAAGTGGGCTTTCTTCAACTTTATGCACAGGTAATTGAGAACCTAATTGTTGAGAAGCTTGTAGTTGCTTTGAGAGTGTAGACACTTGGAGCGTATAAGTTTAGAACATGTCTAAGTCGAACACCCCAGCTTGGCTTTGCATACACTCTAACCCGGCTACTGACAATCATTTAAGGCTATGTTCTCAAGAACTTGATAAGCATCCATCATTCTTCCCTACACCCCTCTAGTAGAAGCATCAATAAGAGTCCCAAAGTGAAACCACCAAACCATCAGAGAAATGATGGATCAACCATTTGGTGAAACTATGGTGAGGGCATTTTCTCAAAACTCTCTCCTTGGAAGGGGGTGGTACACTTTGGGAAGCCGAGGCCAATCCTCGCTACACTCCGACCTTGAGATTGTTGGAGAGGATAGGTCCAGCGGGCCTATGATTAGACTCACAAGTAGTTTCTCGAGTCCATAATGTGTTCCAGCCTCCATGCTACGTTAAGTATATGTCCTGCATCCCTCACATGTGTCGAGACACCGTGATCGAGCCGAGGGATGACTTATCCTATGAGGAGCAAACAAGCAAGTGACATTCCGGGTAGAGAAGAGAAGGAGCTTCGCAACAAGACAATATCCCAGCGAAGGTCCTTGAGGAACCACCTAGTCGAGAGAATCTACCTGGGAGCTGGAAGACCAAATGCGGAGCCAAGACTTCACCTCTTCCATGACACAGTACAAAATTTTAGACAAAATTTTCTTTTAAGGGGGGGTAGGTTAAATTAATTCGCACTTTAAATAATATGAGCTTGACTAAGTTCGATAAATTTGACCTCAAGTTGACCAAGTTTGACTTTTCGAGGAGGAATAGTTTTTAGGTTAACTAAGGCACTATTTCGTAGGGCCTCGTCGATAGTTTAGTTCATGGGGATGTATGAACGTCATTAATCCGACTTACGGATAAAAAGTTACGTGCCACAGTTCAACAAGAGGCATTTTATCGTTGTCCAAGTTCACTGGATTTTTACCCGAAAGCGACCTGTAATTCTATATAAACATAGCTTGTGATAATTAACAAAACCCAGCCCTAAACAACACTTGAGCCCTAAAACTTAAGAGAAAACTCCAAACCGGAACATTTCGCCGAATACCGCGCGCCGTGAGAAATCGACTTCGCACGAGGCACCACCGACCGGAGTTATTTTTATTACACGCGCCGACCACGAGGAAAGCCAATCACGGACGACACGGCCGTAAATTTGCAGCTTCAACTCACGCCGGACGCGCTGATCCTGGGCTCATGCAACCCGACTGGGCTGGGCCGCACCGTTTCTTCACCCGAGTTTTGTGATTTCTACCATTTTCTCGGCCACTTCAGCCACTGCCAGCTATTTTCCACCATTTTGACCTTTCCGAACTCATCTACGTGGTCCCTTTGGCAGATTTAAGACCACAGTTACTAAACGAAACAAATCTGGCCGGCTTAGATCTGGGTTTTTCGGCCACCATGCCGATCATTGACCGCTGCAATGGTACCAATGAGTTCCCGGTCTCTCGGCTTTCCATGATATGTGGTTTGTAAATTTTGGACATCGCTTGTTAGGTTTCCATTTTTAGGTTGTTTCTGTGTAATTACCGAAAGTCGTGGACTGGAATAGAGTACCGATTGGTCAAATTTGGAAAAATTGAAGTTGTAATAGTGAAGCTGGATGTTTTTAGGAATTATCGACTCGCCTAATTTCGAAATTAGGCTCCCTGGTGAAAGCCCCAATTTTGGGATCCTGGCCCATAGGGCACACTGTGTAATCGGACTCCGCTTGAGTTCAATTGTGATGATTTCATAGTTCTAAAAGTTATTTATGCCTTAGGGCATTCCAATGTCGCTGTCTAATTATCGAGCTTAAGTGGTATTTATTTATATTATTGTGCACTCACACGAGACGATCATATGCGGAACAGAACCCAGCATCTAGCGCTCCTCAGAGCGGTCTACTTTGCTTTTTTAGAATGTTTTCGGGGTATTATGATATATGCTTGCGATTAGTTATTTCATATATAACTTATTTGATCGGATCTGGTTGTGCAAATGAAAATGCTGGCTTTATAAAACAAGTTATCATTTCATGTGAATTTGTCAATATTTTAAATATTTAAGTTTTATCGAAGTTCGACGAGTCTCGCGGTATTTCGAATATTTTTGATGACTGGTGTTTTAAAACCGCTTTGAAAACTTATTGTTTTAAGAAAGAGATTTCGAGGTCTTGTAAATTGATTAAAATACTAAGAATGGTTGGAAAAAGAAATTGTGAGTAAAAAAAGTTTGGTTATATATTAATTCCTCGGTCGTGAGGTCGGATTACCGATTTGCCAGGCGCTACGCATGTCAAGAGGTCGTTATATTAATTTAATGATCGCGGAGTAGGTCGGATTACCGACGGTGGTATGCCACGGCGTCGTGAGATTAGATACGTTGGTCACTCGCCGTGAGGTTGGATTACCGACGGCGGTATGCCAATGCATGTCGCGGAGATTAGATGTATGTTATTTCGACGGTCGAGGTCGTATTACCACGTATGCCACGGCGTCGGAGATTAGATGTATGTTATTTCCTAATTTCGCCGGTGGTCGGATTAATAACGCTGGTACGCCACGATGTCAGAGTTTAGATGTATGTTATTTCCACGGTCGTGAGGTCGGATTACCGACGGTGGTATGTCACGATGTCGTGAGTTTAGTTATATTTCGATACTTATGGTTTTGGTACTTTCATGGTTATTTTTACGACATTGATGGCTATATATGTTTTATGATTGATTTATATGTTGCGAACGATCCAGACTATAGTTTTCTTAAAAATCATGTCGGTTAGATTGAGCATAAATTCTATATTGATGACTTGGTAATGATGGGTTTTGTGAAATGTTTCTAAACGGGGAACCTTATAAAGAGCGAACGTGAGGTCTTGAGAGAAGAAATTTTTGAAAAATAAAAATATTATTTTCCTTATAATTATGCCACTCACTGAGATTTATTTCTCACGTTTATTGTTTTAAATTTGTTCCTAGGTCCCGCAGTTCGTAGGGCCTACCTCGCGCCAGATCTAACACCGCTTTATTTACGATAACCTAAAGACTTCATCCCACCTATATGTCCTTGTTTCATGGGATCTATTTAATCTCATTTGTAACCCTAAATTCGCAAATACTTAACGCTCTCGATATTCAGATTAACGTTTACGTCCATATCTATATATGTAAAGGACTTTTATATAATTTAGGTATTGTGGTGCTGCATGTTTTACTTTCTTAGGTGGGGTCCTTTTCAGGCATTCTCTAGAATTGTACAATGAACCTGACTAGGCTGACCACTCCTGGGAACCCAGGCATCCTGCCTGTCCTCACAAATGGCTCACATTGAGCAATGTGTTGAATAATGTAATAAAGAAGAAAGAAAAAAAATAAAGAAAAATCAAGAAAATACATGGAGATGACACGTGGCTAAGAGGAAAGTGAGGGGAAGTTTCCCCCACTTTGATAAATTCGGTTGAGGAAGAAAAAAATAAAAAAAAGTGAGAGAAGAGAAAAAGGAAAGAGAAAAGAAAAAAAAATGAGAAAATGAAAAGGAGAGCAAACAAAGGGAGGAGTGTGTTGGATAAGGGAGAAAATGAGAGAAGCCAACAAGAGAGAAAGGAAAAAAAAATCGGATAGAGAAAGAGAGAGAAATGAGATAAACAAAAAAGGAGATTTTACTGGCGTTCCGACGGTCGAAGCTCGACGGTCCGAGAAGAAAAGTCGATCTACCCATCAAGAGCTACGCGTAGGTACCAAAATCTTGGAGTTTCGTCAAACTCCACGAGGTATTCCTACTTGGAATATTTTTAGCTTAAAAGCCAATTAATGGCATAAGTTGTCTTCGGGAGCGTGATAGGCCGTGTAATTTGGTTCTAAGATTTTGGGACTGAATATTGGAAATTTTTTGGGCTGGTTTCGAGCAGTCTTGGACTGTGTGGGGATTAGTTGTGATCACGAGACTGAGGTCTCTGGGTTTTTTATGTTTTGACGTCGTAGTGATTCGGCGTCGAATGGAAAAAAATGGTTTATGGCTATGAAAGGACCGAGAGGTGCCCTGTTTTATATGGGTTTGAGATTTGGGCCATTTTGTGTTGTTTAAAAATAAATAATATGTCATTGTGTGTAAAATTCATGTTAATATGTATTTGCTCGAGGTGGCAATATGGAAATGTGATGGATGGGAATTATATGTAGAAAATATAATTATCCGAAATTTATAAATGTTGCATGTAGCTCTTATTGTGCATATAGTATGACATAGCATGATTGCATTTCATATGCACGATCACATCGCACGAGTCGAAATGCTGTGGTGTATACATCGTTCCACCATTCGTGAATGTGGGGTAAGCTCGAAATTTTGACAACATCCAAAATCGGCATCACGCTTATATAAAATAATAATAAATATAAATCATGTGTGTTTGGGCGTAGCAAGATGGGGTAGATCCCCCCTCCCCCCCAGGGTGAAAGACCCAAATTTATATGCAGTTAAACATGATCACCGGCGATGAAAGCCAGTAAAAATGTCAAAAGTGAGCGTGACACCCTACTGCAGACTCAAAAGACGGCCCATAACACACGGGATTTGATAAAAAAAATTCAAGTGAATATTGGAGGGTTGTCTAATAGGTTAAGTCATTGGGTGAAACACTAATAACTGGTTTTCATACTTGGCGTTGCAAGTGCGAGAGGAGTCTGGTCAGACTCTGGTCAGGTACGAGGCGTCTCATCTCATGCATGACACAAAAGATTCCATATAGGATTATATTATTTATATGGAATATGATTGGATGTTTTATGTACGTCATTGCATATGCATTTTAGGTGGGGAGTAACTCTTGTAAGAGAATTTTCTACTAGGCATTGCTCACCCCGTCGTGGGAAATATTTTCAGGTACTAGAGGTACACTGGGAGAAGATACTTATCTAAGAACTCACTATGAAAATGGAGCGGGCCTAATATTCCGGATTGTCATCCACCTCGTTATGTAAATAATAAGTTTTGTAATAAAACTTAGTTTTGGACTGGTACAATGTAGTGTTAATAATGTCTCGGAATTGCTATTGTTAGTACGGGTTGTATAGAGGCAATGACATTGGAGGAAATGCATGGAAGAAAATTGGCTGTGCAAAGAAAAAAAAAATCCAATTTTTGACCCTCGGGAATTGGGGCGTCACACTTACTTGCCGTAACATGATGCCCTTGAACCTAATTTTGGTAGTAGACATATTCGATGTTTGGGGCATTGACTTCATGGGGCCATTCCCTACGTCTTTCTAAGTTATTCATACGATCTCGCAGGGTCAATTATGTGTCCAAGTGGGTCAGGTAATCCCTTGTAAACAAATTATCACAGCAGAGCTAATGCACCTCAGTAGAATGTCTTCCATATTTGGAGTCCCCAAGGCTATAATCAATGATGGAGGTACCCATTTCTATAACAAGCCCTTTGAAACCCTCCTAGCTAAATATGGGGTGAAACACAAAGTGGCCACTCCTTACCATCCTCATACCAGTGGACAGGTTGAGCTAGCTAACAGGGAGATTAAGACCATCTTGATGAAGGTGGTGAATTCAAACAAAAAAGATTGGTCCATCAGGCTACTAGACTCACTGTGGGATACAAAACAGCTTTCAAGATCATTCTTGGGATATCCCCATACTGGCTAGTCTATGGAAAAGCATGCCATCTTCTTGTGGAAATTGAATACAAGGCATGTTGGGAAATTAAAAATCTCAACATGGATTTGGAAAGAGCCGGAGTAAAAAGGTTTCTTGACCTCAATGAATTAGAGGAACTAAGGAATGATGCCTACCTGAACTCCAAAATTGCCAAAGAAAGATCCAAGAAATGGCATGCCCAAATGGTGGTTCGAAAACATTTCCAAACAAGAGATAAAGTTCTGTTCTATGATTCCAAACTTCATATCTTTTCGGGAAAGCTAAAGTCCAGGTGGATTGGTCTTTTCACTATTCATCAAGTTTATCCCAATGGAGCAGTGGAACTTCTTAGCTCAAATGAGAGCCAAACTTTCAAAGTAAATAGCCACTGCCTCAAGCCGTATGACTCCCCTTTGGACCAAACAAGGAGGAGCTCACCCTCCTTGAGCCTCCACCAGCAGCTTTAACCGCTTCACCAACAGCTTCAACTGCTCCACCAGCTGCTCATCCTTCCACTCCTGCTCAGTCACAAGATGAGGATGAAGTTTCACCCTCCGTGACTACTTGAGGAGGTATCACTTCCTTCATTAAGTTTCCGCTCCAAACCCCATTGAGGACAATGACAAATTCGGTTGGGGGGGAGAGTTGATGAAGGAAGTGCCGTTTATGTTTTGAGCAAGTCTATTTTGTTTAATCGAATGGCTTGCTAGTTTGTTTGTTTCATTTATAGTACAAGTATATGTTTTTGGTTTTCAACACATGCTTTACTTTTTGTTTATAATTTCTCATTTACATAAACTTTTTTTTTGTAATGCTCAACTTACTATATGAGAAATTGAAGTCTTGTCCCAATGTTGTTGATGTTAGAATGGTGTTATGCTTAGTTGAGTTGATGAACTGTTGAAATTCTTCTTGTCTTCAACCTTTTTTCTTCCACTTTGAACTAATCACACACTATGCACATTAGGTTTCAATTACAAGCTGAGAAACTGCATTGCCTCCTAATCCTTGCAAAAGTTTGGCCTAGTACCTTTGACCACCTTTAATAGGTCGGGACCCTTGAATAAAAGACCAATGAGTCTTTCAAAAAATAAAATAAAATAAAAATTTGTGACACTTGCGTTGAAACCTGAGCACGGTCCGAGGGGTATATGGTAAAAGTCTTTAAAGCCCGATGCCCTAAACTAATTGGTTAGGAGTCACCTACTTTGTTGCTCGTTATACAGGTGAATAGGTGGAGTTTAGCAATTTGTAGGTACTATAGTTTCAAGCTTATTAAAAGTCTAGGGTAAAACCTGAAGAGTTAGTGGCTGAGAAATCCTTATGACTTGATGCCCTAAACCTTAATTGGTTGGGAGTCATTAGTGGACCCCCGTTACATGAACAATTGTTAATTTGATTCCCTCATCATTGCACCCCTACAACACAAAAAGAGTTTTGAAATAAAAGCGGGTCCTGATCTATTAAGGTTAGTTAGTCTACTAGGTATAGAAAAAGCTAGGTTGGGGGGAGAGAATAGTTTGACATACTATTTTTGAAAACTAATCAAGTTAACACTTAGGTTTTTGTGGAAGGTTTCAGGTTGGTTCTCTAGGAGTTGTCACTATTTTGAAACTTGAATTTGCATAGCATACACGTATCCTGAGATAGTTTCTGGCTAGGATTTTGGTGACTCTTGTTGAAAGTTGGGTATTATCCCCTTATTTTTGAAAAACCATTTTTTGTGGGTATATATAGTTCATCTTGCTTTTGATTGCTTTCTTTTTCTTTCATTACTAAGGGACTAGCAATGTGTCGGGTTGGGGGGGACTGATTACTACCCAAATAGTGTTGTTCCATACTCTTAACACTCGGGTTTTGGAGCACTTTTTATGTAGTAATCACCCAAATCAATCTAGTTAAGTACATTAAGGACCTAGCAATGCTTTTGATCAAAGGTGTTTTGTAGTTCACAAAGTATATATATTGAAGATAGGATGCAAACATGAAGAAATCAATTGGAACTCAGAACTGCAGAACCAGAAGGCATAACCGTAGAAGCATAAAATAGAGAACAATTTCACAAGGGTAGCAAAATTTCACAACCCAAATTTCGCACTCCTGCCATCCTTTTCTTGACTTTTTGTCTCTCTTTTTTGTTTTCTTCCCAAATTATCCCTATGTAATAGTTTCTTGCTTTTTTCAATTTGGTAATTTGTATTGTTTTGGTGGTATATAATAACCCAAGAACACTTTAAAGACAACGGGTTTTGATTATTTTCTATTAATTGGGAAGTCATTTAACAAGCTCTCGCTTCCTTTTCTCTCATTTTCTCTTCTTTTCTCACTAGCCAAACACACTATGAGGATGCATTCTCAGAAGATGAGCGGCTAGAAACCGCTCCTTCCTTGAAATAGAAGGCATTGGGCAAGGGAGCCTATGGTAAAGCAGGGTTTCTCATGTTTTCAACATAGGTATTTACTTTCATTGATGTTCTTTCCTCCAACTCTAGGTTTCGATCCCTTCGAGTCACCTTGAATGGTTAGTATTTGGTAATCTTTTAGGGCTCATTGGATGCTTATTGTTAGATCTAGTGATGTTCATTAGTTATCATTTATTAGCCATTAGAAGGTGAGTTAAGGAGACAAGTTTTTAACTAACTGAGAGCATTAATGGACAGTGAATGCCATTCTCAAAGGATAGTTATTGAGGGTTAAGTTTCATAGCTAAACCAAGATCCGATTCGGGAAGTAACTATATATTACTATCCCTAATGCGAGGAAAAAAATCCCGAGAACCCCTCATTTACCTAAGGAACCCAAGTCCAATGACCTGATACTTTAAGGGAATTCTTTCTATATTTTGACTTCATTTTGCTTACGATTTCAACCATCAAAACCCACTCTTTTTATCCAACCCCAATATCCAAATTACAATCACCAGTGTAAACTTCAGTATTAGTCATTTCTACGAATAAAACCCATCCCTGTGGACGATCCTAGAGCCGCTATACTATAGTAGTAATGCTACGGTAGTATGAGGTATTAGGTTATAAATTGCTTGATTTTAAAATACCCCATGTGGGCTACATACGACCGCTGAAGTTTTGTATTAGAATGTAAATGTAATATTTTGTTATAATGAAAGTAGTTAAATATGTATTAGTACAAGTATGCAAAAAAAAAACAAAAATATGTATATATATATATCATATAAAACAAATATAAAACAAAAATATGTATTAGTTAAATATGTACTAGTACAAGCATGCAAAAAAAACAAAAATATGTATATATATATATATATATATATATATATATATATATATATATATATATATATAAGTATGATATTTAAATGATATTTAAACACTACTATAGTGGTATTTATAACATTATGTTATATGTGGACATTAACTTTTATCATTTTAAGGCGAAACATTTAAGGAAAATTTTATCGATCAATGTACACTTCTCACTGCGTATTATAAACTAAACAGATAGGAAGCGCCTCTAGCTTTGTGGTTTTCTAATTAACATATTGAGTGTTCACTATATGGGCGAATGGGTACACTATGGGCGGGTAGGGGGGGTTACAGCTCCTCTGAAGCAAGGGTCAAATCCTTAATTTGAGTTTCCAAGTTTTTTAAAGCCCCATTTGTGTTTGCTTGGCTTCCAAGTTGGACAATCGTATTTCATTGATCTTCTTAATCTCATTTAACAAGGCAAGAGTTTGCTACTCAAAATACGGTTGCCTCCTTTGTTCTTCATAGTTGGAACTTAACCTTTTTTGACTTTGAAAACTTGAATTCCCATAGAAAAAATCCTCGTATGTCCTCTAACCCAAATGATAGTAGTTTGGCACATTGTTGTAAGTCCAAAGCAAATGACCCCCATTGTAGTTGAGATCAAGGATCAAAATATCAATAATTGAATTTTACGGATATATCGGAAGTATCGATAAAATATTAGTGGATATTTTTACAAAAATATCTGAAAAGAGAAAATTATATAAAATTCATAAAAATACTTTGAAATTTTTTTAAAATAACATAAATAAGTAAGATACATATACTAGAGTTATTTAATATTACTAAATTAAATATGCAATTTAATACTATTCATAATTTATGAGTAATTATTTAATTCATACAATTATTGATACGAATATTATTTATATAGATAATGAGAAATGATTCATATATTATTTATATAGATTTGATATTATAATATTAAATAAGATACTATTTTATTTCTTTTTCATTTATTATTACGAATATTATGTAGATAATGAAAAAAATTCAAAATATTGATATTATACATAATTAGAGATATATCAAAGAAATCATATGATAATATCAATTAATCCTTTAAAAATATTTGGAAATTTCTTAACTAACGAGATATTTATTTATTAAAAATAAATTATTATTTTTTATTTCAATTATTTTAGTTAAAACATATTTAATCACATTTAAAATAACAAATAAATTATTTATGATGCATACAAATATTTTATATGTTATTTTCTCGAAATTTGATAGTTGTGATGGGAATATTTTGATATCTATAATTTTAGTAATTAAATCATCTTAACATTTTATATTATCAAATCAAATTTTAATTTAAAAATGTAATAATTTTATTAGTTTTTAATTTTTAAATTTTAATTTTAAAAAAAAATTGAAAATGTGAAAGAATTTATATGAAAAAAATAAACTGAAGTGATAAAGTTTTATTTTTTTGAAAAGAATGGAAGTTATAATGTTGAAACCGTCAAAATGTGAAATGGGTAAAATAGAATATAACAAATATTTGCACAATATTTACTAAAGCAACTGTTGGCTTGTTGGAGACCTTACAACCAGATTGCATTTTTGGCCGAGGTTCAAAACCTCAAAGCCTCAAAATTTCAAAAATTGTAAGGCCCTTACCGATTAAAGTTGAAATATCGGGGAAAAACTTATATATCGCCGAAATATCTACGAAATTAACGATAATTAACCGAAACAACCTTTAACCGACTATCGAGGGAGGATATCCTATCGGGTTCACTGATAACAATATCGGTGAAATATCACTCGATATTTCCAACATTTCCGTCCCTAGTTGAGATAAGGTGCCTTTTCACAATCAAAAGCTTGTTGGCTCATAGAGGCTTGTGCTTGCATAAATGATATTTGTTAGTCATTGAGGTTTGTAAGAGTGTCAAGTGTATTCTCAAATGATGAGAAGAGCTCATCTTCCGCTACATTGTATATTGATGTTCAACACCTACAATAAAAATACAAAAGCAAAAAAAAAAAACGAAGTATACTAGCTACAAATAATAAACAAATGAAAATAAGAAAATAAACAAAATGCTTAAAGTAGCAATACTTTCTTTCATCAAAATATTAGTCAATCAAGCTACCGACAACAACACCAAAAACTTGTTGTTTGACCTTTTCTATTGATTAGAAAAGGCAAATAATTGGAAATACTAAAAAACTTAGATGGAAAAGTGCCTCAACATTCGTATTCTCTCCGCAAGTGAACGAGTCATATAAGTAATAAAATGGACTTGAAAGTCTGGATATCGATCCCATAGGGAATGGACTGTAGTGCTTGAATAACCAAGTATCTTAACTAATTGAACTTCTCATCGTAAAAGCTAATAAGATGGTTTGAAAATGGAGATTTAAAAAAAAAACTAAAGACAAAATAAAACAAGGATGATTAATACTCAACTCACAAGGAATGGATTGATTTTGAAGAAAGAACTTATGGAAAGAATACTAGGGTTGCTTGCTTCCATTGATGCATTTTGATTTATATTCATTAAGTACAGGTTAAGTGAAAGTATGCTTGTGTTTATTCAAAGAAAAGGGTATGAGGTTTACACTCTCATGTCTCCCCTTAATATCTCACACCAACTTCCTATCCACTGCTAAGTCCATTTAGGTCATTGAATGTGATACTTTTCTAAGACAATTCTTTCCTTAGGTGTTCTATTGGTTACCGCTAAGTCCATGCAATAAAACAACCCAAACTATGCTCGAACTGATCACCTCCAAGTCCATACGATCCTCACATAATGCTAAATTGGTGTCTTACCCTAATAAAATCCATTTAGTACTAGACATTTCTAATTCCATAAACTTCTTTGATTAGGTTAAGTTGATTACCTCAATTGAAACACATTGACATGAAATAGTTAAGGCCTAAGGGTGTATTTCCAATTGTCACTATGGAAGCCCAAGGTAAATCTCTCATAAACTAGGTCACATAGACATTTCCCAACACAAATCTATTGAAAGAAACCATAATAATTGATGAGTCTAAAACTCATCTACTTTTAAGCCCATTTTTTATGCATGTTTAAGGCTTTAAAGTTCATTTTATTACATAATTATGGAGTCTTTACCCAAATTTATATCTTATAGGAATTTAAAGAAAATCAACAAAAATTAGCATAAAATGGTCAAACGCCCAATGTCGCGACATTGGGTGGAGAATGTCACAACATCAAGTCTAGAATGTTGCGACATCAAGTTCAGAGTCGTGACATCCGCTAAAAGAAGCAGCACAGAAAACTTCTAATGTCGCAACATCAAAACGATGTCGCGACATAAGAATTCAATGTCTCAACATCACACTAAACTGTAGAATTCAAAGTCAAAGTCACGACATCAGGGCATAACCTCAGCGATGTCACGACATTAGATAAGTAATGTCACGACATTGACATTGAGACTCAGAACATCAACTAAATGTCACGACATTGGGTTAGTAATGTCGCGACATCAACTGAAAAGAAAAGAAAAGAAGATCTAGAAATGTTGTGACATCAGACGTCAATGTCACGACATCAAAGTTCAATAATATTGAGGCAATGTCACAACACCAGATTTGATCTACAACACTACATCTCCAATGTCGCAACATCACCACGACATTGCCTGGTGATTAAGAATGCAGAATTGCTACAATAGGTCTTCAATGTAGCAACACCAAATTCGAGCCACGACATTGCTTGTTTAATGTCGAGACATTGATTGCCCAATGTCGCAACATTGACCATGACATTGGCCTGAACATCAACATTAGGCGCACTTAGCTTTTCGTTCAAAGTATCCACTTGCTGGGCCCAAATCTATAGGGTTTATAAATAGAATCTCCTAGGGATTAAGGCGAAATTTTAGCCCAACTTTGGGAGAGATTTTGCTCAAATTTTGAGGGTTTACCAGCCTTAACCTGTTATTAGCAAATAATAGAGAATTTTTTGTTTTTCTTTTATTTATTTATTTTTCTTCTGCATTTCTTTTGTTCTTAGGAGTAGATTTGTAGAGCTGAAATGTAATATTGAGCTGAAATCGTTGAATATCAAGTTCCATTTATGTTTGAACTTGATTGGAATCTTGAAATTTTCTAGAAACCCATTTTTATTCAATTTCGATAACAATTTTTTAGTACTTATTCTACGCCTAGTCATTGATGGGCCAGTAGTCTGAAGCATGAGAGCTGCGCCCTATCAAGTGACTGGGCTTTGGTGTGTTTGATTTTTATTTTGAAGTAATTTAAATGAATGTTTTGGGGATCAAAACCGGATTGATTTGATTGGTATTTTTTCATGTAGTGAACTGTTCTTGATATCAGGGTATTATACCAAGAATAGATATGTATCTTTGTTCTGATTTCCAAGAAGCTCTTTCGAGGACACAAGAGGATGGAGGATTCCCAGAGCACATGAGCAAAGAACTCGAGGTATGATGAATTGATATATTAGAATTATTAAACTCTAAAATGTCACTTTGATAAATCATTAGGCATTTGTTCCTAACTTCAACTTTTCAAGGTTCCTTCCAGCGATAGTAGAAGTGTGTTCTCGAGGCACAAGGACCATCTGTTGAGTTATCAATTTCATGTTTAGAGGTGTCATCTCAATTCGGCAGAATAATCTTGATCCCGTGTTAGCTAAGATTCTAATCCAATGGATAGAGAATTCTGCTCAACTTGTAGATTGTGGTACCAAATATATTGTGAGAGGGCTCAGACATCTTGTTCACAAGCAATTTCCAGCCCTAAGAGATGGCCGTGGGCACCGAAGGAAAACAATGATCTAAAGAGGATAAAGTCCTAACAAAGAGCTCTTCGTAATCTAATCGACTAGAGATAGAAATGTGGGTGTCGGAGAGTGAAATGTATAGTGTCACGAGACATTCCAAGGCTATACTACCTTGCTCTTGGACAAATCCGGCATTCAAACCCCAAAACTAAATTGTTTTTTAGAACCATTTGCAAATTGATAGTCAAGGCACTGATCCCATTCCCAATACTTATTACTCCTCAGTGAAACAGTTTGATTCCTTTGATTTATTTTTGTTTGAAACTACTTTTATTTTAGTTTTTATTTCAGTAAATTTAGAAGCTCATATATTGATGACCTTGAGTAGTAGGGGTAGTTGATCTATAGATTCACTTATCGATCTCCGTGGGTACAATATCGGACTTAAAGGTCCACATTATTACTTGTACAACCTGTGCACTTGCACCGATTTATTTAGACCTATCTGCATTTTAATCGTATTTCACATAGAGAAAACCATCAACAGAAATTTCAGTCCCAAAACAAGTGACAAATTTATGGGCAGCACTACTATTGGGTATTTTAGTGAAACGAAACAAAAGGCATCAAATTCGATCTATATATAAATTTGGTTAAATCAAGTTTTTAGAGCCATTGCCAGGGATCAAAGAAAGAAGTTTATAGATTAATATTCCAAAAAAAAAAGGGAACTACTAATTTGAACATTATATTTTATTTTTTTATTTTATTCAAATTTTGTTTACTTTTTTTAATGTTTTTTTAAGAAGAAGAAGAAGGTGCTTTGCAATAATGAACAATCTATCAGTAGATGAGCACCTATCCGCACTTGAGAAAAAGATTGATGCTCTCGCCAGCCTCATTGATCAGCAAACTCAAAGAGTACCCAAATCTTTCAACCACAGTGGAGGTCAAGGAAGCTCAATTTACAATTATAAGGAACAAGTCCAGCAACTTTTTGATAATAAATGGATTAATGCCTTGATGGAAGAGGACATCAGAGAATGTAACTTTGTGTTTCAGAATGTGAAAGAAGAAATCCAAGAACCTACATTGGTTGAGGAGAAACAGTCATAAATTGTTAATGAGGAAGAGCTATCAACTAAGGATAGAAAAGAGGGAGAGCACCATCCACTAACCTCAATGGAAAATATTTTGGTTGGGATTTATAGCTTCAATTTTCCCATAGACATTGTGACTTTGGGCATGGAAGAGAACCAGCAAGTTTCATCATCAGGAAAATCTTCTCAGTCCAAAAGTCAAGCATGGATTGATACAAAAAATGGGGAAATGACCTTGTTGGTTTATCAAGAAAAAGTAAAGATCAATCTCACCCAAAGCATACAACTCACGAATGAAGAAAAGCTGATATGCATGTGGATAGAGAGCTCATTTCCACATTTTGAAGAGCAAGCACCATAAATCCTTCAAGAGGACACTCTTGAAGGAATTAAATGGAAGACCAATTTTGTTCCCACTGTAGAATTGGAATTTGAGCTTTAATTTATTATCTTGAAAGTAAAGAATCTCATCTCCACAACGAATGGAGATGCTAGAAAAGTATTGGCCAAGTAGAATGGGGCCAAAGTAAAGATCGGGTACTTTTCCAAAGAGTTTAGTTGGACTCTAAAAACGGAGCAGCTTCTTGGGAGGCAACCCAAGCCCCAAAGAAATAAGGATTTTTATCCATTTACAGTTTTTAGTAGTTTAGTTAGTTATTTTTAGATAGAGTAGATTGTTGATTTTTTTTTCAATGTTTAATTGTTTATGCCAGTGGCAATGAAGCCGACCGGTAAAGTTTCTTCAAACAACCCTACCAAATTCCCAATGATCATACTTGGTCATCGAGGGGAGTCCTCTGTTCTTAAACTTCTTATTTCATGTATTAAGGACAAAGTAGAAATTCAAGTTTGGGGGTGTTTTTGGTGAATTTCCCTATGTGCTGAAAATTTCCAGCTTCTGTTTTCCTGTTTTTAGTGTTAATTTTTAGTGTTTTTAGTGTTTTTTGTTAGTCTCCCATATTTTAGTTGCTAGGCAGAATGAGTTCAAATGAACTAGAAGGTTGTGATGTAAGGTGAGAATTAGCTGAAATTCTAGACTAATGAAGATTTCATTAAGCTGGTAATTCTATTTTGTTGAACAATTTAGTTCTAATGAATCTTGAAAATCTGCACAAGGTCATTAGTACTTTAACAAATGAATATGCATAAGATAGAGAAGATTTATGAGAATCCATCTTTATTTACTCTCCAAAGGTTCTAGAACTTGTTTTATTATCACTTGAGGCGAAATCCTAGGCAACACAACAATTGAGAAATGATGTAGGCCATTTTTAGATAATTTGTGCCTGTCAAGCAACCTTGTTAATATGCATATGAATATTCCTTTAGTACCAGAATGTTGAGCCATAAAAAACCTGGAATTCTTTTGATGAAAACCAAATTTGAAACCAATAGCCTTCATATACATCATTATCTCTCAGTAAAGAACCAAACTTACCCATAACTTGAGGACTAGGAGTGCACTGAAAAATGCAAAGGAGAAGCAGCTTGGGGGAGTTATTTTTCTTCCGCGTGAAAATAACTCTAAATGGCTGGAGTCGAGTTAAATAGAAAATCAAAAGAGGATTGGTGAGAAGGAAGAAGAAAATAGAATAAAAGTCAGAAAATAACTAAACCGTTGAGCTGGAGTTGTGCCAGAAAATTAAAAGAGGATTAGTGAGTTAATAGCAAACAGAATAAAAGTCAAGGAGGAGTGAGTCCGTCCGTAGCCTCCTCCTATAAGAATCCCAAGGTGTTTCAACACCTAGTACCCTAAGGTCAACTGGTCTGGGAGTTACTGATCCAAAGCTTGCTAAGGGTTGGTAGAAAGCTTAAGGGGATCTAGACATTACACCACTCTAATAACCTTGTAAATAAATCTGCTTCTTGGTTTTTATTAAAAGAATGCAAAATCTATGCATTTGTGATAAAAGGAGTATGGAGTGAGATGCACTTAAATGAATTCTGGGATGTTTGAGAGTTGTAGTGTGCTGAATGTAAAAACAAAGATGGAGTATGAGTTGAGAAACAGAGAAAAACATGTATGTTTGTGTAACGCCCTGAAAATACCATAATAGTTTTATAACATGTTCAGGGTGTAAAATAAATTAAATTATATTTTTCTGAAGTTTAAATTGCTAAAAACAAAAAATGATAAAAATCTAGAAATTTTACAATAGCCAAATAAATATGGTAATTTATAAAATGAGGACCTAAGGGTCAAAAATGAGTAATGTAAGTGCCAAAGTATAAATGAAATGAAATGAAGTGGAAATGAAAGTGAAATTAGGCTTTAAA
Source organism: Tetrastigma voinierianum (assembly GCA_016808115.1). Taxonomy (NCBI): domain Eukaryota; kingdom Viridiplantae; phylum Streptophyta; class Magnoliopsida; order Vitales; family Vitaceae; genus Tetrastigma; species Tetrastigma voinierianum. The sequence continues at coordinate 168,194 of JAEQBH010002559.1, forward strand.
ATGAGAAAAATGAGAAAAAGTCAATCAATGTGCTAGCCAAACATGGCATTACACATGACATGAGAATAAAGACCAAAGTGGTCTATGGAATGCCCATTTGGGCATTCACGTTTTTTAGAGAAGCAAGGGGAGAAAGAGTTAGGGCTTGGGAGAAGAAGGTATTTTTTGTGTTTCTCTCCATTCTTGGTTTATCTTTGTTCAAGCAAGAAGGAAGAGAAGATTTAAAGAGAGCTAAGGTAAGAAAACTAACCCTAACTCCCTCTTTGATGATTTTGGATTTGGGGAAAACCCAACCTATGTAAAGGTGATTTTGATCGTCATAGATCACTGGGAGTCGCTTTCTTGTGCGTTGCTAGATTGGTTTTGAGTTGGTTTAGTTTTGGTTGGAAGATTTCCGGTGAAAATGGCAAGAACAAGCCATTTTTGCAGAAATGGCGGGTGAGTACTGGTAATGAAAATTGAGTACCGATACTCAATGTGGTTTTTAGCCTAGCATGCAGAGTACCGTGACTAAAACTGCTGTCCGGGAGGATGTTATACCGGTATCGAAAGTCGAAAATTTGTGACTGTATGATTTAAGGTCCAGATGATGCGTTGGCAACGTGCTTTTTACCAAAGCCAGCACGGTGATCGCAAACCTCGCTTGACATGTCTGGCCTCGTTAATTCCGAATGAAAGGCTAGTACATGCAAAAAGTTATATGAAAATGTGTTGTACTCGCCGCCGGCGACTCAAGCCAATGGGCAAACTAATGGTTCTTGCTTGTTGTGTTGATGTTTGCTGAGTGTTTTTCGCTGAACCCCTCCCTAAGCGTAAGGAACCGTAGCATTCCACAGCCCACAAATAGATTAAAATGCATAACAATGCCTAAAATAAATGTTAAGGATTTTCTAAGGAGGAGGAATTAGGGAAAAAGAAAGAAAGAATGTCTGGAAAAGGGAAGTCGAGTAGAAAGTAAACCTAAATAAAACTCCTAAAATACCCGACTAATAATATGATTGTTAATTGTATTGGAATAGGGGCGAGGGAAAACTTGGGTGATCGAGATTCCCGAGGATTGGAATCAAAGTGCAACAAGCTTTTGGTTTTGTTCTTTGACTCTCTTTTTATTTCCATTTTTGGAGTTTGTTCTTCACACTTATTGTTTTAGGTTTTTGTGTTTTGTTTGACAAAATGATGAAGGTTTTATATGAATATACATGTGTGCTCCGTTTGAGCCATAAATGAATTGGTTTGTTCTCCGCTTCTCTCTTTATATTTCTAAAATGTTTGAAGGATTATGAAATAAGTGGATTTATTGAAATGAATTACGATAAATTTCATATTGATTTGTTTTAAATTGATTTGATACAACTAATTGTGAAATGAATTGCACATGAAAAATTGCATGAGTATTGTAAACCAAGTATTTGGATATAAATGTATATATTTGTGTAAGTGTGAATGATTTGAGCGCCTTTAATATAATGTTAATGTAACGCCCCTTCTTTGTCCAGGCTGATTGGCGATCCGGGCAGATAGGATACTTTGATACCAACTAACATGTGGCACAGCCTGTCCGGTGTGGCGAAGGTGTCAAATTATTATTATTATTATTATTATTTATAAAATTATAAACTTATAAGCTTTAAGCTTGTTCATTTATATAATGTTAAACATTTAACTTGTACTATATTCTGTAGCAACGGATTACAAAATATATACAAGCTTCATATATGGAAGTGTTCAACATTTACAATATTTACATTGTTTACAAAATAAACAAAATACATATGCATTAGACCAAAAAGGTCTTCCAATGGGCACCTAGTGATGTGTGGCCTTGCTTTGATTCTTGTCTGGATTCTCTAGCCTCTGGTTTTCTTACGTACTACCACAGATGAAAACACGTATCTTCAGGCTTTCTGGCAGTGGGAATTAATACATGTAGACTACTAAGGGTCACCCAGGCTATTCAAATCCATATACTTATAACACATAACATTTACATATACTTATCATTTCTCATGTATATACTTTTTCATAACATGTTTCATTTCTTATCATATTTCATATACTTTTCATGTCATCTTGTACTTTACTTCTTGTTCTTGTAACTGTATACCATCATCGCATAGCAGTGCTATGCTTCTCATATCATGTCATATATTCTATTCATTTCATTTGCATATACTTGTCATTTTCTTTTATGTTTCATGTCTGCATAAACTTTAGAAGTGGATAAAAAAAACTATAAGAGCTCGAAGGCGCTATACTCCTTTGTCTGAAACAATTAGTGCATAAAGACCCAGGCATTATTATCATTATGCGAGACAATGACCGTCTATAAAGGCCAGCGTATGTGCCAAGCAGACCAAGTATGCTTGTATGCTACATACTTGTTTCTAATAAGCATACTATCTATCCCTACCTGATTTAAGTAGGCAATCCATATTATTATTTTATATTTAGTACATATCTCTTATTCCCGAATAATTATGGTCATCCGGTAATCATATGCGATATGTACAATCATTTATTCGAATCTTTGCATTTTTCATATTTCACATATAACAACTTATATACATATTTGTGCTTATAGCAAACTTATACTTGTTCGATCTCCATGGGGATTCTTGAGCTTATACTATCTGAGAGGTACTTATACGATACTTGTACTTCTATCTATTTATACTTGTTCAAGATCTGTAGGAGTTCTGAGCTTATACCTATATGGAGGGTACTATGCAATACTTGTACTTCTATCATCTTATACTTGTTCGGATCTCAGTAGAGATTCTGAGCTTAGACTTGTACTACGGGCTTATACTTGTCTGGTACCGTAGGTACCCGTAGGTACTACGATCCTATGCTTGTCTGGGGAGATGCGTGGGTAATCTGTTTATACTTATCTGGAGGTGCGTGGGTCTGACATAACTTATACTTATCTGTTTTGTGGGTACTTTGGACGGAACGATGCACATTTAGCTATTCTTATTCTTGATGGAGTCCCTTATGCATATACCTGTTTGACTACTTAGACCGGTAATAATAAATAGGTAGGACCTGACCTAGCGAGGAATTGCAGGAGTGCAGTCTGATCTTGAGGAGTCTTGTTAGCCACAAACGGGAGTCTGCAAAGAGGCTTTGCCCAACGAGTGTCGTGTTTGTGGGAGAATGCGAAGTTCAGTGGGAAAGCACCTATAAGGAGAATTTGTAGCATAATGAAATCTTGAAGTACTATATTTTCTTACATAACTAAGTGTCATATGTTAATATGTTGATCTTGCGGTCATGATTAAATGTTTTAGAACTTATATTACAAGTATTATATTGTTTTTCGTGATTTCTGAATGTAATATGGGTTTCACTTTTATCAAACTATATACTAATGGATTCTTTACTCAATGAGCTTTCCACCAGAGTCGAGAACACCCAAGCGGTTCGGACGAAGAGAAGTTGTGTAGCCGTCCAGAAGTTGGAGGTCACACATGGCTAGCCAATCCTAGCCGAGCTGACCTGGAAAAACCTATATTTCAGCAGGGTTATGTTCACCTAATGTCCTCCACAGAAGTATGGATAGGTCTTGGCTGATAGGATTTCAGCGGTAGAAAACCTTTCAAGCGAGTTTGAATGAAAAGTTATAACCTTCCAAGTTGGAGGTCACCGCATTAGTCAAACCAGTAGTGACGACCTTGACCCGACCTGACGTAGCTGACTTGACCTATCTGAGCTCACCTACTATCCTCCACAGGCATGTGAATAAAATCTTGACTCAATGGGCTTTCCATAGAGTCGAGAACACCTAAATGGGTGGTGAGGATTGCATGACATTTTGAGTTGGAGGTCACTCGTGAGTCAAGTAATCAGCCCGACGGCTTGTGACTTTGACTTGAGCTTTGGCCGAGCTGATCTGATCTGGCCAAGCTGATCTACTATCCTTCACGGGAACATGAATGGATTCTTGACTCAATTGGATTTCCATAGAGTCTAAGAACACTCGAAACGGAGTTCGGACGAAGAAGTTATGACTTTCCGAAGTTTGAGGTCACACGTAGTCAAACCCAGCCGAGTTGCATTGGCAGAGCTGTACTGTTTAGGGTAAAAGGACCCTTGGTCTACAGAGGTCCGAATTGAGAAATTAAAATAGCCTAACATCAAGTTCATTGATGTGGCTACAATTTACTAGAAGGACTCACTTCCAAATTCCCTTTATCTCTTACCCAAAAACTAGTTCTAAGGTCCAGATAATGCGTATGATCAAAAATAAGGAAATTTTCTTGGTTCAAATTGCAACTAGACCCTCCCCAAAACTCACATATAGGAGCCTTAGTGTTCTTCTCAACTCAACTCTAACAAGAAATGAGTTTGGAGTTTTGACTTGAACCTTACAGAATGGTTGAACATATATCTATCTTTACACTCTGAATATTCCTTTTATAAATATCTGAGGCTTTTAGACTTCACTTGCCAGATTTATATGATTATGGCATCACTTTGATCTTCTATTCTTCTTAACTGCTGTTTCTATTCTCTTCTCTCTTATCGTTTTATCTCTTCTCAGTACCAAAATGAGATATTTATTTTGGTCTTCTCGCTATTTGATCTTATCCTTTTTATTTCACTTTTCTCTCTTTTGGAGCATCCTTGACAATTCAATCAAGGAGAAACTTCCTCCCTCTTTCCTTCCATACTTGTCTCTTCTAATTTTCTTCCTTATTTCATTCTAATATCTTTTCTTTTATTACTCTTTGGTCCTCGACTCTCTATTACTCTTAATTTAACTTATATATTTCTACTTTGACATGAACTTATTAGGTATGACCCTTGAGTCTTGATTAGTAAATTATTAATTTACCCTTAACTTTTAATATTAATTTGGGTTTTGTTTTATTTTATTCAGAAAAATATACTTTTACTTTATTCCCCTAAACATGTTATAAAGCGTTATGGCATAATTTGAGGGTGTTCTGATTAGCAGATTAAATTCGAGTTAAGGATAGATTGGTATACCAATAAGGGTCAAATGAGCAGTGCTGCGCCGAACGTAATGATATGTCACTCCGATCCGTAGCCCAGCGGGACATTATCGGTAGTATTCACGAAATGATTTTTAATAAGCGATGACAACCAACGAAGATAAATGCGTGTTATAAAACCTTTTATACCGACTGCGATCCAGCGGACCGTGCGGTGATCGTTATCCTATGCACGAAGCATAAGTTAAATTAAGCAAGGGCAAAATGAAAAGAAAAATTGTAAATGCATGATTTGTGTTAGAATGATTTGTGCATATGAAACTACATGATTGAAATGACCAATGAATTGTAATTTGAATGTATATGAAATGAAAATATACATATATGTATTGTACCGCATTGGTCATTGAAAAAATTTTACAAAGGCATTGATTTAGAAAAATTGCATGATTTGTTTTAAACTAAAATGGAAGAGAGAACTAAATGGAACCACTAAGCATGAAAATGCTTAGCGCGTTGTTTTATCATCGCACAGGTACTGAGTAAACAGGTACGAAGGAAAAGACAACAGCGATTCAAAGTCAATGTCAAGGCCTCACGGAGTTGAAGTAAAGCTCCGACCATGCATTCATGAAATATATTTGATGCTTTTTGTACAAACTCTTATTTTGTTTTTGTAAATTTTTTTTATATTGAAAACGGCTAATAATGTCGTATTATATCAAGGTAGGAAATGGACCAAATGGGTATGAAATGTCATATCGAATGAAAAAGAGTTTTGTGATCAAATGATGGGCCCTCTTTATGTTAAAGTGGTATTTGTGTATATATATTTTCATTGAGTATTTGAAATGTGTTTAGAAAAGTAATTAAAATGATGTTTACTTATATATGTTCATAAGGTTAATTATCCCTGACAAAATGAGCATTTGAAATGTGTCTTAAATGAGAAATTGCAATGGGATTTGAATGGTATTAAAGCTGCGTAGCGAGCTACGATATTGAAACGATATTTGTATTTGTATTGGTGTTTGAATATATCGTAAAAGTAATAGTACTGGTAGCGCAATAGGCGTTATAGTTTGGGTAAGTTTAAGCCTAAAATGACTACTCAACTACCCTTACTCAAGCCTTACATTACAATCCTGTAAAGACAAGACCTACTTGATCTTGAAAGTTGTGTGAGCTACAGTGAGTGAGTGATAAAAGAGCAACGAAACATGGAGACCCAAAATATATTATCTTTGGGGATCCGTACTTATCTCAATTCTCATAAATTCATCTATCTTGCATTTGTTTAGATGGGGAAAGACCATCACACACTCACAAAACAGGGTTCCAAAACTGAACTGTTCACATTGTGTGAATTATCAGTTTGTAAGAGAACTTAATTACTGATCTTCTTATTTCGAGAATTAAGGATGTTTAGAATTTATATCACAACTGACATTTCATTTGAATTAAAATAATGAATAAATTGATAAGGATAACTTCGGCAAAAAAAAAAGAAAAAAACCTTAAAAGCTGAATTGTTTGAGGACAAGCAAAGAGTCTTTTCTTTGCTTAGGGACAAGCAAAAAAAAAATGTTTGGGGGTGTTTGATGAGTCTAAAACTAATATATTTTTAAGCGCATTTTTTATGCATGTTTAAGGCTTTAAAGATCATTTTATTGCATAATTATGGAGTCTTTACCCAAATTTATGCTTTGCAGGAATTTAAAGAAAATCAGCATAAAATGGTCGAATGCCCAATGTCGCGACATCGAGTGGAGAATGCCGCGACATCAAGTTCAAAGTCATGACATCCGTTGAAAGAAGCAGCACAAAAAACTTCTAATGTCACGACATCTCCACGACATCTAAGCGATGTCGTGACATCAGAATTCAATGTCGCGACATCACACTAAATTGCAAAATTCAAAGTCAATGTCACGACATGAGGGCATAACCTTAGCGATGTCACGACATCAAATAAGTAATGTCGCGACATCGGGTTATCAATGTCACGACATCAGCTGAAAGGAAAAGAAAAGAAGATCTAACAATGTCGCGACATCAGACGTCAATGTTAGGACATCAAAGTTCAATAATATTGAAACGATAGCCGCGCTTACGGTCGATCTACAACGCCATCTCGATGTGAGACATGCGCCATGACATTCGTGATTAAAGTGCAAGAATTGCTCTGACGACGGAGTCTTCAGTAATAGCGACACGGTTGAGCCACAACATTGCTTGTCTAATGTCGCGACATTGGCCACGACATCAATACTAGGTCAAAATTTGGGCTTTTCAAAGTCTGGGTTATCCACCTCGTTTTCAGGGCTCAAATCTATAGGGCTTATAAATAGAAACTCCTAGGGATTAGGGTGAATTTTTAGCCTAACTTTGGGAGAGATTTTTCTCAACTTTTGAGGGCTTCTGCTCAACTCTCACAATTGGAAGAAGATTAGCAGTTGGGGAGACTTTTCTATTTTTATTTTATTTTCTTTCTTTTATTTATTTTTTTTCTTTAATATTTCTTTTGTTCTTATGAGCTGAAATGTAACATTGAGATGAAATCGTTGAATATCAAGCTCCATTTCTATCTAAACTTGAGTGGAATCTTGAACTTTTCTAGAAACTCATTTTTATTCAATTTTGATTACAGTTTTAGTGAATTTATCGGATCAGCTAGTCATTGATAGTTGTAGTCTAGTTATGGAGAGCTAAGCTCCTGCTGGGAAGGGGTTTGATATTTGATTGTTATTTTGAAGTAATTTAAATGAATGTTTTGGGGATCAAAACCGGATTGATTTGATTGGTATTTGTTCATGTAGTGAACTGTTCTTGATATCAGGGTATTACACCCAGAGTAGAGTTGTATATGTGTTCTGATTTCCAGGAGGCTCTTTGAGTGACACAGAGATGGAGATTCCTGAGAGCACATGAACAGTAACTTGGGGTATGCTAGACTGATATATTTTGAATTATTAAACTCTAAATGTCACTTTGATAAATCATTAGGTGATTATTTTAACCTCTAACTTCAAGGTTCCCTTCTGGGTGATAGTAGAAGTGTGTTCTCGAGGCACAAGGACCATCTGTTGAGTTATCAATTTCATGTTTAGAGGTGTCATCTCAATTCGGCAGAATAATCTTGATCTCGTGTTAGCTAAGATTCTAATCAAATAGAGGGAGAATTCTGCTTAACTTGCAGATTGTGGTACCAAATATATTGGAGAGGGCTTGCATTACCCTGTCTATGGGGGTAAGCAATTTCCAGTCCTAAGAGATGGATGTGAAGTACTGAGAAGGAAAAACAGTCAAATCTTAAAGAGGATAAAGTCCTATAAGTAGTTCTTCAGACCCACTGACTAGAGATAGAAATGTGGTAAGATGGAGAGTGAAATGTATGAGTGTCTTAGTGAACTAGGCTATATTCTACTTGCTCTTGAATAAATCAACGTTTCAAACCCCAAAACTGAATTTTTTTTTAGAACAATTTGCAAATTGATAGTCAAGGCATTGATCCCATTCCCAATACTTATTACTCCTTGGTGAAACACTTTGATTCCTTTGATTTTTTTTTTAAACTATTTTTATTACAGTTTTTATTTAAGTAAATTTAGAAGCTTAGATAGTGATCACCTTGAGTAGTTGGGGTAGTTGATCTAGAGATTCTCTTATCGATCTCCGTGGGTACGATATCTGAACTTAAAGTTCCATTAATATCGACTTGTGCACTTGGCATTTATTTAGACACATTTGCATTTAATCATTATTTTCACATAAAGAAAACTCATGTGAGGAAATTTCGAGTCCAAAACAAGTGACAAATTTATAGGCAGCACTATTGTTGGGTATTTTAGTGAAAGGAAACAAAAAGCAACAGATTCAGTCTATATATAAATCTAGTTAAATCAATAATACATGATTTACACCAACCAACATCAACATAAGCATATATTCATAAAACCATTATAAAATTTATATAAATCAAGCATCAACATCAACAATCAATCCTAGAGGATGTTTAGCCACTCATTACAACTCACAAATCCATCAAAATCATGTTTATTACAAGAATAATAGAGAAGGAGATGAGAAGATAGTAAATTTAGAGATGCAAAACATATTGAAGGTGAAAAAGCTCTCAAAACTTTGCTCAAAGCTGTAAGAGGTCCTTTTGCAAGCCGGATCTTCAAAATCAACTCCAAATCCAAAGTAAAATGGTAAAAAATCAAAATCTTATGTTGATTCTAGCTTAGGATGAGTGAAACCCTAGAATGGGTGTTCTCCCACCAAAATAGAACCCTAAAAACATCTAAAAAAACATGTATTTATAGTGTCTTGGGAAATGGGCCGAAAATGGTCAAAATTAGGTGAGTTTTGTGAGGCCTGACAGTGGATGTCGCGACATTGAAGTCCTCATGTCACGACATCATTGAAAGGGTGATTTTATCAAGATTTACCTTGTGTTGCAACATTGAAGACTTGATGTCGTGCCATCGCTCTATATCAACAATTCAGTGTTTGCATTGAACTTCCCGAAGCTGTAACTTTCTCGTCTAGACTCCAAATTGGGCGTTCTTGGTATCGTTGGAAAGCTCTTTACTTTAAAACACATTTCTGGGTAGAACATAACCATTTGATGCTATCATTAACACATAAAATAAAAAGATCAAATGCTTGTTGTGTGTGGTGGCTTCTTGGTCTTCTTTGGTTCCATTTAAGCTTCTTTTTGTTCCTTTTTCTCCAAAGCTAACCTAATCACCAAAATGAGGCATTTAACACTTATAATCATCATCAAAATAATTAAAACGCATAGAAAATTGGATGATAATCATGGTATGAAATGCACTCATCACCTTGCTACACGAGCACCATGTTTTTCAATTGATCTTATCTGTAATTTTCTTAAACTTGGTGGTCTATATTGCAAACTTGCTGGAATGTAGGGTTTAGGCCACCATGAAGCTGAGTTGGATGGTGTAGATTACATTGTTGATGGGTTGGTTTCAGATTGTGATGGCAATGGAGATGGGTTGGCAATAGATTGAGATGGCTATGGAGATGTTTTAGCTTGGTTCATGTCATTTCCATTTTCAAATTGGTTCCTTTTGGGATTCTACACAATGAAAAACAAGCATATCAATATCTTATAAAAGTAATATAGAACCAAAGAAATGACTTCTATAAAGAAAATAAGTTGATAAAGAGATTGAATGTTTACCTTTTGTTAACTAGTTTTATTATGTCCTAGTTGCCTACATATATAGTATGAAATTTTGTTCCCTTTTTTTTTGGTCAACTTATTCCCCAAGTTCATTGATCTTGGCTCATCTAACCCTCTTCTACTCTTAGTTTGTGGTTTGCCCCTTTTCTTTTCTACATTTGGAGGAGCCACTAGGAGATAGTTGTGAAGTCTATAAAACCTTTTACCTCTAATAGGCATAATCTTATACCTATAAGCAACCTCCCATGATGCCTTGTGAAACCATCTAGAGATGTGATCAATCGGATCTTCTTTGTTATGTAACAATGCACAAATAGCATGCTAATAGAGGATTCCACTAAGATCCCATCCCCTACATGTGCAAGATTTTGAAGTCAAACAAATTATATGTGTGTCCTCACCTTCACTTATCTCATACCTAGTGTATCCATTAAATAGGACAACACAACCAACTTCTAACCCCTTGTTTATTTGAAACACCTCATTACATGATGGGATAAATTCATTAATCCACTTGTCACATGCTTGTCCCATTATTCCTAACCTATTCATGGGTTTTCTCCTTATCACCTCCATCATGAACCTAATTGACCTATATCTAGCATCAATGATCCATGCATTAAATCTTTCAATAAAATTATTATCTACTACCCAAGACTTAGATCTACCATTGAATATGCATGACACCATGTATGGGGTGGATAGGCCATGAGATCACTTGCTGCATCTGAACTTATCTCCCCAAGCTTCTTCCTATTGTTTGTGAATTCTTCTTCATATGTTGACCATGATGCTTTTCAAAAATGCAACTGCGATTCTCGACCTTTATTCTTCTTTGACCAATTAGCATATATATGTATGGCATAAGCTCTATGCTTTACTTGTGTATGAATCAATGGCTGCATGAACTAACCTGGCTGTAAAATGTGACTTTTAATCCAATTTGAAATGATAAAGGGATAATGCACCTATACTTAACCATAGATTCAAGATTTCTTACCTTATGCATGTTAGAAATCAAAGTATAGTTGCTTCCATCTCCCAAATCCAACTATGCTTACAATAGACTGAGGAACCATGACCAACTATGTTTTGATTCATTCTTCACACAAGCCCAAGAAATTGGCAAATTCTTGTCATTTGCATCTCTCCCTACAACTACCAACAATTCACCCTTGAATTGTGTTTTTAAAAAACATCCATCAAGACCTATGATAGACCTGCAACCAGCTTTCCAAACCCTTTTGCATGCAGCTAAACAAACAAATATTCTTTTGAAAACCTTTTTATTTTCTCTTAACTCTTCTCGAGACAATTCAACAACAGCTTCTCATAAGCTCATATTCATAAGCTTCTAGTGTTGAGTATTCACTTGTGAAAGTCTCTGAATATGTATCAAGAACCATCCTTCATGCTCTTTTACAGATAGAATAAGCAACATGGACTCTCAGTTCTTGTTTGGCATCATGTTTCAAGTCTTTCACCTTATAATCTTGCCTTTCAAGAACTTTTTGCTTGAAAAGCATGGCTAATATCTTGGCATATGCTCTAGGATTCTTGAAAATCCTATAACAATTGTGAGTTGGGACTAAGGTCTTCAAGAATTTTTTACTTGAAAAGCATGGCTAATATATATCTTGGCAGATGCTCTAGGATTCTTGAAAATCCTATAACAATTGTGAGTTGGGACTAAGGTCTTCACTACTAGATCAGGGTTACTACCATCTTTACTCAGATACAACAAGAATGGACACCCATCCTCACATTTCACCATTATTCAGCTTGGTTCACTTCTCACATATTTCAAAGCCACACCTCTAGAGATGACACACTTGGTTATCTCTTCCCTTACATATTCTATGCAAGGAAAAGTCATTCCCAATCCAAAATATACCCTTTGGTCATCTACATTGAATTTTATAGGGTGGGATCTCTCTTGTGGGACCTCAACATTATTATCTCTATCAAAGTTGTCTTCATTACCATCTAAGTCACCATCAGTATCATCTCACTATAGTCAGTCTCACTACCTTCACTATCACTACTGTCTGGATTAATTTCATTATATGCCCTACTGTATTGAGTATTAAATAAACCATGTGCACCATCTAGTCCATCATCAATTGAAGGTTCAATATTTTCAAGATTTACAGCTGAGATGTTAGGAGAATATGTAGGAGCAACACAGTGATCATTAGCAAAAAAACTCAAGTATATCTTCTTATGGTCATCATTGTCATCAACTAGTAAAGGCCCCCCTCATTGATGCTCATTCCAGGGTAGAAGATGTTGATAATTCAATTGTGATATGTACACATTCTCTATGGTCAATGTATCTACATTTTTAGTTTCAAAATCCTCCGGTCTATGCACCCTAACTCCAACATATATTTAACCTTGGTTCATTAACCCCTTTTCCCTATGGTGCATAGATAAATCCACATAGCCCTCCATTCTGAAACATAATGAGCTGCGTGGAAACATCAAGACTCTTAGTTTTATGGAATGGAAAGAGACTTGATTGGATTGACCCAATAAGGGGAATAAGGCAAGGGGACCCAATCTATCTGTACCTTTTTGTGCTTTGCATGGAAAGGCTCGGGGCATATTAACCATGCAGTTTCCTCCGAAAAATGGAAGCCCATCAAGCTTTCAGGACAGGGCCCATACATTTGGAAGATCAGATAAAAGTAGTAATGGAGTGCCTAAATCAGCACGAAAAAGTGAAAACATTTTCTTCTCAAAAGATGTGGAAGCAACTCTGGCTAGGAAAATCTCTTCCATCTCGGAAATCTAGACCACCGCTACGTTAGAGAAATATCTAGGGACACCTTCAATTACTGGCCGCGTGCATGATGACCTATACCAAGGCCTAGTAGAGAGGATTGGAAGCAAAATGGAGGATTGGAAAACCAAGCACCTCTCTCTGGCAGGAAGGAACGTCCTGGTGCAATCCATACTCGCGTCTATCCCTTTGTATTCTATGCAGTCAGCCCTCTTGCCAGTGAGCCTTTGCAACAAGATAGATAAGATGGTAAGATCCTTTTTGTGGGGTGGCTCGGAAGGAAAAAGAAGGATTCACTTGGCAAGCTCAGAGGTGATGACTAAGGACAAAGAACATGGAGGGCTTGAAATCAAACGTATGCACAACATGAACTTAGCCTTTATGGCTAAGCTTGGAAGAAGCTCATTAATGAGAAAGACATGCTTTGGGCACAGGTTATTCTTAAAAAGTATACAAGAGAAGGGGCAGATATATCAAAATTCGTCAAGAAGTGAGGGGCTTCGAATGTGTGGAGAGGAATCTCCTTGGCATCTGACAAACTAGCCAAAGGGGTAAGGAGGAAAATCTATAACGGAGTTGATACCTTATTTTGGAAGGATATATGGCTGGGCAATGAACCACTACAACAAAAGGCCTTGGTAGTTTATCGTGAGAATGCTGTAGATGGTCGGGGCTCTTGGCGGAGCCATGCGGAAGTAAGTGGGATTGCATGAATGGAAAGATTCTTAATCATGTAAAAGAGGAGTTGGCAGCGATTATGGTAAGGGATGACGGGAGGACAACGATGGAATATGTTGGGGGGCAAATGTGAATGGGGCGGGTTTAATCCTCGGGTTCCTCTGATTGATTGTAGAAGATTATGAAGCTGAAAATCCACGAAGGTTGGTCTTTTATGGATTTGCTATACAATGGGAATATCATGACGAATAAATAGAGGATGAGAAGGGGATTTACACCAAACTTGTGCTTTGCCATACAATCGAATATGGAAGAAAATGCGGGCCAGCCTTTTGGAAAAATGCCCACAGTCGAGTAGGTCACGATATTTTGAGGCAGGCGAAGTAACAAAATAAGGAGCCCCTGTGTATATAATTAAAGTTCAAGTGTACATAATAAAAAAAAATGCTTGTAAATGGTAGTTTTATTAGACTTAACAAAATAAAATATTTTACAATCAGAAATAAAAACGTTAATTTTAAATTAAGCATCTGAATGTTCATAAAACATTGTCTTCGAGCATTTCTAAGATACGAAATCATTGATAATAGTGTCTACATCGATATTTTACAACGTATTTTTCTCGATACACTTTATAAAATTGCTAGATGCGTTCAATCTTTCTTGTGACATTGATGACCTCAGTAGGATTTCAATAATTTTAACTTTGAAAAACTTCTTTCGGCGGATGCTACAGTCACCGACATCGTTAATAGGATTCGGTATGCAATTAAAACATTTGGATAACAATCTGCAGCTTTGACCAACTCGAGAATTTCAAGTGGTGACATTAACACATTTGGCAAAGTCATTTGCAACACTTTCATTTCAAAAAAAAGGTCATTTGCATCAACATCCGACAAATTATTATAGGCATTAGTGCAAATTTGAGTGCAAGATTCTCTTAATTCATTATCATAACGACTTCAACTTTTGGATAAATAAGAATCCAAAAATATTTTCAAATATATTTAATTTGCTTAAATCTATCTTTCAAAAGAAGCAATTGTCATATCTCTGACAACGAGAAATAATTGACTCTAAAAAGGACTCCTCGAGTGATTGTATTTCTTAGTAAAGCAGTTATTCTCATCAAATTGTTTTTTCCTAAAAACACAAAGTTTTGTTGGAAGTATTGGCTCTATATTCATATCAAATGCAAGACTTTTAGCAATATTCATCTTCGGATTCAAACCTTCATTTCTATATTTTTCAAAAAATAACATTACACCTTCGATTTCCTTTGTTGTAGTGTCGATGCATAGATTTAGATTGAAACTTCTTACTCACCATGTTAATAGCAAATAAAATTTCATGCCAAATAACTGCACAAGTAAAAAACTCAAAACTCTCAGGAACTAGCCAAACTTTACGCTTCACTTTTTGACTTGGCATGTCACAAGATTTATACAAATGCAACAAAATAACCTAATTTGAGGTGTTTGAAATCTAATAACTAGCACTTTTAATTCGACTTTCCCATCGAGTATTACACAAAGATTTCACTTTATTAAGTCCGGAACATTACCAGTAAAATCTTTATCTTTTTAGTAAATTTGCAAATAATGGTCATATCGTTGCACAATTCAAAAAATGAAAGCTTGACTTTAACACAAGAATTATTGCCATATCACAAGAGTAAGATTAAGACTATGACAAGCACATGGCATATATAAAGCCACGGATTTATTTCAAGCAATCTCTTTTGAACTCCTTGGTGTTTTCCTTTCATATTAGAACCATTGTCTTCTTAACCTTGACCCTAGCATCTAAATCAGCATTCGGTCAAGAAGACTTACATGCATTTAATAATTCATTAAGCCATAATCGGATGTATCATCACCTTGAGAACTTCTAAAAAAGTACTTTCCTCTATTTTTATTTTTGTTACTAGACATATTTACACATCGTACTATTAGAGTCACATTTGTTCTTGATGGCTCGCATGCGGGGGTGCGATCAGAATTATAGTGAAATATTTTGCTTCTTTGATGATCCTTATCCATAGAGAAGTTTTAACATTATAGGCTAAAAACTAACTCATTTTGAATTTTACTTGACCCGAATAATGGTAATGAATTTCTTGATTTTGGATACGTCTAACATGATCTTGCATTATCAAATCAGAATTACGTAATCATTTTGATTAACCCGAAAAATTACCATTACACTATCGATAAAAGTTTCGTTGGATCCTCGAAAAGCTAAATTATTTTTTAGCTAGACATTTTCTAGCAAATTATTCTTATTAAAACTTGTCTCAACGTTCTTTCTCCTTTGAAAATCCCTTCTTTGCCAAATCTTTATCAATTGTTTCGTATGTTTTAATCTTACTCTTAGTTCAATCAAGTATTCATGTTAGTCATATGCTCAATATTATTCTCATGTTGTTTGAGTCTACACTAAGATGCTTCCAATCATTCAATCATCATTTGCTAAAAAAACTTTTTGTTGTTTTGAGTTGTGAACAATTTGCAAAAGCAATATACTTATCCACATGTTTAGAGTAAACCTGACCATTTTCTATACGTAATCTCTCAGTTACTCATCTTTCTAGAATAATAAGCATATGAAAAGGCCTAGATTTATTATCTAAGGAAACTCAAGATTTAATTCCCTTATAGGCCCTTTTCCAACTAAAATATCCTTATCTTTATTGTTGATATTTCCCCAATTTCTAGGATCATATCAAATGAGGACTAAGTGTTCTTCAATACCTACAACACAATATTAGATGCATTTGGTACATTATCATGTTCATTCCAAATAAGTATTCTCCTCATTGATATGATTTGTCACATTATCATGATCATTCAAATTAATAGAGTCTTCAATGATAGATTTTCATCATTTAAATTTTCATTAGATTGTTCAAGATTGTCTACACTCCCGATCTTTTAGAGTTTCTTCTACTCTTTTAAGAACAAATTTGTCGTAGCTCCTTTTTGTGATTCTATCTCCTTAGTCGTTTTTCTTTTTTTTTCTTTTTCAACTACCCGGATAAATGTTTTTAGGCAACATCATATAAAAAAGTTAAGAATATAACCAAGAACAATAGCACACGGAATATGGAAAGAGGCTGGCTGATGACTTGTATTCGCAGTGCAAGATATTAAACTCCAGATACAGCACGAAAATCAAAACATCTCGGTGAACAATCACTAAAATGATAATTTCTATACTAAATCCATAAAAAATAACATGATGGAGGTAAAGTGAAATTAGGATCTATCCTTGGACCTGCTTAATCCTCCTACACATAAAGAATCATACGTGTTTCCTTCTCACACCGATTTCCCTCATTCTTCCATTCCATTTCATATGTGTAATTTCAAATTTCAAATGACAACAATCCATCCATCCAAAATATGCTTTAGCCTACGGATTATATTATGCTGGATAATATGCCTTTCAAAATAAAATTTCTTTTCCAAAAAAACTTATGCAACAACAAAACCAATATTCAAAGTTCAAAGTTGGAGGCTTGAGACTTGAGTTAGTGCTTTACTGCCTCATTTAGCTTTCTTGAATAAGACTAGTCCTAACAGACTAACACCCTCCTTCAAAAGCGAGGATCTCATGGCTTATTCATACTCCTCAATTCCCCACTAACAAAAATAACCTTGGGAAAAAACTCAAAAACGAATACTTGAACAAACTCAAACCCAGTAACAAAAAAAAATACAAACCCGATAACGGAAAGAACGAACCAAGATTTGAATAAAAATCAGCGAGCCCTTCATTTCTATATTTTTCAAAAAATAACATTACACCTTCAAATTTCTTTGTTGTAGTGTCAATGCACATAAATTTAGAAATTTTCAGCAAAAAATTTCTAGAAAACAGAAAAAAAAGAAAAAAAAAAAAAAGCTAACCTGAGTTTGGAAGGGTGTCGGAGCGGTTGTCCAAGGAGTTGTTACCGCCAAAGGTTCCTCTGTGAGTGCTAGTGATATTCTTTGCAGATTCTTTGTTTGATTTCTTTGCTGTGCTGTGAGAGGCGAGACGGTGAGACGAGAGCATTAGGCCGTTAAGTGGGGCTTGAAGGTGGAGATTTGAGAAAGAAAGAAAGCGAGGAAGAAGAAGCGTGAAGTAAAAAAAGAAAAAAATGCTTTACCTTTATGTTTTGTCCCTTATCATTTGTCAAAGTCAAACACTAGCATAATAGGCCTTTTTATTTTTATTTTTAATTATAGGCCTGCTTTTTTTTATTTTAGTATAGGCCTTCTTATTTAAATGTTTTTTATAGGCCCTAGGGTGGTGTGGGCCTGGGCGGGTGCCTTGCCCTTGCTCGAGCCGGGCACGTATGTGATAATAAGAGTAGGGCGTCGGATCGTGCAGCATTAAATAACTAAGCTGTGGGCCGCCGATTTAGGATGTGTGAAATGCTATGCAACTTAAGAAGTATTATCAATAAAATTTTCTTTAAAGTATTTTATCTCAACTCTTAGAATAGTCCCCATATCGAAGTCCAGAAGTGGCCCCTAGTCTATTGGCACATGTTGAAGTCCAAAAGTGGCTCCTAGCCTATTGACACATTTCAAAGTCCAAAAGTGGCTCCTAGCCTACTAGCACATATCGAAGTCCGGAAGTGGCTCCTAACCTACTAGCACATTTCAAAATCCAGAAGTGACTCTTAGCCTGCTGGCACATACCAAAGACCAGAAGTGGGTCTCGGCCTACTAGCACATGCCAAAGTCTAGAAGCAGCTCATAGCCTGCTGGCTAAAGCCAAAGCCTAAAAATGGCGCTTACTGGCCCCATGTGCAATCTATACTGGTTCCTAGCTTATAACAATGATATCCTTTGAGCAACTATCCTAGTCAAAAGCAACTATCCTAGTCAAGATTCATAGCAGAGAGTTTTGAAAAGGAAGATATCAATTGCAAACTTAAGAGAATTTACAAAATAGGGCAATAGTGTCTGTAGTTCCATAAAAACATATGTACTATGGCATATAAAGCCCATTAAAAAAATTTCAAAAAAAATAAATAAATAAAACTCAAGATGTTCCATCGAAATCCCTAACGAGAGCAGTCCTATCAAGGTTCTCTGATGCACCTAGACCATTGTGGCCTCAGCGCCTGCTGGGACCAGGGGGCACTTAGGGTTCACGAAGAACCACAGAGGAAGAGGGTTGGCGGAATTGGGCATGCCATCTGGAACTTCCAGTTGATCACCATAGATGTTATGTTTGAACATCACGGCATCTGTAACCCATAGAGCAAAGATCGGCTGCAAGGCCTTGGGTAGCCTCCTCCATGGCGGCTTGTCACTTACCCGCCTAGGTGAAGGAAGACACTTCATATTTTGTTGTCTGTCTGAAAGAAGAGAAGTTTGTTCCAAACCTCCAGTGGCGGCCTCGGCCTCAACCTCGGCCTCGGCTGGCCTCCTGCTGGCCATGAGCCTTTTGGACCACCCCCTTGACTCACCCTCGCCCGAGCAGCTAGGTCACATCCGCAGCGTCGGCCCGGTCGAAGCGTTGGTCGTACTTGGCTTCATCCTCCTTCTCACGCTCATAATCTTCTCTACCGTCAACCAGCTTCCTAGTGCTTTGACCTCGCGCTTAGCGCCTGGAGTAGTCCTGCAGGAGCATGATGATTGGAGCGTGATGAGCATGAAATCCGCGACTTCTCAACATCATCTGGCCCAGAAGATGAGCTCCTATGGTGCGTATGTTCCGGCTCAGCGCGGGCGACGTGGAAAGGTCTTAGAAGAAAACCATAGCGCTGAGACTCCGTTGAGCATTAGAATGCATCGGCCTGACTCGGTAGATCTCGTTAAAATCATGGTTGCGAATATACATTTTGTCCTCAGCCACACGCTGGTAGGACTTTTTATCCAAATAGTCGAGGAAGGGAATGGAATACTGTTCAGAAAGAGCCACCACTGGTATTCGAATGTTGGTGGGGTAGAGTTCACACATATCAGCGATAGAAGCGTCCCTCTTATTGAAGGGGTTCCAACGGTCAATAATTGATTGGGCGAAATTTAGACCAGGAACAGACGAGTTCGCCGGAGGATGATCTCACTTCATCGGTTTAACCGACGAGTTCTGACACTAGCTTATGGGGACCGCAGCTTTCTGGAGGCATAGTGCTAAGATTGAGCGTCTGCGAGAGAGTAGCGATCAGGCGATTATCTACGGAGGGAGCCTTGCCCGACATTATCGTCGCTGGACCCCAGGCCAGAACCCCAGTCCTCTGGGATAAGCAGAAGCCTCCCATTGAGGCATCTTGGTGGCGCCCTCTGGGCGAAAGGGCCAGCAGGGATCGATCTGAAGATCCAGTAACTGGTCGGGCTCTTCTAAGCCTCTTCCTCTAGACTAGAGCGTTTTGGGTGCTTGCCACTTCCGCCCGGGCGGTGGTTCCCAGCCAGGCACTCACGGCTCGCCGGCATTTGTGCGACAATTTGATAACAGGTTAGACATGTTGTCCTCAGCTGTCCTGTTGACTCACTTGCGGTATGGGGCAGGCGGGCTAAGTCTCTTACGAAGTAGGAGCCGGATTCGCCGGTCCTGAACCTTCTAACCCAGTGCCGTGGCATGCTTTGACCGACCTTATCCAGCTAACCACTTCTTCTTGCTTTTACTGCCCCCAGGGCGAGACCTTGGAGTGTGGAGCCCAGGTGATTGATCGGGGCGGGACAAGCCCAACCACTTGAGTCGCGAGGGGATCTCGGCTTCAAGCTCTTAAGTGGACTCCGCTTGTGAAGAGCTACTCGGGATCGACTTCAAAAGGTCAGAAAGAACAAAATGTTCGCCCTTAATAGCTCTTACGACGGACGGGGGTTGTGTGGAGACTATCATAAAGGAAAGGGTTAGTGCCTAACTAGCCCACAGAGTTTCACATCTGAGAGACTTGGTTGTTAGCCCTCTCAATGATCTCGGTGGTCATCTAATGAGATCCCAGTGGCCCCTTCTCCTTTCAGCTGACTAGCTAGCTGCTTTGTCTCTACCTATAAAAAGTTCGAGGAAAAAAAATGGGGTGAAGTTCCGGATGTCAAAAACCTGGAGCAATCTAGGGAGATGCGGGGCTCACTAGTGAAGAGCACAGGAAAGAGAGAAGGCGGTTCAAATTAAATGGAAGCCCTAGAGAGCTAGGCATCTTGTGCCTGAACCTTTGCTTTGTGATGGCCCTTTTCTTTTCGAGTCTTAGAAGTCTCAGGAACGATTATAAATTACGGTGTTAGGGGACTGTGGGCCGGAGCATAGACAGAAAACATCCCAATCTAAAGCAGTGTAAATAAAACAAATATCTACCGAGTGAAATATCCAGCGGTAGAGAAAGTTTCTTACATTGCAACATATGTCGGAAATCTGAAAAGGCGTTCGGATCCTAAGTGAAGGAGGTGTGTCCTAGTAAAGTCTGAATTGCTTCACCCGAAGAAGAGATAAGTGAGGGATTTGATAAGTTGCTCTTGGGTAAAATAAGCGGCATTATGCCCGCCTATGGTTGGGGTGAATGCCGTCTGACACCTCAATCTGATGACGGTGGAACTTATGCGGGATCTCAAATTCCTTTATGAACTTATCGCAATAACTAGAACACTTGCCGTGGAGCATTTTCAGGATCTCTCTTCGCCCGGCTGGCCCGGTGCCTCTTTGTGACCTCTTGCCATTCTAGAGCCTTCAAGCAGAAAAAATGAATCGAAGCTTAAAAACCCTCGAAAAGACCAGAAGAGAGTCCTCTACATGGGTTTATGACACACTGAGACTAGTCGGGAACCTTCACATAACCTAATGGGATGTCACTAAACACAGAAGCTTGACCTAGCTGCGGCATCATCACCAAAACCTATCGTGACTTGATGTTCACACCCTCAAAAAGAAACAAAAACTTTCTAACCCAAAAATACTCAACAAACAAAGCCACTAAAAATGCGAAGAAGGCTATACAAACGAGTTTTGAAAAAAAAACGCATCAGGAAATTGAAAGTTGTCAAGGGATCTCCGATGATACCTTTAAAAGAAAAGTTCGAAGAAACATAGGAGAAAGGAAATGGAAATAGGCAAAGAGCTTTGTGAAATCGTAAAAGATGAAAGCACTCGGAGCCCAACCCTTATATATAGGGGCAAAACACAAAGAGCGCATTAAATGTGCCGTCATGACATCATCTTGTATGAACATGTTGAAACTGGGTTAACAACTCATCCAGAATGCACTTCACTTCTTATATGTTGTCTATGCGTTAATTCTCAGGTCCTTTCAACTTTCCGCTAAGATTTAAAAACCGATATTTTCCCCTCCCCAGACAACATGAAACTCAAGCCAAGGAAAAGGGGGTATTGTCGATGTCATGAATCTTTAGACCCATACGATGGACCGGGCCCTCATAGCCAGTGTTGTAGCTCGTCCAGCCATATCGTATTAAAGCGAGGGGCCTCTAGGTGGGAGAGTCTTAAGCACAATTGAGAAAGCCAAGGTATCTCCCATAAACTAGCTTCAAGGAGGCCCGTCTAGAGTTTTAAGTCCCCTAGTTGGTCATCCTTTTACATGTGGGAAGTCTGTTATGGATAAGTATAAAAAGGCGGAAAATACACAAAAGATAGATTTATTAACGGATTTCCCAATTTCCAAATCCCTTGTTTCTCGGAAGATTAATCCTTGATAGAGAAGAAGAGATTTTTATCCCTAAAATTAAGAGATTTTATCCCTAAAATTAAGGGAAGATTTGTGAATCTATAAATCAGAAGGATCTCTCACGAGGTTCGTCAAATTTTTAATTGTGAAAAACTCTCCGCTTTTTCTTCTTCGTCTTGTGCTGACTTAACCATCAAAGAGCATGGCTAGCGCACCACCGTCGGATCACGGTTTTGCAGGTTCACGTTGTGTTACTGATACTCAAAGGTTTCAATGATCAAGGTCCTAACATTTTTTATATTTTGAACCTTCGAACTTGACTTGAGAAAATGATCATCATATTCTATAATCAGATTTGGGGGGTGACATGTTCTCATGCCAATGGGATGTTTCCAAAAATAATAAAAGGTGCGCTCAAATCTTGAAAAAGTGTTGTTTTGAAAACTAATCCTAAAAATACGATATGATTTCTCCACATAAACAACACTTGGATAAAGCTTCAGTGTAGGTTTAGATGATCCTTCTTCGAGAAAAGCTATTTAGAGAAGGTGTCTGAGACTAACTTTCAATTTTTCAATTTTTAGAAAGTGCTTTTCCAAAATAACAGCTGCTGGTATAACGTTTATTAATTTAGGCAATGTCTTTTCAATGGCTTTTCAATTTTGATTTTTAGAAGTGTATTCATAATTATATGTTAATCTGAAACCTGATATAAATTGAATTTAAAAATTATGAAAACGTTTCTTTATAACATTTTGATAATTTAAAAGTATTTGTAAAGGCAATTTTAGATATAAATTGAGAATTTTGAAGAATTATAAGGTGTATCTTTAAAAGACACTATCAACTTACATTAAAAATTTGTAAAATTATATAAAGTTTCTTTTCAATGTAGAAAATGTTTCTTCAAAAGACATTTTTAGAAAGTGTCTCTTCAAGAAACACTTTTGGATCCGCATGGTACTTCTATTTAGATTTATGAATATTTGCGTCTTTTAATTCGAGAATATTTTCTTTTTGTCTAAAAAGCCCCATGCCTATGCCTCCTCTCATCTCTCCAACTTCTGTTTTCTATTTTCTGTCATGCAATTTACAGGGGATACAACAAAAACCCAATTCAAATTGCACAAATTACCCATTTCAGATTTATTTTTGAGCCTTGTGACCAGCAAATTTTCAAAAGTTATATGACACATGCATAAAGAATAAGAGACAACAAAGAATAGAGAACAAGAGACTTACTATGACCCTTCAGAAAACGATGTGCTTTAGATCAAAGTTAATCCACGGCTCTAAATTCAGAAGATAAGCTAAGCAACGAGTTGCTGTGGTAGAGGTCAGCTTCAACAATTAGAAAGAGCGAGAGATAAACATGAGAAGTTATGCCCTGTTTGGTGATTGGTAAAATAAGACCTCTTGGCACCTGTTTTTAAAACGCTGTTCCATGTTTTCCCAAGTTGTTTCATTATCTAAATTTATTTAATATATCTTCTGTGATTTTTCAGAACAAAAAAAAAAAAACAAACAAACAAATGAGAATCAAACATATTCCCTCTGTTTTCAAAAAAAGGCAAACAAACAAGCCCTAATCTTCTGTTCATTAAAACAAAAAACTGGCAAACATGTCTATCTAGCAATGAGAAAATAAAATCTTAAAATCAGAAAATAAAGGTTTTTGGTTCCTATTTTTAAAAATTGTTCTTGAAAACAGTTTAGAAAACACAAATTACACAATTTTGGCATTCTTTGAAAACTGTTCTTGTGTCTAGAATTTAGTGTTTTGTATTGTTTTCCAAAAAAAAAAGAACCAAACTACTGTTCTCTATAACACTTTTGTTTTTCATAGCAAAAACAGTTTCAAACTACTAACCATATAACCTAAATACTTTATTCTTCTTTCTTCTGGCAAAAACAGGTTTTCAAAAGAAACTATAACCAACCAAATTAAGTATTTGAAGAACATACTTAGAATTATTTCAGTGTTTTTCATTTATTTTAAACTAAAAAAAAGGAAAAAAAATATATAAGTATGGACAATAATTAAAAATAAAGTACAAAGGATAAAAAACAAAGTTTTGCTCAACTGTTCTTAAAATTGTTTTCCAGAACCATTTTGGAAAACACTTTTCCGAACACAGCCTAATATTGCTAACCTAAATCAAACAGAACTAGATAGCAGAGTGTACATTATGAAAGTGGCATAATGCCACCTGCATCAAATGAACACTAGTTCAGAATAAAGTACCAATTCCAAAGAGAAATCATCCTCCATTCCCAGGTTGCTTCCTGGAAGAAGGTTCTCTATAATGTCACAACATATGTGGAATGCCCATAGTACTTGAACACACAGTCACACACCAAGAAAGAGAAGCTCATGTTCTTAATCCACATATTGCATTGTTCGTGTATTTTTCTAATGTATTAGTACATAATAGGGATGTGATAGACACAAGAATTTCTTTTAATAACATGATACCAGTAGGATTCACTTGCCTCACGACTAATCCTATGGGACCCTAAAGTTAACAGTCAAATAAATCCTCAAATGGCCTTATGGGGACTCAAACTATGACCATTAGGGGAGCAAACCCAAAGCCAGACCAACTAAGCTACCCCTCAGGGTTGTATGAGTCTAAATTGTATGTCAAGAAGGCATAACACCAGAGAAGTAGGAGTGTCAAAGACAACACAGCATTACCTGGTAGACCTATTATCTGAAGTATACCAGTAAGCATGTCTTGCCACGAGGATCAAATTATTAGCCTTTACCCAAAGGAATCTATGTTCTTGAGAGAGTACCACTGTCTACAAGCTATGTCAAATAGCAAGCTTCATTCGCCTCAACAAAGGAGTAAAGTATTGGGATGTAAATGATAGTTTTCTTAATCCTTCATTCTAAGATCTTAGGACCGATAAACTTACTTCCATCCAAAAACTAACATGGCTGCATCCCATGTATTGGGGACCAATTTAACAAAGAACTCTCAGCTCTTCATATTTCTTATAAGTTATGACCAAAAATGCAGCATAGAACCAAAGTTCTGATGTGTTACAAAGTCCATTATTTACATCATATGATTAAATCTTTTTCTGAAAATGCTAACAAGCAAGTTCTTGCGGATGCCATTCTTTGACTGTACTAACAGGGTCACTTTAACAGCTCGACCACAGAAGAGTGCCTGACCATACGCGTCTCTTGAAAAGCTCACATCTCATGATCTTCTGTTGCACTGCCTGAGAAAGCTCACTCTCAATCTCTTTAATTTTTCTCACTCTCTATCTCCACTTACCAACAATTTATATAAGAGCAACCAAATTAAATGTATTAAAATAGATAAATGCTGGAAAAGGATGACGACCAAAGATACACTATAATTACTAGAATCGATGCCAAGTCACCTCATCAAACAAATTACAAATTGAGAAAATGAAAATTATGTTCAAAAGACAACAGGAAATCATCAAGTGAATTGAAGTTACAACAACCATAGGATTTATGCATACTTCTTAATAATCATGTATTTTATTTTCATTCATACCCTTATTTAAATCGTCTTTTGGTGTCACTCTATTTCATTTCAAGTAAAAATGTCTCTTCATTCACCTTCTTATTTACAATGCATAAGACAGTTTGAGAAGGAACAAGAAGAAGATAGGCTTCCAGTAGACCAGGATTTCAGGCCATTTTCTGTCTAACACCTGGCTGCAGCCTTAACCCTTATAATCGAAGAAGAAACTGGCAGAAAAGACCAAAGCGTTTGCATCATGGAATAATATGAGTTTCATGTAACCTGATAAGTTGTCTCCTGTGGTCCATTTGCATCTAATATATCAATTGATACCTATCATTCAGTCAAAATCAGTCAGACAACCATCTTCCATTAGCTAAAATAAATCATAATTCAAATTCCATCCTCCTTGTTTCTTAAGCTAAAAACATTTTCAAACAACAATACCTCTTGAGTAAAAATAAGAAATAAAGATTTGTGACAAAGCATTCCCTTTCAAATTCTCAGACTAAATTATACAAAAATTGAGGTTTGCCTGCCTGGTACTTGGAAGAGAGGCAGGTGAAATCCCAATCCAAACTACGAATTTCTGTGCTTTGTAAATTTAGTTGGATTAGACAAAAGTTGATTCAAAGGATCCAAAATACCCTAAAACTCTAAATTAATTGACTTTTTCACACTTTCCATATTTTCTCAGAAATCAAATCCAGCAATAAACAAGACCATTCTTGATCGCAACATTTTCCTAGAGTATATTGTCATGGAAACAAACAGACAAGAAAATCATGACACAAGAAAGAGAACAGAAAAAATACCCCATATTTTCTAGAGAGACCCCACAGTGTATCTCCCTTCACAATATCAATTGTCTTCTCCCTCGAATCCCGTACATCCTGGTCCGTACAAGTTCTTTTCTCCTACAAACCCCCAAAGAAAAGCACAAATACACAAAGGAAAATTTGAGGAAAAATATGTACAATATATGGAATATTTTTTCAAATGAAATGTGTTAATTGAGTTGCCTTGAAGACGGGTTCCCCAGAGTGAGAGTGGGAGTGGAATGGTTCAGCCGATTGAGTTTGTTCAGTCACTGAGTGGGTTTGCAGTTTGTTGTTGTCGTTGTAAGGGCTTAGAGCTTTGAGGATGCTCATAGCGATGCCGGAGAAGACAAATAATCCGGCGGTTTTGGCGACGGCTG
The DNA here is from genome assembly GCA_016808115.1 of Tetrastigma voinierianum. NCBI lineage: Eukaryota > Viridiplantae > Streptophyta > Magnoliopsida > Vitales > Vitaceae > Tetrastigma > Tetrastigma voinierianum. The sequence goes on from JAEQBH010002559.1 coordinate 195,157, forward strand.
CTTCCTTGGAGAGACCCTCGCCGTTGCCGGCACCATCCTTGCCGACGAGTTTGTTCAACGCCTGGCCCATCTGGGTTTAGATTAGGGCTTTAAGGTTCACTCAGACGTTTCGACGCCAGCTCCTCCCGCTCAATAATGCCGATCTTCTAGGGAATAGCGATAAGCACTACGACGTTGAATTTGAAATTAAAATGTAAATTCTAGATTTTTTTATTTTTTATTTTTTCATTTTCAATGAAGAAAGGCACTTCTAAAAAGGTATATTTAAATTAATGATCAAACTTTGTTAGAGATTTCCTGTTATTCTCGACAATAAATTTCCTAGATTCCTTTTTCACAAACCTCTCACCATAGCCCTTGGGTACCTCAATTGATCTTTGCACACCCACAATTATAAAATATATATATATATATATATATATATATATATATATATATATATATATATATATATATATTATCCATAATTTTAATATATAAATTATTATATTTTGGAAAATGGTAAATAACCAAAATGATCTCAAATGAATGTAAATCTCATCTAATTTATAACTCTGACTTGATTTTGATTAATTGAGAGTTAGAGAATTTCTGTTTGTTTTTCTTTGAATCTGTAATTTCTTCCAGCCAATCCGTAGTTTGTTTTTAATTTTTTTCGAACCGACATCATTTTGAAATTTTTTGAAAATGGTTAAACAGAATGAAAATTTTGGCTTTTAGGTGAGAAAAAGTTCGACTCTCGCGTGATTTTCGTGCTTTTCGCAATGCCGAAATCATTTCATTTCATTACATTTAAATATACCATTTCTTGCCAGGTATCACGAAAGAATGTGCTAAAATTTTGGTTTTATCATCCTATGCAATAGGTTCAATCAAAATGCACAGAAAGTTCACGTGTTTTAACGATGAGTTTAAGATAAATAAAGAAAGCAGTTTAGAATAAAAATAATATATATATATATATATAATACCTCAATTTTAGAAGTAAAAATAAGCTTTAGTGTACGTAGGTTTTTATATCCCTATCTTCTCCAAATCATTATTAAAGATAAATGGATTAGGATGGATTTTATATAAATTTTTTAATCAAAAAGTATTTATATTCTTTACCTTATTAAATTTATTTCACCATACTTTCATCGTGTTCACGTAAAAATAATAATAACCATAATAAATTATTATTATTATTATTAACAGATAAAATATTATAAAAGAAATAATTATTTATATGATCAAAATACAATACTGTAATCGTAATTAGAGATAAAATATTAAAAAAAGCAACGACTTATCTTGTGATATTAGAAATGCCCAGTGAATTAAGGCTGAAAAAGTTACATTGACGTTAGTAAAGAAAAAACAACGCCCAGAATTGTTATTTTATATCTTAAATAAATTTACTATTTATTAACCTCTAAATAATACTTAATAATATTATTTGTAGTCAAAGTAAATTTGGTCTCACTCAATGTGTGTTTAGGCATAAGCTTAAACTCATGATTAAATAAATCCAAATTAAATAAACTCAAATTAGGGATGATAGTGGCCGGGTTTTGGGGGACCCGCCTAGCCCTTCTCATAATTATATTGATATATATAAACGGGGTTTAATGGATTTGGAAGAAATTATTCTGTTTTGTTTTTCTCTTCTGTGGCGTGTCATGTGTGGCGTATTTTTAAATAATGCTGCAATAGGGTGTAGAAGAAAAATGTTGATGTATTATCACGGAAAAGCCTTAAACTAAATGGGTTTTGGGACAGGTTGGTTTGATTTCCCTTGCCGTGTCAAAACAAAAATGCATATCTCAAACACCTCTGAACCACTCCAGATCTCAAAAAATCACGCCACATTCAACGTCTCACAAATCTCAAAAGGTTAAATCACATCCAACTTCTCAGATTAGTCTATGACTCTATGGTCGCTGCCTCATTTGCTTTCTCTCCATGATCATACTCTAAACTCACTAATAAAAATTGCCCAACCTCAACTATAAATAAATATTTTTTCCAGGACATGTTCTACAGATAAATGGGGTTTCATATGCTCCGAAGCAAAAATATCTATTTTTAATTCCCAATAAAATTGTTGAAACATGCAATGCCAAATTCATAAATTATCCTGAAAAAAGATATCGATTCTAAAGCTAATTCTAGCTGGAAAAAAAAGCTACAACACTGACAACCCTAGCACACTGTAACATAATCTCCAAAATTTGGAACACAGTATTCCGATTAGAGCATCTCCAACGATCCCGCTCTACCATATTGGCAAAGACGGACCATTCAAGAGCTCAAACGTCTCTATATTTGACTCTCTATTTTGTAAAAGGGGTTGGGTGGCTCTCTAGATTTAGGAGCTGCTGTGTAGCTCTTAAATAATATAATATTATTTTTTTTTACAGTCAGCATAGCATTGCAATGTATAATTCTTAAGTATGCCCATTTTGTAAAAATTAATAAAATCTCTTGTCTTAATAAGCCAAAGCATGGATTTGGAGCTTATTTTGAAAAGGTAAAACTCTAAATAAGCTTTTCCGCTCATGTTTAGCTAGTAAAAATGAGAGCATAGTCAGGAGTTGCTCTTCTATAAAGTAGTGCTGAAGGCGTCTCATGATCCAAATCTTCGTCTGAAAGGTTGAAGCCATGAAGCCATAAGGCGGAGCAAAAGATATGAGAAGAGTAGAGTGATGAGAAATTAATTGAAAGAGGGAGATCAATAGGGACCTATATGTGTGAGTATTATCAGGAAGCAAGGTCTGTGGCTGCCAAAAAGGAGGCTTTCTGGGGGCTTCGACTCCTCCTTTCTTCCAAGGGATTTGGGGGAAAGAGAAGTGAAAAGGAACTGGCCAGCAGGGTGAGAAGAGCTGATGCCCTTTTAATTCCACTATTTGCTTACTTCTGTCACTCCTCCATTAAAGCCTCACCTGATCTTCACAGGGCCCGAGTGAAAGAAAAACGAATGAGAAACCAAGTCTTTAAACCAGTAAAGTGAGAAAGCTTGAGAGGGATCTTTGAGGAGGCAGATCAGATGCAGGCTGTGGAGCGGAGCAGGTCGGGACCGGTTTAAAATTTTCGTTAGCCTCATACCTTTTACCCCACCTTATTCGGGGATGGTAATTTTTGTATGGTGTTGGGATAGAGTTAGGATGGTCATTCTGTAAACACTCCTGTTGTGTTTTTCTCTAACAAGTATTCGTTTAATGCTTAGCCTCTAAACTAAAGTGTTCTTAACGATTTAAATTTTAAACTTAAGCTAAAGATGTGAACACCCAAAAAACCCGCTTACTGTAATGTGTGAACTGATTCTTGAAATTGAGTGACTTGAGTAAGTCTACTAACAAATCTGGTAGTTTTAACCATTATTCAAATATTTGTAAATACGGATATAGCGTGAATTAGTTCTGGATATCCATTAAGCAATGAATGGATATTTTACCAATCTGAATTAGATTAAAATTACTATATTATCACTAAATTTAAAAAATTCTGTTCTAAAATATCAGTTCAATTGGATAATGTTTTATAATTTATTTTAATTAATATGTAATTTAATATTTATTCTTACCAGAATTAATGAGTTTTTATTTTAATTCATACATATAAATCTTTATATAGACTAATAATTATTCATATCTTAAATTAAGGTAAATTTCAATAAATTTATTAACTATTAAATTAAATATGTAATATTTATCTATTATTAGATATTATAATATTAAGAGATAATATTTATTCTTTCATTATTATTATATCTGATGATATTGAATTCTATCTTAACCTCTCTACATCTAAATTATAAATAAGTTTTATTTATTGTTTTCTTATCAAGTCATTATTATTAATTTAAATTTTGAAATTTTTTGAAAAGGTGAAGGGGTTTTATTAAAAAATAAAATTAAGTGATAATGTTAAAAAATAATAATGTAAAATAGTAAACATATTCATAAATAATAAGAGTCTATAAAGAATGTTTGCACCTTATTTAATAAAATAGTTGGTAGCTTGGTGGAATTGGTGGAAGAAGGGTGCACCACCTCTAGCTTTTGGGCGGGGGGTTCGAAACCCCTTAGTGACAAGGAGAACAAGTGGGTGGTCGAAACGAAATATTGGCAATCAGTATTTCTTAGCTTTCATTAATTTCCAGCATTGTATTTCAAGTTAATTAAATTTAACACCAGGTCTTTAATATTATTTCATTTCCATTTATTCTGAATATCTTGATTTAACATTTTATTGACTTTTATTCTTGCAATATTTACAATTTCACGGTATTATCTTTATAGATTTTGAGGGAAATATCGAAAGGCAAAGACACAGATTACATCTTATTAAGAAGTTTGATTTCTAGGAGGCATAGTATGGGTTGGAAACTTTAATTTCACTGTATTATAATACACATTACTTTTATTTTGTATGTTAAGCATCTTAAATCGTGAATATATATTTTTGGCACTTTATTTGGGATTCACACAGAAGATAATAAGTGAGAACTCAAAAGTAAAACCAATTTTAGAGTCTCAGGCTGAGATATGATGTTGTAGAGGCAGCGGGAGGGATTAGTTCCGCCTTGGTAAATGTGAAAAGCTACAGCAGTTTTCTCCGAGAGGCGTGCGTCGGACAACTGGCGGGCTGAAGGGAAAGTAAGCCTGGTAATCTAATATTTATTAACTGCAACCATGATGAATTTGCAGCTTTGATTAAGGAATTGAAGAACCAAAGCTTGGTGACCACACAATGTCTTGAAAAAACCTTTAGTAAGTTGTAAGCTAGCAGTCGAGCTATGTTGAACAAACCAAAAATCATGGATGAGCAAATCAGAGACCACGATCTTCACGTTCTCCACATATGTGAGACTACAACCATACCATTCACTTTGCCCATCAACAACGGACTTTCCACACCATCCGGTTTTGTTTTACACTGCGTGTCAATGCAGCGCCTGCCTAATCCGCAGCGTCTGTGTGCCATGATGCATCACAACTCCATGCCGAAGATTACTATTTATACCATTACTGTTTAATCTAAATGGGTTGAATAAATTATCTTCTCCGGACATGTTCTTCTCTAAATCAGGCTGTACTCCTCACCTATCCAATAGAACATGTGCTTCAACCTTTTTAAAAAAAAGAAAGAGAGAAAACCCTCATGATCACTAACATTCATCGGAAGGAACTGATCCTTCAATTCCTTTTTCAATATCTCCCACTTGGCAACCTAGGGCCTTCATTGATGCAAGGACGAGACCTTGATGGATGATCTAATGGTTTTGGTATGTTAAAGATGAGTTTGTGGTAGTTTAGGGATATGGATGCCAACTTTAAGGTAAGGGGATAGATGCAGTTCTAAAGGTTATAGGGCTTATTTAAGGTTTATTTATGATGGAATTAAGGTTAAGAATGAAGGATTTTTGGTTTGGAAAGGTTCGGGTTTGATTTGATGCAAAACAACCTTATTTTAAGCTAGTTTACGGTTTTCGGGTTTTTCTAACGTAGGTTAGGGCTATGGACGAATTTGGGATTTCTCTAAGGTTATGGAAGATGGTTTGTATGGTTTTTAAAGTGAAACAAAATATTTGGAAAGGTTTTAGAAGTATGGAATTAGATTTGGAAAGTTTTGGGTTAAGGTTGAAAATTTGATTATGGAAAGGTGAAAGAAAAGATGATGTAAAGGATGAGTAGAGGTAATAGGAGCTGTTAAGTGCTTTGCATAGCTCAAAGGAATCCACTAAAGATAAAGTCATGAGCTTGTCGCTAAAGGGAATCCACCCAGATTACGTAACAAGAGATTATACTGCGCCGCGAGTCATTTGGGATAAAGCGGCGAACTTGCCACTTGTTGGGTGTGCTTTAGGACCCAGCTTTTATTGGTGTAAAACATAGCATATTTCATGATTTTGTGCTAACTAAATGCCAGCTTCCTACTCCTTTTCCATATCTAACCCATATAATTAATATTTTGCGAAAAAACGAGAAGAAGAAAAGCAAACAATTTGGGCAAGAAATGAGAAAGTTATGCAAGGAAGAAGTTGTGGTCGCGACCACAGTTTTATGGTCGTGACCACAGATCAAATTTGAAGAGGATAGTGTAGCAAAGATGCAATGTGGTCACGACCACAGAAGCCTGTCTTCAGCAATCCTTCGGTATGGTCGCGACCATAGAGCTCTCCTGCACCAAACTATGAACAACACTCTCGATGTGGTCGCGACAAGAGCTAGATTTTCCTACAGCACTGTTTTACAACTTACAGTGTGATCACGACCATAAGGCATTTATGGTCGCGACCACGCAACGTTTTGGCTTAGATTACTTCCATTTTTTGGGTCATTTTAGCCCATTTCTCAAGGTGTATTCAAGATTTATTCCATTTTTAGGTTTAGATTTCTTTAGATTTGTTAGAGTAGGTTTTATTTGTGAGAACTTGTTTTGTAATTGAAGATTATTGGGAAGCACGACCTTGTGGAGTGTATATTTCAGCTTGGATCTTGGGATTGAAGATATTTGTAGCTTAATCTCTATTTTGTATCTCTATTTTTTCCCCTTCTTCAATTTCTGCAGTTTTATGTTTGTCGACAACATGAATTTGTGGGTTTTGATGGTTGAAATGTTAGGCTAAGCATTCTATAGGGTTGGTTATTGGATGTGATATTTGATTCATCTAATCTTTAGTATAGTTGGATGATTTATGCTTGATTTTTCATGTTTGATGTTAGATCTTTGGCAAACTATGGTTTTGATTAATTAATACATGCTGAGAGTTGTGTATTCGATCACCTTACAAGGGTATCCTTGGTGACGCTTGGATTACGCCCTAAAATCTGGTCCCGATTCTCCTAAGGTGTGAACTAGTTAATTGAGTACTTCAATTAGCATAGTTAAAAGCAGGAATTAGAAAAGTCTAATACAAAGGTGGATTTCCTTTAGGAGATGACACGAACACATTAAGTGAGAATTACAGAACATAACACAGATAAATCAGCTTAGTCGAGGTTGTTCTATCGAGCGTAATTGTGACCAATAGAATCATTTAGGAAAATTGCCTTTGAAAAAAGTATTGTCCTATCGACCTAGAAGGACGTAACTATGAATGGGTTGATAGTGCGAGAAAACACGAAAGTGAGATCCTTGTACCATGTCGTAGGACCAACTCAAGTCATAATTCACTCATCTTGTGCCTTATCCATATGAATCACTAAACATCATTGAAGATAACCAACCCTTGTTCCTCTCTAAGTCGTTTTCTTTCAATTTTACTCAATTACTCCAGTTTTCAAAAATCTCTCTTTGTTTGTGTTTAGTTTTGTTTTTAGTATTTTTACAATTTCTCACTTCAAACCATTGAGTCGCTTAAATAGTGAATGACTTTTAACTAAATTAATCACAATCTATCTTCATCTGTCTTCCCATTAGGATCGATATACGGAATTTTGGTTGGTTCAGCGCCTTTGTATTGCTAGTGCGATTAGGTAACTACGGATATCGTGGCTCAAGTTTTTTGATATACCGCTAGCGAGGACTAACAAGTCTTTGGTTTCCGTGCCAAAAATTTGACTAATACCACTCAAGGGAATCCACCCAAAAGATAAGAGAACAAGAGAGAACTCTTAAAAAAGAGAAATCTAAAAAATATTATTAAACTTGAACTGATTATCAAAATACTATATTAAGGGGGAAAAGGGTTGTATATAGGCTCCGTACTTTCTAAATCCAATAAAGAAACTCCTACTTTGACTTGGAAAACAAACTTTCTAAATTAAATAAAGCAATTGCTACTTTGACTTGGAGAACAAATCTTTCTAAAACAACTCCAAATCAAAATAGTAACAAGACTCAAAATACTTGAATTTAGAAACATATTTGGTGTCTCGAGGTTTCCATGACCTCTAAATATGAATTTTCCATAATTGGGTCGGATTCCGCGATGTATGTGTAGAAACTCTGCATCATTCATGCCTCGAGGTCTTCCTCTGCGTCACGCCACGAAGTTTACGCATCACTCATGAGATACATGCCGGTAATGGAGACTTTCTCCGCCTTTGGCACATGAGCAGCCTTGAAGAATTGTCCCATGGCCTATAAGAAGTTCTTGAGTTCCTTTGCATTATCGGTTGCCACTAAAGCCTTTGGGCTTAGGGACTTGAACCTTGGGGCTAGCATTTGCATTTGAAAAGTGACGACCTGGCCTGACCTTCTTAAGGGCTATGACATTTACTGCATCGACTCGAGATGCGTCATTCAGCCATCTACGGATTGAATTACATTTTTCACGTCAATGAACTTTTCCTCCACATGCTTAGCTTGGGACTCAGCCAAATCCCTCTAAACATCAAGTTCATTTGATACACATGCAGCCCACACGGAGATAATGCCATCATCACCACTTCAATTCCCCCACCATCTCTTCCAACCAAGACACCATTTTCCTTCAATGTTTCTCTAGCAAATCTACGGCTTTGTCTACTTGTCACACCCACAAACCGGCCAGTAATTTTTGCTAAGTGTGTGGTGCTAGGGTTGACCAATTTACCGGTTTCAAGGACTATACTAAGGTCCACACAACATGTACTTGAAAACTTGTTAAGACCAAATGATGTATATATGAAAATATGGCCAAGGGAGTGAATGTGGTAATGTCACACCCCCAAAACCAACCAATAATTTTTCACTAAGTGTGTGGTGCTTAGTGTTGACCAATTTTCAGACACGATTACCAAGGACTAAACTAAAGTCCCTAGCAACAACGCCAAAAACTTGTTGAGACCAAATAATGTATATATGAAAATATGGCCAAGGGAGTGAATGTGGTAAATACTAAAAAAAAACTGATTAAACAAAGTAAGTGTACTCAGCGAAATGAAAGCATTACCAACACTCGGCCCTTCCTTAAGTGCATAAGGTCATACAAGTAAATAAAGTGAACTCACAAAGTCAGATATCGTCACCACGAGGATTAGAGGTTCTCTACAGTGGAGATTTGATCACCAGATTATAAGGTTCTTTACCATTTAGGCGACCAAATAGGATGTGAATAAATCAATTTAATTGAAATAGTAAAGATTTAAACTAATCCTAAAATCTGCTAAATAAAAACCTACTTAATTCTAAAAGGTATGAAGAGTGACACTAGGGATGGAGATAATTATTTACAAAACAGTTTGCATTTCCTTGAAAGCACAACATTTGTGAGTTGAATGCTGGATTTATCCAAGAGCAATGTAGTATAGCTTGGATTTCTCCATACATCATACATTTCACTAATTAGAGATCCATGTTCCTTTCAGAGACATGAGTCACAATTAGTTACTTGTAAATATGACCTCTTTAAAGATTTGATTGTTTTTAACTTGTACTTCTGACCATTTCTTAGGGTAAGAAGAATTCTTACCTAGACAGGGACAATGCAAGCCTTCTCCGATAATGACATCTCACGGCCCGTCAAATCTAATAAAGTTCTCTCTTTCCTTGATTATATCTATGCTAACACGGGATCAAGGTCATTCTATCAGATTGAGGTGAGACCTTTAAATATTAAATTGATACATCATCTAATTAATCCTCACACCATAAATAAATTAGTGATCTATCAAAGTAATTTTTCAGAGTTCATTTGTTCCATAATATTAGTCTAACATACCCCCAAGTTACTGCTCTTTACTCTTAGGAATTTCCATTTTTATGTAACTCAGAGAGCCTCCTGGAAATCAGAGCACAATACGACTCTTTTTTGGGTATAAACTACTAATATTTATGATTAATTATATAAATATTTATTATATAAATTCGAGTTTTCAAACAGCAAAAATAAGCCGAAAAACCCACAATCTTAATGTTCAACAATTAATCCCCACCCCTAGAAGGTGTTTAATGTTCCATTACTGGATACTAATCATCACAAATCAAACAAAAGTAAGAAAATGAAGAAATAAATCAAGAGACAAGGAGTGAGAGAAAAAAATCGATTTTAGCTTCAATCTTTGTCGACGATAATAATCGAATCTTTGTTGATACAATAGGAATCTCTTCAATAGAAATAAAAATGCACTCAGCTACTCTAGATCTATTAAAAATAAGTCTGCTTGTAAAACCAAGAAAATTGGCCGGTTTAGAAACATGAAGGTGTTCTCCCACCTTCCGTTACTAAAACCTAAAAAGCAGTATTTATAGTCTAGGGTGAAATGGGCTTGAAAGCAGCCAAAATATCCATTTCGGCCTTTTTTTAGTTTTCCATTTAATCGCGACCTGATTTTTCTATCGCGACATAGTTTTTCTGTTGCGACCACAATTTTTTCGAGACACAATTTTTTCTATCGCGAGATAAAAACTAGAAAAACTATGTCGCGATATAGTTTTTTCTGTCGCGACATAAAAACTAGAAAAACTATGTTGCGACATAGTTTTTTCTGTCGCGACATAGTTTTTCTGTCCCGACATAGTTTTCTTTGTCCAACTTGTCGAGGCCATAACTTCTTCGTTTTAACTTAGATTTGGGCGTGTGAAGTGTCATTGGAAAGCTCTTTGAATGTAGAATGTAACCATGAGTAGAGTTGAACCATTTGATGCTCCAGATGATACAGAAAATTTGATCTTCTCAATGACGCACTGTGAGACCTCCTATTAACTCTCTTTTTGGAAACATTTTGAATCTTTTCTTACTAATCAGTTGTTTTCCATCAAAATCACCAAAACCAAATTTAGGAAATGTTATAACCAAACTTTTACATGAATATGAATATAAAATACTCAAAATAGCATGTAAAATGAACTGAAACATAGATGGAGTTTTACACTCATCAAATGCCCCATCTTAAAGTTTTCTTGTCGCCAATGAAGAAAAGAAAGAAGTTGCTTGTCTCAGTAATGGAAGAAGAGTTCATTTCACCCTTTTATTTAACCAAGGCGGTAATCAAACTTTCCAAGGGGTATGTGATATGTGTCTCAAGAATTACGCTACGATGAGTATAGGGAATATGATCAAGATAATTTATTCATTTTAATAGTGAATTAATCTCATAATAGACAAATTTAGATCTTGGTTCTCACTAGTGTGTGTGTGTGTGTGTGTGGTCTTCCCCTATCAAACAATTCTGTGACTAGATGAGTTTATGAGGGTGAGATAGAATGCGCGGATCTCCTAAGATAATTATTTAGGTTATAAGCATTGTTCTTATCACTCTCTCCACTTTATGTAGGCACCTGAAAACTATCAAGATCAGTAGGTCTTTTATGTCTTGTAATGTAGGCTTGGGTGAGGGGTAGTTGAGTGGTCATTTAGGCTAAAACTTACCCCGAACATACATATTTTGCGCATTGATAGCTCCTCTCCATCGATTCTTATCATCGACCTGATGACACTCGAAGCACCCCAATCTTGTTTAGGTGCATCATTCCATACTCCTCATATCACCTTTACGCAAAAAGTGCGCATTTTTCAGCAAACAACAAGCCTTTTCTTTAAGACAAAGGTTATTAGAGTTGTACAATGTCAAAACCCCCTTAAGTTTTTTACTGACCCCTTCACAGGAGCTTTAAATCGATGGCTCCCAGACGATTGGCCTTAGGGTGCCCAGGTGTTGAGATTGCCCCTTAAATTTACTTGCTCTGGAAGAAAGGCTGCGAGCTAGACTCCTCCTCCTTGACTTTTATTTGTATTTTTCTTCTTTTACACTTGATATTTTCTTTTTCTTTTATTTTTATTTTTATTTTATTTATTTTTCTTCTTCTTTTACCAACCTCTTTTGATTTTCAACTTAACTCATTTCAACCGATTTGGAGTTATTTTCCTATGAAAAAATAACTCCCAATTTCTCCTCACCACATTTCTCAATTATGTTCAAATCCTCATGTTATGGGTGAGTTTGGTTCTTTACTAAGGGATAGTGATGTATACGAAGTTTATTGGCTTCAAACTTGGTTCTTATAAACGAAATTTTGGCTCTTTAAGGCTCGACGTGCAGTGCAGGAATATGCATTTGCATATTAATAGGATTAGCTTGAAAGGCACAATCTTTCCAAGGATGGCCTGTATCATTTCTCAATTGTTGTGTTGCATAGGATTTCGCCTCAAGCGATAATATAACAAGTTCTAGAACCTATGGAGATCAAAATTAGATGGATTCTCATAAACCTTCTCTAACTTATTTAAGCGCTTTTGGTACTTAGTGACGAGTGCATGGATTTTGAGAAACCAATGACTAAATAGCCTATTCTGAGATAAAACTCATTAAGCATCAAGTCTATTATCTTGGAATATTGTCCATATCTCAGGGTTGATTATGATCTTCATTGACATCACAACTACTCCAAACAAAACTCAATTAACTCAAAAAAAAAAAAATTATAACTAACAAAATAAACCAAAATTAAGATGTAAGTTATAAAGTATCAAACAAAGTCATTATCCATAAAAGCACCAGAAAATTTCATTCTCAAAGTTATCAAGTGCAAAATGGCCAGGGTGTGACAGCGATAAACTAACAAAAATAATACCCAAACTTTGGAATGACATTGTCCTAAATGTCACAGCAATGAGAAAAAGGAAACAATAAAGTAAAGATTAATAGAGGTTGGGAAAGCCAAACTCCTTTCTAGTCGACCACTTTGAATAGAAACCTTGAAGATTTTTCGGACAGCATTGTTATGCGCCCGCGATATAGTCTTTTGCTCTTGCAAACTAGTCATGACAATATGTTGAGCTTCAAACTTACTTTATTATGAAAACACTAACAAACAAAGTTAAAACACTGCTGGAATTTTCATCCCAACAATAAAAAAAACAGCAACAAATAAAGTAATTAAAAATAGACAAAGGAAAAGAGAAAATAGTGGATAGAATCATTTATTCTTGTTTTGGGTTTTCTTTGGCTTGCTCCGTTTTTAGAGTCGACTAGACTGCATTGGAAAGTACTAGTCTTCCATTTGATATCATCCATCTTGGACAGCACTTTCTTTTTCGACCATTCGGGTTCAATGATGATTTCTTAGGACTTTAAAAAGGAAAGAAACTGAGAATCCCCTTTAATTGTAGGTGGTGGTTTAGCCACAGTTCTTCAAAAAACAGTTCAACATGTGATCACGGATGCAAACACATTTATGTAGAGGGCTGTTCAAACATATGCCCTTTTGATGGAAGCAAATACTTAGAATTTTCTACACATTGTTCTTTCTTGCTCCATCGAGGTGGTGGTTTAGTGAAAGATTGAACTTTGCTTTCTCACACCTGAAACAGTTAGGTTCCCCTTGTTGATGTCAGTACATGCTTGGCTTGAGGAAAGGGTGATCTTCTTAATAATATTTCAAATTTTTAGATCCCCTTTAATGCTGACCACAAAATCCATGGGGAAGGTAAATGTATAATCTTCGCAAGGCGTTTTCAATAGCCACCACTTGACTTTTTCTTCAAATTTCAATTTATCACTTAATGACTTTTCATTCTCTAAGTTGTTTAGGAGTGTTTTTTTCTCAATTTCCAGCTCATTTTCACCTTCTTCCACAAATTTCAGGATATAAAATTTCTGCACACTGCTCAAAGGAGTATTAATGCATTCATTGGGATTTGGCAAAGTGTTACTAGGAAAGGTCCTAGAGAATTTTTCCTTGAATGCTTGGACTAAGTGTCCTATTTGAGCTTCTAAATTTTTCAATCTAGCACTAGTGTTGACTTAGAAGGCATCTAAATCTAGAAATTTCTGCTCATGAAGACTAATCATCTTCTTGTTCCTATCCATGTAGATAAAAATTTGCTCCTTAACAGGATACAGTTCTTCTTCCTCCTGAAATGTGGGGTTTGAACTCTCTGATAAAACGATACTCATAATTCATAGGTCGATCTTACAGTTATTAGGTCCAAATGATGAATAAGGAAGTCAAGCTTAGCTTCTATGAAGGCAAGTCTATCTTCCCTTGAATATTCCTCCATAAGTAATTACAAATAAGAAGAAAAATAAAGAAAATAAAGTATAAAAATACTATAGTAAAAAAATTTAGCTAAAGAAACCCAATCACAGCAAAAAAAAAAAAATTGCCTAAATTGGCAAATCACCGTTCTTCAAATGTCAACTTCCAATGAGAAAGTAGATATGCCGATCCCAGAGCAACGGCCTTGAAAACTTGTTGACCAATTTTGGGACCACGATTACGAAGGACTAAACTAAAGTCTCTCTATATGATGCCAAAAACTTGTTGAGACCAAATGATGTATATAATATAGCGAGAGTAGATAGTAATCACCCAAAAAAAACTAATTAGAAACAAAAGTAAGTGTACTCAAAAACTAAAATGAAAAGTATTACCAACACTCAACCCCTTTTTTGCAATTGCACGAGTCATACAAGTAATAAAGTGGACTCTAAAAGTGGGATATGGTACCACGAGGGTGGAGAGTTCTCTCTGGTGGAATTTGATCACCGTTAAAGGGCTCTTCATTATTTATGCGACCAAATAGGATGTGGAATAAAAATCAATTTAATTGAAATAAAAACTTATTTAGGTAATCTAAAAAAATCTACCAAATAAAAACCTACTTAATTCTAAAAGGTATGAATAGAACCATAGGAATGAGGATAATTATTTACAAAACAGTTTGCATTTCCTTGAAAGCACAACATTTGTGGGTTGAATGCTGGATTTGTTCAAGAGCAATGTAGTATAACTTGGATTTCTCCATACACCATACATTTCATTAATTAGATATTCATGTTCCTTTCAGAGACATGAGTCCAATTAGTTGCTTGTAAAATATGACCCTCTTTAAGATTTGATTGTTTTTCTTTTCTAATACTTCACAACCATTTCTTAGGACTGAAGAATTCTTACTCCCATAGACAGGACAATGCAAGCCTTCTCCAATGTAATAGGTATCTCAGTCATCAAATCTAATAAAGTTATCTATTTCCTTGAATAGATCTATGCTAACACGGGATCAAAGTCATTCTATCATATTGAGGTGAGACCTTTAAATATTAAACTGATACATCATCTAATTAATCCTCATACCATGAGTAAATTAGTGATCTATCAAAGTAATTTTTCAAAGTTTATTAGTCCCATAATATTAGTCTAACATACCTCCAAATTCTGCTTTTACTGCGAATTTCATCTGCATTGTCAACAGGAGGCTTCTGGAAATCGAGAAGCAGAATCACAGAAACTCTTTTGGGTATAGGCTACTAATATTTCAAACAATTAATTATATGAGCGATTACCAATTATATAAATTCAATTTTCAAACCCCACAAAATACTGCGAAAATTTGAATGTTTAACAATTAATCCCCACAGGGTGTTTAATGTTCCATTACTGAATTTGATCATCACGATCAAACAGTAAGAAAATGAGAAAGAAATCAAGAGACAAGGGTAGAGAGAAAAAAAAATCCAGAATTTTAGCTTGATCTTTATTAGAACAATAATGAAATACGAATCTACGTATACATCACCAAAATCTCTCTTCAATAAATAAAAAATACGCTCCCAACTATAAGATGTATTAAAAATCAAAATCTATAACAAAACTAAGAAAAATGGGCAGTTTAGAGAGGGACATTCCATGAGAGGTGTTCTCCACCTTCTCGTTACCCTAAAAACCTAAAAAATGAGTATTTATAGTCCTAGGGTAAAATGGGTTTGAAAACAAGCCAAAATACCCATTTTCGGACTTTTTTGTTTTTTCCAGCGTTTTTGTTGTGACACAGTTTTTTCGTCGTGACATAGTTTTTCTGTCGCGATACAGTTTTTTCTGTCACAATAGAAAAACTAGAAAAACTATGTCACAACATAGTTTTTGTCGCATTTTATAAAACTAAGAAAAACTATGTAGCAGCAACGAGTTTTTACATACTTAATATAAAAACTAGAAAAACATATTTAACACAGTTTTTATTAGCAGTGTGGTTTCTATCGGAAATATAGTTTTCTTTGTCCAACTTGTCGGGGTCATAACTTCTTCGTTTTAACTCAGATTTGGGCGTGTGAGGTGTCGTTGGAAAGCTCTTTGAATGTAGAATGTAACCATGAGTAGAGTTGAACCATTTGATGCTCTAGATGATACAAAAATTTGATCTTCTCAATGACGCACTGTGAGACCTCCGATTAACTCTCTTTTTGGAAACATTTTGAATCTTTTCTTATTAAATCAGTTACTTTCCATCAAAAATCCTACAAAACCAAATTTAGAGGAAATGTTATGACTTTTACATGAATATGGATATAAAATACTCAAAATAGCATGTGAAATGAACTCAAAAGATAGATGAGTTTTACACTCATCACTAAGTTACCAAACTTAGCTAACATTCCTAAATATATCTCATAAAAACATTATATATATGAGATTGTTTTTACAGGAAATGAATCCCAACTTGTATTACAAAAACAATCAAATTACAAATTGTTTCAAGTGTTTACAACACTTCCAATACAAGACTTTACAATTACAAAGGAACTCCCTTCTTATTTCTCCCTAACCTTCCCCACAATGGAGACAAGATCTTTAAATAGGCCAAGGTGCCTCTTCCCAACAGGTGTCTTATTTGAATTCGAATTTTGGCTCTCATTTCCTTATGATCAGTCGTGTCCCTTCCGAATTTTCTTATCCGCTGAGTGTCGAGTTTCCTCTAGGCGAACACTTGATCCATGCTTGAAGGTTATTGTCCATTTCCACCTTCTCAATCTTATGAGCATACGGGGGCTTTTCAAGCATCTATCGGTTGCCTTAGACAACCTAAAGTGTCATCCCACTGTTGCAAGGTTCTCATGCCTTGCTCGAAAAGTCATGCACTACGAGGTTCTAACCCAAGCAACCAAATAAGCCATGTGTTGTCATGCATTGCCATACGTTGTCATCGTTGTAATACCTTTACTGTCTGATCGCTCAACGATCCATGACATTGTGCCCATGGTCACATGTTGCCATGCCAACGCCATATGTTGTCGCTACCTTTACCATGCGGTTGTAGCAAACCATGGCATTGTGCCCATGGTCATCCACCGATGTGCACGGGTATTGAGTGCCCTCGTGCCAGCAACCAATCTTTGTAGCATGCATTGTCTATAGTACCTTGTTGTTATGCTATCGATCCCACATCTAGGCCCACATGCACGGGTGTTGGGGCATCGCCCTCGTGCAAGCATCGGAGAGGAGACAACGTCCATGTTTGGGTGCCCATACATGTGTCTAAGAGGCATTCGGCATGCCATGACCTGCCTTGGCTAAGACATGGTCTCGGCTTCATGCACATGAGAGACCACTCCCCTTCTTAAAGAGCTTATTTAGCAATTCCCCTTTTATCTTGAGAGGACATCAAAGTAGTTTGAGTAGACATAATGCCACAATTATCCTTCTGCCCTCTGACTGTACATCTTATTTCATCCTGCAAAATCTCCGAGGCTTCCATCCAACCTAATCCTGCTCGTGCCTTATTTACGTTAGGGTCCTCTCATGGGTGGAAAGTAACCCATAAAGCCCTCCATGTGCAGATTCCGACTTAGATGTTGAAGGGGGTCACACTAAGTTTCTTGGACTCTTTGGAGCCATCCAACTTTTTTTCTTTTATTAGTTGATATGATCCTATAAATTTCATTAAAATTATCAAAAGGTTTGGGATTTCCCCCCCTCATTTTGAATGTTTTGTTAGATATGGTTATAACATCATTCAATAAAGCTTTAATTTTAAAAAATATTTATTATGGGAATAAAACCTATTTTTATTAAGAAAAATATTTCATCTCTTTATAGTATTTAACTTGCTTGTTTCCTATTTTTTAAAATTGTTTATGTTCTCTAGAAAAAAAAAAAAGATAAATATGTTTAATGTATTAAACTGTTTCATGTTTTTCATTATTAAGAAAAATAGAAAACATATTCCAATACAAAAATATTGATTGATCATTTAAAAAATAAGATATTAGATAAAAACTTATTTTAAAAATTTTAAAAATAGGTTATGATGGGGTTTGAAATAATAGGCGCGCAGACCCAAGACACAAGCCCAAACGTCATGATTAAAAGCGGGCCTAGTACTAGCAATAGGCTCTTAATGGGTATCCCAATGCGAGGCCGAGAAGCAGGGGCCCAAACTCCTGCTAAAGTGTTGTGAGGAATCGTATTAGGAAAACACCCAATCTCAGCTGTCGGGAAAGTAGGATATTTCCTAATTATTGCCTATCAATCATCCCTTATTAAGCGGTTTACGATAAGGAAAGAAAATCTCTCACCCAATGGGAGAAATATCGTATCATTCTTCAACAAGGAAAGATACTATTATGTGTCATCATCCAAATAGGAAAATTAACATGATCATCCATTATAAATACCTGGCCACCCCATCGATGAAGTGCAGAACCTTAATACCTGAGAACTTCATTCCACTAGCCGAGTTGATCTTCTTCCCGGTGCAGGAAAGAAGCGGCTTAGGCATCGGAGGAGCAGGCGAGCCCCGTGATCATTTTTGTTTCGTTTTTGCATAAAAAGTCCGGCGTCGAGCAGTGACGAGCCCGGCAAATCTATGCGCTTTCGAGCCCGATTAGATTGAAAAACATCATCGGTTGGCTTCATGCGTGAGAACTGACCGGTTCCTTTACAAAAAATGGCCCGACTCCGATGATCGATGGTATCAACTTCCGGAACCTGGCGGGAACCACGCCAATCCCGGGATCTGAACCGGCCAAGCGGCATGGGCCGGTAGACCTCCGGAGGTGCTGGCCCAAGCTGTCTGGTCGACGAAAGAGGTGGAAGCGCTACTGCGTCCGCAGCTTGACCTTGACGGCAAATACAACACCCCAGCGGAGATACGACATGCAGAAAAGACCAAAACCACATTGCAGGAAAGCGACACCACCGACCCTCGTCGAGAAGCGGATAGAGAAGGGCTTAGCCGGGACCAGGAAAGGATCGCGAGGAGGCATGGCGGGAATAGCGAAGCGATGGGCCTCGCTATCGGCGGAGACGGAGGGGAGGTCGTGGCGTGAGATTCGGGGACATCGTGAAATGTCCACATGAAGGGCGGATAAAGGCCCAGGGCTACAGTCTTCATGGACCTGCTGGTATAACTTGAATCTCCATTCACGGCGAAGTCTTTGCCTTCCCCACTGTGAAGTTCGTCTGCGGTCGGGGCGTTCGGCCGGAACAAAAGACCCCATGGAGCCACCTCGATACGTACAAAATCATAGACTCTGAGGGATATCGGGACCGTGCGATCTGAGCGCCGCTATCACCTTGAGAGGCCAGCGTTGGCTGCGGTTTAACGAGACTCGGCGTCTTCCATCGCCGTTCCACGGAACTTTCCATCGCATTACGTCTCCCACTTTATGGACGGACGTACGAGGAGCGCAGTTATCACATTACGACCATCGAGCAGGCTCGGGAAAGCCTAGGTCATATGTTGAGAGGTTTAACGCAATTAGTTGAGGTGGATATTCTCGGCGAAAAGTTCGCCATTCTTTGCTTTCATTGCGGGTGGGAGTGCGAACCTAATGTTCCTCATCTCAAAGAACCCTCGAGCGAAGCATAATTCGAGGTCGCCAGCCCAGCAGTATATCAGCGAAGAAGCTCTTTGCCGAGGAAAGCCGAGGGCGAAAAAAACGAAGCCGAGACGGGCGGACGGGGGCCAGATCCCGAGGAGGAGGCGGAAAGCGAGAGAGTGGTCCCAGATAAGGCGAGAGCGTCGGGGATCGCGGGGACCACCTGGCGAACTCGGCGGCCGGTATTCACCTCGGCCAATACACCTTTAGCGGCCTCGGTGTCACGGGTCTACGCAGTCGGCGTAGAAGGTTTATGGGGTAGCCATCGAATGAAGTTAGACCCAGCTAAAGAGCGATACCAAATCATGAGTTCCATGGGTGTGGACACGAACGGAGATGATTGCATCGCTAAAAGGAAATTGAATGCACGATCAGGCGTGGGCATATCGATCGTTGTGGCCAGAAGGCGGAGCGAGTCGACCACCACCACGCTGTCGGCTGACTAGTTCGACGTCGGCGCCTTTAGGAGAAATCCATGTAATCTACAGAGGTTTGCGGAGGGTGGAGGAGTCCATTTGCCTTCGGCCCGGGAGAGGCCCACTTGCGCAGCATCGGTCGGGGAAACCTTAGAAATGCAAGCGGTATCGAAACTTCCTCCGGTGAATCTTTCTGTAACCTTTTGGGCCGACATGGAAGGGCATTAACATCCCCCATGGCGACCAACGATAAAAACCGCAGTAGCTAACCAGCGATCCACGAGGTCCTGCAGCCGACCATGGAAGCTTGCGACCAACATCATCTTCGCATCGGCTTTCTACAAAATGGGCATTGGAAGGGAGAAAGCAGAGCGATCAACGCTTCTTTCACGTGAGTTCTCGGGAGAAAGTCTTGCCCAGGGTGCGATCACGGCTAGTGCTCACTTTAGGAGACCCCATTACGAGGAGCTCTGACAACGGTGAGATTTCTCATAGTAGATGTCTCCTTATTTACAACATGTTACTAGGTAGGCCTTCTCTGATGCCGTAAGAGATTAGTTTCCCTCTCTTATCCATGGTTGTCAAATTTCCAAGCTTTGCCAAATGGAGTA
Source organism: Tetrastigma voinierianum (assembly GCA_016808115.1). Classification (NCBI taxonomy): domain Eukaryota; kingdom Viridiplantae; phylum Streptophyta; class Magnoliopsida; order Vitales; family Vitaceae; genus Tetrastigma; species Tetrastigma voinierianum. Next base: position 215,695 of record JAEQBH010002559.1, read on the forward strand.
GAATGGTCGAGGAAACCGACCTGGCTAGGGAATGTTACTCGACGTCGATGAAGTAAAATACGGTCAACGACATCGCAGGGCCGGAGCTCGACGTGCGAGGCAGGGTAACCGCGACATGCTCCCTCGAAAGAATTAGAGCTTGTCACGGCTGGTGTGAAGGCCAAAACACCTCGTCTACATAGGGTCCAAGTTAGCAGAATACGTCAGAAGCCCTCTCATCCGTTTTCTAAAGCAGAACATGGAGGTATTCACTTGGAAACAGGAAAACATGGGTGGGGTCAACCCGGCAATGATCACCCACAGGTTGAATGTCGATCCTCGCTGCGTGGTCAGTAAAGAGGAGTTTTACCCCGGCGAGAAAGGCGGCGAGTGTGGAAGGGTGATAAGCTCCTCGGCGAGAACTGTGAAATGAGTCAGGAATGGTTGTGCGTTGTTCTCGTCGAAGCAAGCGGCCAGTGGCGGCTTTGCATCGATTTCAGGTCATCAGCGAGAGGGCACGCGAAAGGATAACTTCCCACCTCAGTTGATCTCATAGTAGACGCCACAGCCAGTCATGAACTCCTTAGCTTCATGGACGCCTTCTCGGCTTCTAACCAGTCGGTAGGACCCTGTGACCAAAGAAAAGACCTCATTTGTCAGCCCAGTCGAGGAACTCTTTGTGTATAGTAATGCCACTTTGGGCTAAGGAAGCGGGGAGCCACCACGAAAGTGGTGAGCAGGATGTTCAGAAATGAGTGGGACATTGTAGGTATATAGACGACATCTTTGGTAAAATCGATAAAGTCGAGCTCCACATAACCCATTTAAGTAGAAGACCCGAGGTCTGAAAACACAATATGAAGTTAAACCTGGCCAGAAGTCAGCTTTCGGTCTTATTTGGGAAGTTCTTAGGTTTTATAGTCAACAACGAGGAATAGAGGCAAACCAGGATAGATAAAGGCAGGTATGATATACCTCCGTCGAGCATTAAAGACATTCAACGCTGCTTGGGGAGAATAGTTGCCGCTGGTAGCCGTGTATAGAGTGGCAATGAATGTCGACCTTTCTTTGGAGTTACGAAAAAAGGCCTTCAGTGGGATGCACCTTTGCGGGGGCGTTCCACGGCACTCAAAACTACCAAGATCTCCCCATTCTAGTAAGCCCTTGGGGAACTCCTCACTCTCACACAGTCGTTTGGACTTTATGACTAGTCTTGCCTTGGTAAGAGACGGGACGGGGTGACAGTCTGACGACCAGGAAATACGAGGGAGGAGGTACTGAAGATGGAAGGCTGATCCACGGTGTTGGTAACCACATCAGGAAAACTTGACCTTACTTGAGTTCATGCCAGTCCGAAGTCCCATTAGAATGTAGATGAAGCAGATATTATAAACGAAAACCTGCGGAAAGATTTAATAAGAGTGGGCTATAGCTAAGTGGGTGACATCAGTGCAATGAGGGCGACGGTAAAGGGCGGATCTTGGCCCAGATTCATCATGGAAATTCACTTGACCGCGATCTGGCTGGCGGCTTTGAGCCTCTCCATATGGAGATTATCCATCGGCTTGAGCAGATTGCCTTGAGAGGAAGCGGTGCGAGTTGATCGACCTCCCAGACGGGATATATCACGAATACGCCCTCATATTGAAGCTACCGACTTCGAATGCTGCCCGGGTAGAATATGAGGTTGTCATGTTGGACACAGAAACCTCGTCCACTTCATGAAAGCGGTCGGTGAAGGTGACGGCTCCCCAGCTGGTGGTAAAATAGATGAAGGAACTCTACGAGGCAGAGAGGTGAGGAAAGATGATCTTATATCTAAAAAAGTCTGAGTTGCTTAAAAAGTTCCTCTGAGTTCGAATTAGTATGTACGAAGTGAAGACTACGGTGATGCCTTGGCGGCCGCGGCTTGACCTCCTGCCGAGAAAGATACTATGAGCGCTGAGCCTCGATGGCCGATGACCCGGGAGAAGTCTCCCTGTGATAATAGAACTAAAATTTTAGTGGAATGGGACCCATGCAGGATTACTTGGTAGATGGTATTGCGGCGACCCGAGAGGCGATCAAACTGAATGAGGTTGGCAAGATTCACCGTTCATTGGGGGACCCTTTATAAACGAGGCTTCTCTGTGCCCATTCTTAAGTGCGTAGGGAAGGAAGACGCTAACTACATACTTAGGGAGGTACACGAGGTCATATGTGGTAACCACATCGGAGCTCAGACCTTGGCAGGGAAAACATTGAGGCAGGAACATAAGGCACGATGCTCAGACGCGACATAAGCGGTTTAAAAAGTGCAAAGCTTATGAGGAGCATGCAGGAATCTCTCATCTCCATCCAGAGCCACTATTGGGTCCTGACCGCAGCCTTTTCATAATGGGGGCTGGACATCTTAGGATTACCTGCCCGTTGGAGCGAGCGATACAAATTTATCATTGTGGCGGTGATTCATTTTACGAATGGTCAAACTAACCCTTAGCATGATCATAATAGAGAGGTACCATGACCGTGCGGCATATATAATATGCGGGTTCGGGATCACGAGGTCCCTCGTGCGACTAATGGGAAACAATTCGCTGACCACAAGTTTAGGGATTTACAGCGTGAGCTCGGAATCAGAAGCTACTACTCATCCCGACTCATCCATGATCCATTATGACGTGAGATGCTATAAGGACTCTAAAGGCAACACTGAAAATCAAACTAGAAGATCTAAAGGAAAATGGGTAGAGTACTCCGAGGCATTATGGGCATCTGAACCTTCTGTATGATCGTGACTCGGAAACCCCATTCCTGCGGCCTTTGCTTTGGAAACAGTAGATCAGTCGGTCGAGACTAAAATCTCGAGTTTAACTGCAAACATCGAACACAACGAGAGGTCTTCGCTAAACTGGACCTCCTAAAAGAAGCGATGGGAAGGTCCTAAAGCGTATGGAGGACTATCACAGGAAGACAACGAGGTATTATGACCCGAAGGGTCCAAGCTTTAGGAGTTACAAGCCGGCGACTGGTTCTAAAAACTTACACTGGCAAGGAAGGACCCTAGTACATGGGAAGGCTGGGACCTAATTGGAAGGGCCTTACCATTATCTCGCATGTATCAGGCACACGACTATGAACTCCCAGCGAGAAGAAGGAAAACCACGCCCCGCTCATGGAGCGTTGAACACCTCTGAAGCGGTTCTACAGTAAGACCGGAGCGTAGCACAGTAATAAAGATCCACCATCTTGATTTTTTGAATAACTTACTTTATGTCCATTTTTAAGTTGTTTTAATGTTATGAGTGGACTATGATAAGTTATATTGATAAAGCCGAAACAACGGCTCGAAGAGCTGGTGGAAGGCGAGTGATTACAAGATTGTTAACATTTCAAGGAGCTACGATTGAATAAAAATTTCATTACATGGAGTTCTGACCACCTCGGAGAGTACAAAATCTCCTTTGCATCTGAGAGTACGGTTAAGCGAAAACCATTCTTCACATCGGCCTACACCCTGTCAAGGCCAAAACCACGAAAGGGAAAAGAAAGAGAGGGAAGAGAGGGTGAGAAAGAGAGGAGAGGAGAGAGAGGAAGAGAAGGAGAAGGAGAAAGAGAAAGAAGAAAGAAAAGCAGAGCGGGTACTTAAAAGTTTTTTCAAGCTGCAGCTCCCCTCCGGGATCGTTCCACAGCACATTTCCATCATTGGGCAAACTAGGGAATAACCTGACTCACGGGAGGCCCAGGAAAAACACAACTCCTACAGTGGTAGACCATCGACACCCGAACCGTCTCACGATCACGAGGATAGACCCCGTGCGGTGATGACCCGAACCACGGCTTCATGTAATGCGGACTCAGGCTGCGCGAAGAAGGAATGAAGGTTGGAAGCATAGCACCAGCACAGAGGGATAACTATTTATAAGGAAGCCAGGGAGCTTGGGAAGTCGCGCAATCCGTTTCAATTCTCCATAGATCCTCATTAAAGCCCACCTTTTCCAAAGGGAAGGAAGGCGAAGGTCTTAGCGCCGGGGCTGATAGCTCGGTTCGCGGGAGGGTCTTAAGCGTCTAGAGCCCGATACGCTCGGTCTGTGGGGAAGCCTTGACTCGGGAGGTCTTAAGCGAGGCCCGATGGCTCTGGTTCGTGCGGGGAGGGGTCTTAGCGCCCCCAGGGCCACAGTCAGCTGGTTGCGGAGGTCTTAGCGCTGGTAGCTCCCGATCTGCAAGCAACGGCTCATGAGGGTGCCCAGCGCCGGGGCTTAGTAGCTTAGTTGCGGGATGCGGCTCGGGAGGGTCTTAGCGCCCGAGACCCGGTGGCTAGGTCTGCGGGAGCTTAACGGCTCGGGAGGGGTTTTAGCGCTAGGAGCCAATGCTTCGGTCGTGCACGCCGAGGTCTTGGCGGGAACTATTGGCTCGGTTCGCGGGTCTTGCGCCCGAAGCCCGGTGGCACCGGTCTGCGGAGGCTTGCGAACATAGGGGTTTAGCGCCTAGGGATCCCGATGCTCAATTCCGCGGGAAGGTCTGCGCGCCCAGAGCCCGAGTGCTCGGTGTGTTCGCGGAAGAGGGTCTTGGCGCTGTGGCTCGGTCTGCGACAGCAACAGGAGGTGTAGCGCCCGGGGCCCGGGCGCTCGGTTGCGAGAGCTTAAGCTCAGAGGATCTTAGCGGGGCTTGATGGCTCGGTTCGCGGAGGAGGGGTCTTAGCGCTAGAATTGTGCTTTCGATCTGTAGAACTGCGGTATGAGGAGTCTTAGCGCCAGGGCTGATAACTCAGCTCAGGAGGAGGGTCTCGGCCAGCTAAGGAGCCCATTAGCTCGGTTGCGGGCTTAACAACTCGGGGAGGGTCTTAGCGCCCGGGGCCCAGTGGCTTGGTCTGAGGCTTAACAGCTGAGAGGGTCTTGGCGCCCAGGGAGCTGGTATCTTAATTTGCGGGCTTAATGGCTCGAGAGGGTCTTAGGCGCCTGAGGCCCAGTGGCTCGGTCTGAAACATAACTGCTCGAGGAGAGCCTCGTGGCTTAGGAATGCGGCTGAGAATCGACGAAGCAGGGAAAAGGAAGCTGAAGAAGTGTCGATGAATCTTGGTATATCATGAAGTCGAAACGTAAACATCCCTGAAGCAGACTCTGCACGAGGATCGCTAAAAAAGCCTAGAGCGCTGACGTTGGGCTGACGCGCGAGTAAAGGTCGGCGGAGCGGCCAGTGACGAGAAGGGCTAACCGAAGGAACGAGGATCCTGCGAGGAGCCGCGATCAGGGCCGCCGAACACCTCGGCGCCATCAACCTCGGCTATGTCACACCAGATTCGATCGACGGATGGCCGGATCCGGCAGGATTTACGGAATGTGAGACTATATCTTGGGGACTCTTTGCACGATTTATTTTTATTTTTTTATTTTAGAGGCGAACTTGTGCACATGGGTATGGCCCCAGTCTTACAACATAATCAAATATCATATACATATCAAAGAACTACCACCCGGAGTGGTGTCATCCAAAATCTATATACACATATCTGAGTCTATTTACCGTCTGGCCCATGCTTTCATTTACAAATCGAGCACGGAACCTCGTGTAGTGAAACCTCTTAGTGTGCTAGCCCGGCGGTATGCGAGGAAGTTTTGGACGTCTTCTCTTGTACCTACACGGATTAAAAGCTTCGTGCCAAGCTTTGCAGCTTAGTGGAAACATATCTTATAACTCATCTTGTCTGCGTACATTTATACTGAATCGCAATAAACCTGAGAAACATATATCAAAATTTCATGTGAATTCATATAATACATTTACATACATAATTATCCTGTAACAAACTTATGCTTGTCGGATATCTCGTATCACGGTCTTGAACTTATACTTATAACAAACTTAATAACTACTCGAATCCTTACATATAGCGGGGCTGTGCCTTAGATCTCCTAGTAGGACCCATATTTATTCGATTCCTCGTATACGGTGCTGAACTTATACATATACTTAGACGGAGTGCCTCCACATACTCATACTATCTCTAACTTATACTATCTCTAAAGTGGGAGTTCTGAGCTTATCTTATCTGAAAGGTACCCTTAGGTACTACATGGTTTATACTTATACCATAGGGCTTATACTTATACTATGGAGATTACACTTGTTTGGGTGCAGTAGGTACTCTGGAGATATTACGGGCATTATCTTTTGAGTATTGCTGAACTTATCTGATACAGTACCTGCCAAGTACTCACAAAACTATGCGGGTGCCGTGTATCTTATACTTGTACTCTGAAGCATATCACAGTGTACGAACTTATACTTGTATTCACTGAACTTATTCTTGTATTTCGGATCTTATACTTGTATTACAGAACTTATATACATTGTATTTCGAGGATCTTATACTTGTCTTCTGAAACATATACTTGTCTTGGATCTTATACTTGTGTTCTGAGCTTATTCTTGTCTTTGGATCTTATACTTGTGTTACAGGCCGAATTCTTATGTTCGGATCTTATTCTTGTGCGAAAGGTGCACATGGAAGTGCGATAAGTCGAACATATGGAATCATATCACATCTGAGTCGGATCGGACTTATGCGAATCACGGACATTAGTCGTAGTAGGTATAGATCATCAAATACATCTACCGGGTTCATACAATTCGAGCATATCCCAAACAAACGAGTTGTCGGTTTATATCGGAATCATCTTTAGACTTATCTGTTTCTTATGCTTATAACGAGACTTATGTATTGGATTTTAGTAGGACTCGGACTTGTATAAGCGACTTTATGCTTGTTCGGATCTCAGTGGGAGTTACGGGGCTTATTCTTGTATTTTGGATCTGCCTCTTGTATTACGAAACTCATCTTATTGTTCGGGCTTATTCTTATGCGAAATTGCATTAAGTACTACTTGTTCAACTCTCCCAAAGACACATACTTGTGCTTGTATCAAACTTATATTCTTTAATAATTTTTAGTAGGTACTACTAACTTATACTCATGCGAAGTGCTCGTGGAATGCTACGGAGATTCATTATGCGGAGGTGCAGTAGGTATCTTGGACTTTTACTTATATTAAGACTTATGCTTGTTTTTGGGTCTGAAAGTGCAGCGGAGTCACTCACCGGAGATTTTACTTGTGTGCCCATGGGTACTCTCGGAACAAATACGGAGGTACGTAGGTACATTCGGATCTTTACCATATTCATTCTTTACTCTTATTCTTTGTCGAATCTTATCATATAAGCTGTTTGACTCTTAGACCCGATCATAAGAAATGAGTAGAGGGCCTTGACCTGATAAGTACCCAGAAGGTCTGATACGATCTTGAGGTGTCGTGCTTATAAACAAAGTCTTAGAAGCACTAAACATGAGTGTCGTAGCACTAATCGGAGATCTGGGAAGTATTGAGGCGGGAGTCTTGGTAACACTAATCGAGGAGTCTTAGGAAGTGCTGAGCGGGAGTCTTGGTAGCACTAATAAAGATGCAGAAGTACTAAGCGAGGCGTGCGCCTGCATGCTTGAAGTGTCGTAGCTAACGGGGTGTCAAGTCTAGTCAGGCGATCCACTCATTCATTTTTCGGTCCTAGGTAGTCATACTATCATATGTCTTTCAGAACTCATAATCTATCTTTATCATGTCCTGTGTTCATGCCATATTACTTTTCATGTTCATGTTCATGTTTCAGTTCGTTTTCATATTTCATATCATATTCATGTTTCATGAACACAGCTACATATTGCATTTCCTATATTTTTCCTGTTACTATTACATATGGCATTTCATATACTTATGCAGTATGATCTTTATGTATTCACCACATCATTCATGTATTCTTATCCCTCATGAATCTATTTTGCCAAATTGGAATCATTCAATTGAATCATCCAAACTAAAGTTATGGCATTTTCATGCCAAACTAGTCAATTCTTGATATTGATGGGCGTTTTTGTAATACTCATTTTGGTCTTAACTCCATACATGACACTAGTTCTTTTCATTCATTTGAAGTTAAGGTGCTAAGGGTTCTTCTCAAGCGGAATCATCCCAGTCGAACGCAGAAACTCGAGTTATGTCCTACACAGCGGATACTCTATGATCAAAGCGAGCTGGAATTTGGTTGAACATAGCCCCTCTTTGAGTGAATTTTGAACCACATAGAGTGAGGTCGAAGGTAGCTATTTCGAGTGTTTATTCTCCTTGAAGTCTAGTTTAACTAGGCTTGCATCCTTTCAGTGGATAGAAATGACCCAGTATGGCCAAAATACGAGCGGTCAAAGCAGGAATAACATAACACTTATAGTGCAGGGTACCATACGTGTCACAGAGTGCCGCCCTCGAAAATTGCCCGAGAATGTGTGTTTTTCTTCTGGCCTTTTTCCATATAGTTCCACCCAAACCAACTTGATACTAAATACATACATCAAAACCACTCCTTATTCATCTTGTAATGGTGGTTAGAACTTCATCTGCAATCCCTAGGTAAAAGTCAAGAACCCCATACAAGTCCATCATCTTTATACAAAAATATAGAATTAAGGGATTCATTGTATATTGCAATTTGAGTTTTTCAACTCAATTTCATTCGCTAGAGTTAGGATCGATTCACATGTACTGGTTTGGAACTCATAAAATCCACAGAAATTCATCTGAAACCATAAGATCCTTGCTTTTCCATGCCAAATCCATGCAAATCACTTAGAAATCCATACCTTTTGGCTCCTCCCTCTTCTTCCTCTTCTTCCTCTTTTCCTTCCAACCCATAGGAGCTCTCTTGTTTGGAGACAAAAATGAGTTATTTTTGTCTCCTCCCCTTTTTATAATTCAATTTTGTTTTATTTACCTTTTAGTCCTCCTTCATTCCAATATTTGCATTAATATTTATATTTATTTCCACTGACCTCTAATCTTATCAACTCATAACTTTTATGCCCTTTTGACAATTTACAATTTTGTCCTTATGTTTTGTAAAATTTTTAGGGTTTATCGATTTCCCGTGTTAGCATTTAAATCACGAAACGATACAATTATCTTTACAAAATCTGCACAAGCATTAACCAAGAAAATGGTAAGGTATATTTGGGTTACGGCGCCGGGCGAGATCCTTGACCTCCTCATGAAGTGGATGTTGAACTCCAGTGCAGAAGCTTCGGGAAGCCGACGTTGAAGCAGCGGCCGGAAGACCATTGGAGTACGAGGCCTCGTCTTTAAACTCACATTATCCTTACTTCCGGTACTTGAGCCTCTTACCACCATAGTTCCATCGGAAACTGTCGAGCTCCTCAGTCGGGCATTCCACGGGAGTGCCCGCCTCAGGAGCCTCTTGGTGGGCTGCTCCCGAGTCGCCATCTTAGCCCATGAAGTCACCCTTTCGACCTGTGACTCCTCTCGACCAGTACGAAGCTTGTCTCTTGGCGACCTTAGATCCTTCGGGTCTCCTTTCTTTATCCTCGCTCGCGCCCTAGCGCCAGAAGCATCTTCGAGGTTAGACTGTGCTTCACGAGTTTCTCGATCGGTTCCCATATGTCAGGGCGAAGACCGACCCTCTCGGAGGTCGAGCAGCCTTGTAAGACTTCACGCCACAGGCGAGCCCTCGGTAGGCTAGCCACTGCGAGCCTTTCACATAAGTAGCTACCTGGCAAAAAAACAAAAAACAAAAAACAAAAAACAAAAAGTCAGCTAACAGAACTAAAACAATAAAGAAAAAGATTGGCGAAAGCACTTGAATGTACGGGCGATTCCCGGCGAAGTAGAGCCTCCTGGCAGGCGGGGCACCCACCCTCCACGGGTCAGTCCGCCTTGAAGATGAAAGCGACCGGCGAGCGCCGCGAGGAAGCGAGAGTCCTCATCCTGCGGCCATAGCGATCACGATTCCTCGTCACCTCATCAGAGCATTGCGGGGAGGCGCGGCGCCACGGCGATGGGGCTGAGACGAGAAATAGGGAGAACCTCAGGGGGCTCATTCGCCCTCCACAGAGTCTCAAGCCTGACAGAAGACTAAGGCGGAAAGAGGCCCCCACACTTTGGGATCTTACCCAGACGGGCGGCCCTGGCGAGCTCTCGGAGGTTTAGTTTCAGCTCCTCTTCTTCTTTGCCGGCCTCGAGTGAATGAGGCTCTCCCATTGTAGGCTTGCATTAAGGGGCTCTCCGAGAGCAGAGGTGAGGTAGATTTAGGGACGGGAGGCTTCATGACGGAGATGGGAGAAGATCTCAAAGGAGTCGGGCGGGGCCTCGCACCCAGACGGTCCTAGGAATATCAGGCCCCAATGAACCGAATAGGCATCGGGACCTTACCGGCTTCAGCTTCACCTCTTAGTCCTGGTTGAGATCGGTAGAGCACACGAGGCCATGCTAAACGATGTCATAAATGTCGAATGACGCTGAAAACGAAATATTAAAAGCGAATGAGCTCGTATGAGTTAACTACGGGGTGATCTAGAGCGGGAACACCAAGTGTGTCCTCTCTATCAAAGGGATTGTACTCCCAATGACGACCACTAACAAAAAAATAATGTTCCTTCCAGAACTTGTGCGAAATAATCAACTTGGCGCTGGAGCGGTTGGAGATATAAAGAAAGCCTTCGGCGGCCTCCTTTACAACGAAGTCCCAGAGTAAAAGCGTCACGGGAACACCCAGGCCTTTGTCCCTAAAAACGACTAACACCCCCACCAGAACACCCCAGAAGTTGGGGGAAAGCTAAGAGGGGCAGACATTGAAATGTTGCAGAACCTTTTTTATAAAAGGATGCAAGGGGAAGTGGAGGCTGTTCTCGAACGCCACCTCAAAAAAGCACACCATCTTGGGCACTTGGATGATGTAGGTGGTGCCGGCTGCGTCGGGGCGCAGGCACGGATCCCGAAGCGGGGAGTCCGTGCAGAGCTGCGAGATCTCAGGTACAAAGGTTAGACCCCGATTGGGGCCCATGGCCTTAGCATTCTATATGGAAACCCTCAAATATTCAAAGCCTTTAGGATACCGAATTTCGTTAATTTTGCCTTGCCGCATCGAGGGAAAGGAAGCTCCCGAGGCGACCAGGTGAACCACCACAACCCAGTGTCGTTCCCACCGTCGGTCGCCCTTAACTAGCCTGACTGAGATTACTCCCTATGTGCAAAACATGGGGGCGACGGGGACCCGTGGAGTGCGCAGGGTTAAGTAAGGAAAAGGGAAATCAAAATGTAGAACCCCAGTAAGGCACGCCACAGAACCTCATGAACTTGAAACCAAAGGCAGAGAAGAAGAAGCATTACCAGACTAGAAACAAGACGAGGACACCATTTGACGAGATATTAGGACCACCAAAAGCGATCCACGAACCTTTAGTCGAGACGAGATTCGAGAAAAAGGAAGCCTGAGCTTGCAAAGCGAAAAAGCTTTGAAACGAGAGCAAAGTGCAAGCGGTCGGGGGCGTTTTTAAGGAAGCTAAGAGCCAGCCCCGGAAGTAGCGTCGAGAAGCCATCATTATCACAAGGCGTGGGGCGTTGATAAAGCCACCAATCAAACCACTACGGTAGCCACGTGGGTATCACGCTTGATCGAAGCGATACGGCCCGCTCGGCTACGTAGTCAATTTGGGAAGCGGTGATGGGGTTTAAAATAATAGCGCCTTGATTTCAGGCGTAAGCGACGTCGAAATTAAAAGCGGACCAGAACTATGTGGAGGCCCTTAATGGTATCCCTCAGTCACGGGCCCGAAATGAGGGCCCGGCTGCCTTTAAAAGACTAGTAGTGAGTCGTATTGAAAACACTCCAATCTCCACCAATCGGGAAACGGATATTTCTAATTGTGGCTATCATTCATCTCTTATAAACGGTTTACAATAAGGAAAGAAAATCTCTCACCCAATGGGAGAAATATCATATCATCCTCCAACAAGGAAAAATATTATTCTATGTCATCATCAATGGAAAATTATTATGATAAATCCATTTATAAATATCGAATGTATATCCCGATTGAAAGATGCGCGAGAAATATACAAACTTCATTACTAAGTAGTTTGATCTTACCTTGCATTTTGGAAAGAACTGACTTAGGCATCGGAGTGACAACAGGCGAGCCCCCGTGATCCTTTTATTTCTTGTTTTTTGCGAGGAGGGACTTTGCGTCGAGTCGGTGGACCATTTAACCGTCAAGTACGTTGAGCCGATTTCGGTTGAAAAAGCATCATCAGGTTGAAATATTTCAAGTTTTTAAATGAATTTTTTATTTTACAGAACATCAAGAACAACTTTTAAAATTTTATTTTGTAACCATTTTTCAAAATAGTCACCAATACTAATTCTTAAGTTTCATTGTTCATAATTAACTAAATTTTATTGTATTAAATATTATCATTATAAACTCAATATTGTAGCATATATATATGTGTGTGTGTGTGTGTGTGTGTGTGTGTGTGTGTGTGTGCATTAGTTTTGATTAGTATATAGGCAAGATTTGTCTTAGAGACCGGGCTCAAAAGATAAAAGGGAATAGATGTATGGAAGATCCCAAGTGAAGAGATGGGAGTCAGTTAAGAACATAGCGACCCCGAGCACAGTCAGACCAGTGGCAGTCCGGCAAAGAAGCAGGGGCCGGTTACCATATCAATTTATCAAAATCATTATCAAAAGCGTGCAGGCGATTTCAATTTAAGCGAAGCCATAACATTTATTCTTAGAAATGCATTTACAATGAAGAGGCATTCCATGCCTTTTCAAAATAATTACAAAATAGATGTTGAGTTAGTGTTTTACAAAAAATATCGATGTTAAAAATAATAGAGTGAATGCATATGTCGAACATGCTAGGTAGTTCTTCTTTATGACTCGGCTCCTCGATCTTACCTTTCATCATGTTTTCGGTACAACGCATTGATAAAACAATGTGTTAGCATTTTCATGCTTAGTGGTTCTATACAATTTCATTATTCTGTTTCAGTTTAAGTCAAATAATGCAGTTTTACTAAACAATACTTTCAAATCTTTTTGGATGATCAATGTCAATACAATACATATACTTATTTCTATACAATCATTTATGGTTCATTGATCATCCAAAATATACACTTTCATATGTTATAAATCATTTATAACCAAATCATGCATTTCATAATGTTGTTTTCATTTCAATTTGCAATCATGTTTTTCAATTCCAATATGTCAATAATCTCAAATCAATTCAGTTTTGCCCTTAACGAAATTGACCTATGTTTTCGGTATATAGGATATCGGAATCACCGGCACGGTCCAGCTAGGTTGTAGGTTGGTATAAAAACATTTGTTTTAGAAGCAGTATGGATTCCATTGGCTGTATTGGATTATTAAAATCGAATTCGTAGACACTACTAATACTATCCCGCTGGGCTACGGATCGGAGTGACACATCAATACGTTTGTTCGCAGTACTGTTAATTTGAACCTTATTGATATACCAATCTATCTTTAATGCGAATTAAACGATTAACATTCTATTAAGGGTGTTCAAATCCTTTATATCAAAATACAGTACAATATGTACATTTGTATATCATTATTCATTTTTAATAATAAATGCGATTTTAAAAATATCTGAAACATTTGAATATTAGGCTTGAGAATATGAGAAGATAGAACAAACCAATCTATATCTTTCTTTTGCCTTGCCATCAATCTTCGGTCACAGGTTAGGTGATCTTTGCATCCGATTACGATAGATCACACACATCACATTTAGTGAACTAGCACTAATCACACTTATCGAAGCTTTGCCTCGGCGGCGAGGTACAATACGTTTTTCATTTAGTTTTATCCTTATTTAAACCCCCATTAATCATTTATTAATGTTCTTAAACAATCGGTGTAGGAATACGAGGCTTTCGGAACAAAATCCGGAAATTTCCTCATGATGAATAGTGTCTACGCTGTGGTGTAGCAAGGCTATGCCGTAGCGTAGCTGAGAGGGGGCCTTTTTGGCCTTTCGGTCGTCGCGTGAGGCGGCCCATGACTGCGCGTAGGGCTCTGGCCCGCGGTGTGGAGTGCCCCCTTCGGCTGCGGCGTAGGGGCCGTGTTTACCAGTTTTTATGGTTTTTCTTTTGCGATTTTCTCCAGGAAATCCTCAGGCTTCAAGGAACAAAACACGGGGCTTCAGAAATCCTCCCAATAACATTCTAAACCAACCATGAGCAAAACCCATGAATGGGTTAGGGTTTTTCTAACTCAAACATCATTTAAAGAAATCTAGGGTTTGTGTCTTACCTTTAAATTCCTTTGAATCTTCTTAAGCTGAGATGATTGATCGTTTTTAAACGAAATGGGAAGAAATCGCTATGAATCGGCAACCTTGCCTTGTGCCTTCTCCTCTCCTCTCTTCTCTCAAATGTGTTTTTTGGCCTTGATGTGCCTTTCAAGACGAATGTGGTCTTAAGTTACTTCTCTTAAGGTCATGTTTGGCTCAGAATCCGTTTTTGGATTTAAGTTGTCTCAATTTACCTTATAGCACATATATCACTTCTATTTGCATTTAACACATAAACATTTCCTCCATTAACACTTAGGTCCTCATTTTACAAAATTCCAAATTCTTGTCTTCCCGACGGGTTTTATTTAGGATTCGATCGATTTAATTTAACGTATAACGTTTGTCGCTATCTTCGCATGTCGTTGCATTTATGTTGCTCGATTTATGATTTTACCAGGCTTAGTTGGATTCGATTTATATAAAATATGTAATAAAATTATAAAAATTTTAGGGTATTTTAGGCGTTACAAAAGCAATCTGTAGTAATACAAAATGAAGAGATATGAAAAAAAAAGGTCCTTGTAAGAACAAAGTAAGAGTAGTATTAGAGTTGGGCAAATGGGTTGGCTCGACCATAATGGGTTGGCCCATTTGAGCTATAGGTCAAAAGCGGTCTATTAATTTGATCCTTTTTATTCGGATCGACTTTTCATATCCACGTCCACGAACCTACAAGGATCGTAAATTTAGATATTTAAAAATAGAAAAAATGTATCTTCTTAATTTATTTTTATTGAATAAAATAAATATCATAAAACTTATTTAATAATAATTAATACATAAAATGGTAAAGCCTAGACAATACATTAATATTTAGAGTCTTAAATAAACATAAACAAGTAAATAATGTTAAACACCGTTATAACCAAAGTAACTAGCAATAACTATCCAACTAACTACAACCAAATACTAATTTAAAAATTGTGAAGTATATATCACAATCAAGTTCAAATTATCATAAATAAACAATAAAACATCAAAGCTTAAACAATTTCAAGTTTAATAGGCAACACTAACAATCATATTAATATTTAAAGGATAAAAAAAGCTATTAGAGATAAAGTGCGCTAGTCCGATCCCAATCCGAATGGGATACGAGCTTACTATGACCGGCCAATAGACGTTAATTTTATTCGAGCTATCAAACTTATTATTATGTGTTTTTGGTTGAACGAGCCGTCCATTTTCTAATCACAAAAAAAAAAGAAAAAAAAAATGGAAAGAAATAGAATTATGGATGTCAAAACTCAAAAGAAAAAAAATTGAAGGGGAAAACATTTGAGTGTGGGAGAAAGGATTATCCACGCAATGACACGTGCAAAATGTCAGAAACAGTAAGTACAGCATGAGGCGTTACAACTAATGGCTGTGGCGATGCCATGTCAGCAAGACAGCCTTCCACGCCAAAATTTCTTCCACCTTAAAATTTCCTAATATTCCCAATTTAACCCACAAAAAGAAAAGAAATATCAGCCTACTTTCATTCACAACTTCTTCTTCTTCTTCCTCCCTTCTCCTCTGTTACACACACCGAACTTCCCACTCCCTAATGGCTCAATTGCTCTCGCCTGTATGCACAGAGGCTCTCAAATTCCAAAACCCATTACATTATTTCTCCTCCAGAAGCCCATGCCCCAGGTCCACTAAAGGTTGGATTAATGTTAGTAATTCTCCCCGCCGGCGATTCCGGGTTGCCGCTGCCGGCCAGGCTTTTTCAGATGCGGTGGCAGAGGACTACTATGAAGTCTTGGGTCTGGTAATACTTCATTTTTCGATTTACACGCAGGTTTATGTGTCCGTTTATGCGTGCGACTGTTTTTCATCAAGTGTTTCAGAAGTAGCTTTCTCGAGCTTGGAGTGCAGAACTGGTTCTACTTTCTTTCTTTGTTTTTTAATTACTGAAAGTAAAAATGAAAAACAAACTTCCAAAATGATGTTGAACGGTTAAGAAAGTGTTTTATTTTGTGAGAATTCTGTGCTTTTTGTTTTCTTGGTTGAAATTTTAGGTTGTGTTTGGATCTTGGAAAGCAACAGGAAAGGGAAAATGTTAAAGAAAAATTATTTTCTCATTTGGTTTCTAATGAAATATCTTAGAGAAAATCAAATAAAAATAAAATTACTTAGAAACTTATAGATTCTTTAATAATGACATCTTTATATTAATGAGTTAATAAATGGGTTTGAAGCAAATAAAAATAATATATAAAATTTAACTCTAATTTTATTTTCCTTCATTTTTTTTCTTTCTTTTATGTCTTTCTGTTTTCCTCTCTATTTTATTTCCCTTGCATTTTCCCCAAAATTTTCTGGAACCAAACAGAGCCTCAGTGTTTTTCTAGATGGAAAGTTTGGGAGGGAGGTGGTCAATTTTTGGGTTCTGAACAATGAGAGTGGGATATGAATCAGTTTTGAGATAACTGTTTTCTAATGAACATGAATGGCTTTCAAAAACTCTGATTCTAATAATATCCTTACTTACATATTGGGTTGAAGAGAGAAACTCCTCTGATGAACTATTCCCTAATTCTTTAGGATTTGATTCTTTTTTGCAAGTAATTTTAATTTGCGGTTGCTCTCTTTTTAATTCTTGCTTTGTACTTTATATGACACTACTGATAATTGGTTTGCCCATGTTCCCTCGAGGCCTGGCTGAAGTGGTAAAAATATGGAATGGGTTACGGGAGGTTCCAGGTTCAAGTGAAAAAAAAGAAAAAAGAAAAAAACGTTTACCTATCAAAAAAAATAATAATTGGTTTACCCATGTTACCAGCTTCCAGATGCCACACCAGCTCAGATTAAGACAGCCTATTACAATTGCATGAAAGCTTGCCATCCAGATTTGAGTGGGAATGATCCAGAGACCACAAATTTCTGCATGTTCATTAATGATGTCTATGAGGTGGGTTTCCCAAATTTAAAATGAAATTGTTCAAGTTCATGTTCAAAATTTTTCTGTGCTTCTACTATAAATGGAGTATTGCAGTACAGGTGCTCAGCGACCCTGTGCAACGGATGGTTCTGATGAAATTCATGGGCATGCATTGACTGCAACCAACCCTTTCTTCGATGAGTCCAGTCCAAGGGATCAGGCGTTTGTGGATGAATTTAGTTGTATAGGTATGAGCAAAGTTTGCTTTTCTGGTTATACCAGAGTTTTTTACTTCATGGAAATGCACACTTAAATTTATAATTGCTAAGTATCAAATATTTGGTGAGGTTTCTCAAAATGTGACACATAAGGCCAATGCTATTCCTAGAATCCTCAGATTGTGTCCATGTTCATGCTTGATTCCTTGTATTGCCACCATTGCTATTGCTAGATTCTCTCATACACAAGCTCATTTTGAATTCTCTTCTGGTGAAGAGATGTTTGTGATCCAGAGCTTAAAAAATCCTATTTTCTAGGGAAAAATTGCAAATTTAGAAGCTTATATTCCTGCAACTAATTTATTGGTTTGGACTATACTGGAATCAAAATATTCTAATTTTCTTCATAGGCTGCAAGAATTGTGCCAATGTTGCTCCGGATGTATTTGGAATTGAAGAGGACCATGGAAGAGCCAGAGTATACGGTCAATGTGGGAAGCCTGAATTAGTTCAACAAGCAATTGATAGTTGGTAGGTACCTGCTGCTTGAATATAATCATTGATTTGTTTTATTGTTTTTTGTTGAACTGCCGAGTGTATTCACTAGAAAGAACATCATCAAAGTGCACTCATGTTCTTTGTTGTCGCATCTGGTAAAATCAATATGTTATTCCTTTGCAATACTTTAGTGTTATTGAAGTATGTATTCAAGCCTGTAGGCTGAAGCCATTCTATCACTTACTTTAGGATAAGTTGAGAATGGTATTTCCAAGAGACAAAATATTCTGTGATCATAAATCATAATATCCAGATAATACTTATGGTCCCTGTCAGTGTAGCAAACACAAAACCTATAGAGCCAATAATCTTGGGGAGATGATGGAGGCATGCATAGTTCTGTTAGTCTGCTCCATGCTCCTTTCTCTTACACCATAATGAGTTTTTGCTCTTATTTATAAGAATGATCGGTATATATAGCATTCTCACTAAATCCTGTGAACTTTGACAGTCACCCTATACATGAAGATTTTTCTAGCATTCCATCCACCAAGAGGCACATGTTAGAGATTGGATGATTAGGTTTACCCACACACGTCTCAAACTGAAAATGAAAATGTGAAAGTAAAAAATGGGAAAAAAAAAAAAACAAACATATTTTGAGCATGAAATATGTCCTTGGCAAGATTACTTGAGGTTTTGCTTGTTACATTCTTACTGCAAACTGTAATAAGTAATAACTGGTCTCCCCAGAAAACTATTTTTGGCATTGTTTTCAGTTTAATTGATTTGGGAATTACTGAAAAAACTTGAATGCCATGTTGAATATCAAGAAAGGTTATTTAGGTCAATGCCTATGAATTCTAGCTTGGTTCATAATAACACAACATTCATCAGATGGTTTGATTCCTTGGGGAATTAGAGCAAAACTGAAGTCCAGTTTGCATGCACAGTATGAAGTTTTTAGTCTGACATCCCACCCTTCTTTTTTCCTTTTAAATAAAAACCCAATATGGACTTGATTGATCAGTAAACTTGTTCCTTGAATGCTAAGAAACTGATTTTGTAGATCATTTAGTCAGTTAGATGACTAAATCTTCTTCATTTCAGCCCGGTTGATTGCATCCATTGGACCTCTGCTGCACAATTGTCATTGCTGGAAGATGAAATGCGCAGGATAGAAAGAATAAATGTAAGGTCACACAACTACCAAGCAGCTTCTTTCCTTCTGAATTTATGATGATGACATATATCTTCTTGATCTGATATCAGGGTTGCACTTCTTGTATTAACCAACTTCAGAACTTTCTCAATGAATGGAAAATTATCCAACCTCTTTGTGTACAAAATATTTCTGCCTGACATTTAAACCAGGGATAAACTGTTTTATCCAACTTCATCACTTTCTTCAATAAATGTCCTAGAATCCCCTTTTAAAATGCATTAATGAGGAAAGATACATATTGGCGACTGGAGCCTCGCCTAGCTTGAGCAATCTGTGATAATTCTAAAAATCATGCACATGATGAGTTAAGATGAACTTGCTTTGTAAACTTTGTATGTAGCTCTCTAAAATTGTGATCTTATTCAAGGAACTTGCATGAATGATCTTTTTCTTGCAAAGAGGGTCCCGGGGATTGTGTTTCCCTAGTTATTGGGCCTGGTAATAGGGAAAACTCTTCCTCTGGTTTTTGTTTTGCGTTTCTTTTAAGTCAAGGTTCAAGTTTGTGACGAAAATAATAATAAAAAAAAAGATTTGGAAGTTAAACCAAATATTAAGATTGTCAAAATGTGGATATGATTAATAACATGCTTAATCTGTCAAAAAAACAAAACCTTGGTTATTCAGGGGTTTCAATGGATGCTTCACTTTGCATATGTATTTTCCCTTTAACGTCTATATCTTTTGAATACTTTTACATTTATGTTTGTTTTGTAAACATATTATTGAGGACAACTTCATCCAGATAATCAGCAAACGCCACAATGTTATGAAAGATGCATGAGAAAATTTTTTCTCTAATTTCACGCAAATACTGTATGTATTGTTTCCCTTCTCATGTTCATGTAAAATAAAGGCAAAAGGAGCTAAAGCAGGGTTTGTTTTCAATTATATGTCAGGTTGCATTGATGCTCTCAGGCATGGGATCTGGAGGAGTGGATGTGTTCAGAATGGTGAGTGTTATTATTATTATTGCTATTTCATCTGATTGTGTCATCTGTTTAGTTGGCAAGTGAATTTGAAATTTCTCTAAGACACTTATTTGTATCTTCTCGAGATCTTTCAGTTTTGGGCTCATATTTTCAGAATCCTCTGATAAAAACAGTTGAACTGTTGCTGAAATTTTCTCCTCATTACTGGCCAGAGTTTCTTATTAACTTGCACCTCTCATTTGGCAGGCAAGCTCCGATGGGAAAAGAGGCAATCAAAAGCCTTGGTATGAACCATGACTTGTCTGTTCACTTTCATTTACATAATGTTTTTCTTCAAGCTAATTTTTGGTTAAAAATTGGCAAGGCTCAATGCATAGATATTTTATGTCAAATGGAATAAGTTTTTCTCTGCAGAAAAATATTAAAAAAGGGCTTGTTTTAATAGTCTAGCCATGTCTCGTTTGAATGGTCATCAGATGTATATGACAGTTGCCTAACCAAATGTTCATGAGGCCTAAACCTGAAAACACTTTTATAATCTTAAAAATAAAAATAATAAAGAAGAAGAGATTTGCTAAAAAAACAAGAGTTGTGCCCTTATAACCCTGAAAATGCTATTCTTTCACAGGATTTTAGTTATTCCAGATTGATGATTTAAAGTTGGGATGCTTTCAGATCCATACCAAGACTTGGCACAAACTACTGATGAAAACTCAGAATGTTGCATGGAAATGTGATATCTAAATCAAATAAAGGGTATTTAAGAAAGTTACCCTAAAAGAAAGGGGTACTAGGAATTGCATCTAGTATCCTTCAACCCAAGTTTCTTGGTAACAAGAGATTGTAGTATTTTGACATATATGCTAAATCATTCCAAAAGGAAATGGGATGAGGGTGATATTCCATTTGAACTAGTAATCCACAAACTACTTAGTGCCTTGAGCTAAAGAATTTTCTCTGCCTACTTTTTATTCTACTTAGGTAATATAAGCAATCATTTTCTATTTGCATTTATTTTTAAGTTAGAATGTTTGATGAGTGAAGATGCCAAATTGGTTGCAGGAACAAGCTAAAATAAGAATGATGAAGAAAAAAGGTTCTTATAAAACTCAATCTTACTGGAGCAACCTTTGGGGTAGTCCAAATGACATCCAAAATAAAGGTGAGAGTTATTTTTATAGAAGGAAATTACTAATATTTTAATTGCATTTTATCAGTTTTCATTGGTAGGATTTTGTAGCCTTTCTTCTACTGGTATATTTTGCCTCTCTGTTTAATCTTCCACCGCAAGTTGTTTAACTTATTTCCAAGCATTGCTAGGGAATTAGAAATGGTTAATGAGTTGGAAAAGTGTTAGAATTATTGTCTGTGAAGCAAAATGGAAGAATTTTGTCTTGATATAAAACTGCATTGAGGTTGGTGAACAGTAGTCCAAACATCCTCAAAATTAAAAAATTTCTTCTTAACTTACATCCCAAGATGAACAATGGTTTGAGTGTTCAGCAATCCGTGCACATAAAAATACAAGTTTGACACTAGATTTAACATGAAAAAACCACTTAGAAACCTCTAGGTGTAAAAATTCATGGTTGGCCAAACAACCAAAACTCTCTCTCTCTCTCTCTCTCTCTATATATATATTGAATGCATCTTATATACAACTCACTTCGTTAGGCTTTTGGTCTGCTCTAACGTTAACTAACAATGCATCATATGAAACCTTAATAGCACATCATCCAAATCTATTTGGGTGAGTGCAACATGCATCTTTACTTGCTGTAATGAAAATCTAGTGTTTTGATCAAAGTGTGAAATATCGTATTTCATTGTTGTTATCATCAAGATCAAATCTGATTTCTTTCCATACCAATTTGTTAAAGAAAATGAGAATCGGCAACAACAAAAAATGACCGAAAAACACATACATTTACTTGAAAACCATAAATAGGGAAAAACCACAAACCACGGGCATAGGAAGAAAAATCTACTTTTCAAATATGGGTATAATATGGGTAATAGTATTAGAGTATTGCGGTTATCAGGGGAAAACCCACAAAATCCTAGAACACTACACAATATCTTAGAATCTTCTACGGTAATTTAGAATTCCATCGAACCCCAAAAATATGCTATATATTTATAGGTATCCCAAAAATAAACAGGCTCATACTCCTAATAACATCAATAGTAGGCCTGGGATCAGGCCTATCCGAAACACATTCTTTCCTTTCCACCGTTTCTAGGAATGAGAAGTTTAAACTTAGATCATGACCGTGATGACCCAAGGAAATAAGTTGTGTCCGACAGTGCACAATTGGAACGAAATTGTCAAATCACCATCACTAAAACATGGATCACTCACCAAGAAAAAATAGCTCACAAATAAGAGAAAAACTTAGATGGCAAGCCTAAAGTGGCCAGACATGGAAACAAATAGATTCATGACAAAAAAGGTAAAGGAGTTGATGACAAAATGGAGCTGGTGGACTTAAGCTTATGATAATGGAGGCCCATGAAAGTGAATGCTTTGGCCGTTTACCATTAAGAACAATGTGAACAGAAAATTTTAAAGTATCTGATACAGGCTTGTTTGCAGAGGAGGAAGTGAAAGAGAGAGCAAAGAGAGCCGCAGCAGCTGCTCGAAGATGGAGGGAGTACTCAAGAAAGGGTGCAGACAAACCCCCCACCTACAAACTTCCAGAGGCAATCCCCAACAAGAAGGAAAAATGACTAATGATTCTTGATACCCTTTTATATTCCCCCATATTTACATGTAATTAATATATAGATATAGTTCATGGAAAACATTTGTGGTGAATCATGTCCCTCGTGTAATTCATATATAAACAAATTCATATTGGTCTTTGGACCTTGTACTTATGTTTAATCTATTTGCGATTAATCAAATTGATGACGTGGAAAATATAAGTGAATTATGGAAACAGTTTGTTTGTTGTTGTAACTTACTCTAATGATTCAGTTTGATTTTATTTTATTTTTTATTTTTTTATAATTAAGTACTTTGTTATATTGATGTTAAAAAATAAAAATAAAAATATTTTGTTACAACGTAGTAAACTGTTTTCATTGTAACTTGAACTTGGGACCCTTTCTCTCTCTAGATGTTTTGCTCATTTTCCACTTTGAACGCTTTATCAATTGAGTTACACATGTGGACAAGTTTGATTTGTTTTAAACAAATATTAGTACTTATTGATCAAATTTACTCGGTCTTTAACTTTAGAGTTCCTTGAGATTAGTCGAAGTGTACGTAAGCCGGCTTGGACATCTATGGTTATAAAAATAAACTTATTAATCAAAGTTTAAGGATAAAGATCTTCATTGGATTGTACTAAAAAAATTTAAGAGTAATTTTAGTTAGAATATATTTTACTCTTTTTTTTCTAAGTGATTTTTAGAGTGTTCTTATTTATTAATAATTATTTAAAAAACGTTTATATTAAAGATAGCTCTCATTTAATATTTTAAACGCTTAATTAAGTAAAATTATTCCAAAGTTGAAGTGATGAATAAATGGGTGACAATGCATGTTTTGAAGTACAAAAAGGTAGTTTGAAAGAGCATGTTTCAAATATTTTCTCATATATATATATATATATATATATATTTTTTTTTTGACATTTATTTATTTGGCATTACATAGTATTCCATTTTCATGGAGACTCGAACCTAGTTCTTCCATGTGTTCTATCAAACCCTTAACCACTTAGTCAGACTTTATTTACTATATTTATCTTTTTAAATTTAAAAGAAAAAAGAAATGAAAAGGAAAATATATAGGCCCTGTTTGGTGAAGAGCGTTTTATGTCAAAATTAGAGGATTTGACTATTTTCTAGGATTGACCAATCAAAACCTCTAATGTTACTGTTTGGTAAAAAGAAGATTCGAAGAGTGGATTGAGTCCAATTTGCTAATTTAAAACTCACTAAAGATAAATTTATATCAAAGTTGTCAATAATTACCCTCTTTACCCTAAAGTTATCACAAAACCGTATGAAAAACTCACTAGCCCATTACCTCATTTTAAAAATTAATATATAATTACTATGAAGAAATTGACATATTAAGAATATGATTTATCACTAATTTACATAAAAAAAATTGTTCACAACTTTATTAATAAATTAATATTAAAATTTATCTATTTATAGAATGTTAATATTTTTGAAAATTAGCTACTTAAGAAATTTGTATATTTTAAAATGACTAATATTTTTTTTGTGCGAATGTTTAGTGTGATAGCGAGGATCCTTTATTTAATAAAAAACTGTTTGCTCATCCAAATTATTAAAAAAATACTTAACAATAAACTGTGTCAATGTTCTTATTAATTATTTTACATAATTAAGTAACTATTTGCTAAATTTTATCAAACATATTTATATAAACATCTAATAGAATTAACTAATTACAAATAGCTAAATCAACTAATTAAGTGTTATCCGGTAGTTGCCAAAAAGGGCCATAATTGTGCATGGTGGATTTTGCTGGCTAAGACAGGCACCAACCGTGGCTCCAAACCTTTCCAATCCACAAAATGCAGGAAAAAAGTCAAAAAGATCATCAATATCATATTGATACTTTCCCATATTTGAAAAACCCCATATCATTTAGTATTTCTTCAGGAATTCTTCAACAGAAACCAGTTAAATTAATAATCACACTCCCATTTCATTAGTTCCCCTAATTATTTCATATTTTTCAGTCACCTCTTTCCCTAAGCCTATGTTTGGTTAGCCAAAAATAAAAAATGCTAAGAAATTAAAAAAAAATTTATGAAAAATCATTTTCGCATGGATGACATGGAAAGTATATATATATATATTCTTCTTTTTAATTTTCTTTTCTTAACATTTTTTAGGACCAAACATAGAATAAGAGTTTTCAAGCATACATGCTATGGACCTGATCCAAGTTTGTAAAGTTGTTAAACTCTTAATCACTTCACATGTTATGGATTCTTTCATCTCCTCCCTGCACATCCAAAAAAAAAATCCTATACCATTTTCTCCTTTGAGCTAAATTAAAATTAAAAAGATCCAATTGAACTTCCCTTCCATCTTTCTTATTTCCATACAAACAATATTGGATTAACACAGGTAATTAAAGGAATCAAACAGTGATAACGATGATGATGATTTTATCTGACAGCAGAGGCAACAGTGTGAGCCCAAAGTCTGAGATGATCTTTCATGTCCATTTCATTAGCAGAATCTGGAATTCTCCAATTCATCAACCTATCCATTCCCTTTCTTCTTCTTCTTCTTCCATCCATCACACCCCATGCTTCCGATAAATAAGGCCTTGAAACTTCACACTTTTCAACGTCCTCACCTTCTTCTTCTTCTTCTTCTTCTCCATGGTCATTATCTTCCCTTCCCAATCTCTTCACCCCAGGAACGAGGGACACCAGCCATGAATTCTTGTCTTCCTCGGAGAACACAAACCCCATATCCATGAACCCCTTCACCTCCTCCATCTCCAGCTCCGACATCCTCTTTCGGCTCCCTCTTCTTCTTCTTCTATCATTCTCATCAAATGTCAAATACCCTTCTCCAATTTCTTCCCCTGAAAACATTCTTTGCAGCTTTGATGCTTGAAGGGCTGAGATTGGGGACAGAGAATCATCAGAGATGAAGCTCTCTTGGGAGCTCAAAAACTGTTCATCATCACTGAGAAATATAACAGCACGAAGAGAAAGCAGGTGAAATAGGCTTGAATATTCTTTGAAGGGATCATGGAATTTGAGATCTGGGTGTGGAGAAGATTGACTGTTTGAGAACATCAGATGCTGAAACCAGTAGAAATCAAAGAGGTGTAAAAGTTGTGCACCCATTAATGATGGAGTTATAGAGAAGATGAGAGAGAGGGATTATATATATATATATATATATATATGTATACCAAGCGCGTTTGTGTGTGAAAATATGTATTATAGATATATGTATATAGGTTTCCGAACGTGGAGATGATAAATATTTTAAGTGGTAAAATATTTATTTTTGAGTATTTTAACGTATGTGCATGAGAAATATAGGCATCTGGTGGTTTGATCTGTAGCTGTATATAATTATATATATTTCATCTGTTCATCATATGATGTATATTTTGAAAATAATGTCTATAGTTTCCACATATGCTACACGCTCTCTGACTTTATTCACATTCCACACTCCCAACAGCATTGCAATATTTAAAGTAATATGATTTTTGTAAGTATGTTGGAATTGAGGGATAGGGCGGAGAACAATCAAAATCTTGTATTTGTATTACTGTTTCTTGAAAATCGTGATTGACTTTCTGGGTTTTAGGACAAAATAGGCCCTGTTATGGAAAAATAATAATAATTATACTAATCAAGTTTAACCATTTTGCCATTATCATGTGCATATTCATGCTACTAAAAATGTTTTTTTTTTAACTTAAATGGAAGCCCGAATTATCAAATGAGCTTTCGAATTAGAATATATATATAATTTTCCATAAAAAAGGATTATTTATAGAAAATAATATCACTTGTTGAAAAGTCTTTCATGCTATTGGAGCGATGAAAAAGCATCGAGAGCTGACCTCAGCCCGGCTTTAGATATTTAATGAGTTGGTGGGAATCAATTTTTTGATTCAATTCTGTGAAGTCTCATTCACACCATGATTTTTTAAAAAATGGAAAAATTATTAATTTATTAAATTGGTCAACTTGATGAATCACATTAACTAATGGGTGAGATACTGAGATGGATCTAGGTTTTGACCTCACAGTAATTTCAAATATATCACTTAATTCAACTCACTTTATCTATAAAGTATTCTTGAAAAAAACAATCTTGTAATATTTGATTAAATTTAGAAAAAAAAAACACTTTCAAATAATTTATAATATTGTAAAAAACGTTGCATTGATGATTTTTTAAAAATATTTTTAACAGAAAACAATTTTATTGACCACTTTAAAATAGGAGCATCTTAAACACACTATTAAATTTAAGAAAATTTATTTTTTATATTTAATGTATATCTTGAAAAAAAAACAGATTACCATAAATTTATATATATATATATATTAAATTATTTATTTTCATATGAAAGAAAAAAATTAAAATAATTTTTAGTAAAACATAAAAACAATTATTTAACTTTTAATTTTATTTTTATTTTTCTTCTTCTTTTTAAAAATTTTATATATCATATTGCTTTCTATCTTTCACATTTTCTCCAAGTTTTTATTTTTGTAAAAAAAAAAAAACATCCTCCAATTTCTTAAAAGCCAACAGTAAAAAATAAGTTCAAATGGCATCTTTAAGAAGTACTAAGTGATAATGAGGAAAGATAGTAATTATGTCTCATCTACCAGCAACAAGAGATGACCTACTTATGATGTATCAAATTACAGTTTAAAGGAGCAACCAAGTACAAAAATATGTAAAAATTAATCTTTTAAAAGGAAAAATTTGCAAATCACATCAACAAACATAGCGTAAATAAGTAAGATCATCCTTTGAGACCTGATTTAAGTGGTAAAGGAGTGAGCATGATGGAGGTTCTAAATTTAAATGCCCGTAAAAACAAAATATTATAATGATATAATATAAAGTGACTAAATATAAAATAATAATAACAATAAAAAAATAAGTCATCCCTAAAAAATTTTGGAAAATAATATGTATGACTACCATTAGGTTAAACTATAATTTGTATGTTGTTATGTTCTCGGAAATAAATTGCATAGCATTTGTATGTTATTATGTCCCCTGAAATAAATTTCATATCATTTGTATGTTGTTACGTCCCCTGAAATAAATTTTATATCATCCCTAAGCTTCCTTTCTAACTCTTCCACTGAACATGAGTGTGTTGAATTAATAATCCTCGAAGTGGTTGGATTGGTTGCTCTTAAATCAATTTGCACCCTTAATAGTTATCATAATCAGCCCCACCTTAATCATAAGCACTGATTGAGTCAAGATACATATTTAAATTGGTTACAGCAGTCTTCAAATTTTATTGAACTAATCATTAATTGAGTGGGTACTTGAAAGTAAATTCAACTCATGAGTAGAATGTGTGGCCACAATATTTTTCTATTCTATCTCTCAGAAGATGGAATATTTTGAAGTACAGAAAAGTAGAATTTCATTATATTTTCAATTTTTCAGTGATCATTAACTTTTAGAAAAAGGGTGTTTATGAATTGAGAAAAAAAAAAAAAAAAAAAAAAACAAAAAGAAAGAAAAGGAATGCTTGCATTCCTCCTTTCTTGGCCAAAAAAGGTTTAAAAGTTAGGTATGGCTTTTTGCTGCATGCCCATAACACAGTAGCGGGGAGCCCACTAAAGGATCAAACATTCATCTTTACACCTAGAAACTGTCAAAAGCATCAGTCAAATTTTGATATTTCTATATATCAACTAGTGATGATTTACTTTTGTGTAATTTAGACACACTGAATTTTCTTGAAGTATATATATATATATATGCCAAAATCATTCTTATCTTATTTACATTAACAACTTTTAAAGAAACCTTCCAAAACATCCATCAAAACTCTGAAGTTAAAAAAAAAAAAACCCAGAAAGAATCGAAAGAAAGAAAGAAAATATCTGCAGTGATGGTGATGGTGCTGGAACTTTCTTTTCTATAATTCTATCTCACAGCTGATGCAACTGTTTGTGCCCAAAATCTGAGATGGTCTTTCATGTCCATTTCATTACCAAATTCTGGGATTCTCCAATTCATTAGTACTGGATTCAATCCTTTTCTTCTCTTATCCAACACTTCCCATGCTTCTGACAAATAAGGCCTTGAAACTTCAACAACCTCTGCATCATCCTGTTCTTCCTTCCCCAATCTCTGCAACCCAGGAACAATCGACACCAGCTTTGAATTCTGATCTTCTTCCGAAAACACAAATCCCAGATCCATAAACCCCTTCAGTTCCTCAAATTCAAGGTCCGACAAGCTCTTGCTGTTCCCTTTCTTCTTCCGCCGACCATAAGCTTTTCTCTCGGAGAGATTCCTCATTTTCTCTTCCTTTTTCGGGGCATAATGGGAATCCTCTTCGACTTCTTTCCCCGACAGAATCGTCTGCAACTTCGGCGCTTGCAGGACGGAGTCCGGCGACAGGGAATCAGGGGTGGTTGTGAAATCCTCTTTAGAGCTCAAGAACTGATCACTCAAAGATCTAACATGGAGAGTGGGAAGACGCGAGAGCTTTGATTCTAGCGGCGGATCAAGATCTGGGTCTGGTGGCGGAGATGGGAGAGACGGCGGAGACGGGTTTTTTCCGACGACCAGATGCTCAAACCAGTAGAGATCAAAAAGGCGAATAAGTTCCATCGGGATGGAATTGTTAAGAAGATGCGAGAAGACTATTGTAGAGGGGCTATATGGGATGAGAAAGATGCGGGTATTTATAAACTGCTACGCGTTACTGTTGATTTGAATTTCTAATGTTTTTTTTATCCCAATTTTACATGGAAGTGGTTTTGATTTCCTGATAGAATTAGAATTTAGATATTATAAAAAATTATATATATTTTTTTGCCCTTGAGGCCAAAAAGATGGGATGGGTTACTTCGAAATGAGTATTATAATATAATATGTAAAAATTAAAATTATCTTTCAAAAATATTTCTGTAAGTAGAAATTTTAAATTCAATTTTAAAAAATTATCAAACATGCTGTACTTTTGAATTTCCTGCCAAAATAGGCTCTCCATCCATTTTACAACTTTGAATAATTTTTATTCTTAAAAAAAATATGTTTAAGAATTAAAAGCTGTTCGACAATAATTTTATTCAAAATATTTTATATTTTTAAAGCGCTTTTAGAGGAGTCACCTATATTACAAGTGATCTTTTAATACTACACCTGATCTTTCAATTTTCAAATTTTTTTTTACAAACACCTAATACTTTTATAATTACTATCAAACAGACTCTTAAGGTCTTATTTTTATTTATTTTTTTAATTTCTAAATAAAATTTTATTTTATAAAATATGATAAATAAAAAATTTTAAATGTATTTTTCAAGATTATTTTCTAAAACAATTATCAAGTAAGACTTTAATCTTTGTTCATTCTTTTTAATAAGGAAAGAAAACGTAGGCGTATCGAATCTAGATTTTTTTAGTTAACAAGAATCGTTTGAAGATGTTAATGTTATAGTTTATAGTTTTTTTTTTTTTTTTTAAATTGATAAATGAGATAAATAACTTTTGATAAGTGGCAAGTAGGGTTGAACCCCCACTAAGGGTATTATAGTAATTAGCCATGAAGGGTCTCGAATCTTCCAAAGCTCATAATTTGAATGGGCCCCTTTAATATAATGCTTAAATTTCACGAAATAATTTGCCCCCACTTGAAGGTAAGACTTATCCATCATTGCCCAAAATGCCCTCCCATTTTTGACAATTCCAAGAATATCCTTGTACGCTCTCTTGTATGGGGAACTAAGAAGTCAACACAAAAAGGTCTTAAAAGGGTAGTTTTGTAATATGAATTAAAAGAAAATGTTAAACACGTGAATGGTGATAAGTGATAACGGCCGGCGGGTGCACAGCATGGTCCCCTCTATTTAACTTATTTTTATTATTTTATGAAAAAAGCGTTGCATGTAATAAGTCACATGCTAGCTATTGCATTTATGATTTACTTTTGAGACTTGGGAGTGAAATATTGCCACGTCATTCCAAAAATTATGATGATTATTGTTATTACGCGTCGATAATGTGTTCTGCCACGTAGGATAATGCAGGGTTGTATTGCAATAATGATTGTTGATGATGATATGGAGCTATTTTATTTGTTGATGATGATGGAAACCTGTCAACCACTGGGTATTAAATAATAATAATAATAGTGGGATTTTTAAATAAAACAAAAGAACATGCGAAGCACGTGATGGGTTCATGAGGGTATCTGTAGTCAATTTTCAACGTCTGTTTGTAGGTTTAAAGTTTAAACCCCTTTTCTAAGACTTTTTACATATCTGAATTCCCTTTCAATGGACAAACTTGTCACTCCACCCCTTGCCGACTAAATCTTGATTATCAAATAATAACCATGTTGGAAATATTTACGAAAAAATAGATATGGATATTCTTATTTGACTAGTAAAATTTTCTTGTTAGAATGATCTTGTCTGAATGTGGTCGGGTTTATAAAGTTTTGATGATCAGCTTTTAAAAGCAGCAATGTAAAAAAAATTAGAGGATTTCAGGTAAAGTTCAGGTAAACTAACCCTCCAGCCTGGATATTTAACATAAATAATTTGAAGCCAGGGAGTCATTGAAATAAGGAATAAAAATGAAACGTTCCTAATTTTCAAAATTGTTTTTTAAATTTAGTATTTTTGTATTTTTTATATTTAAAAAACAAAAACTAAAAGTGTTATCCAAGTTTTTATTTATTCTCCTTATTTTTTAAAACAAAAAACATTTTTCATACATTCTAACAAACATACCCATATTTTCTATTTTTTCACTTATCTTTGTATTTGAATAAGAGTAATTTTATAACAATAAAAAAATATAAATTGGGGGATTATAACTATGTTTAGAAAATGCTTTGTAAAAACAATTCAATAAAGCATTTTTTTTTTTACTTCTTTATAAAAAAAACATTTATTTCGCAATAACTTTTTAGAAATATTCTTTAAAGATTTAAAATATTTGAAATGACTTTAAAAAAAAAAAAAACAAATGCGACTATAGATTGTAAGAATCCCATCATGAGCTCAAACCAGATTCACGTGGCGCCTTCAAAATGATCAATAAGGATTAACTTTGACACTCTTGGGGTTCAAATGAGTTCTCATAGTTGTAAAATAAGTTCAGTTGGTTAGGAGAAATACAATGAGTGTTCATATCATTTTAACAAACATCTTTCTATATGTTATATTAATTTACTTAATTTGAATTATGTTCATGATTCATAATACAAGTTTAGTGGAAACGAAACCAATGCAATATGAGGTGTCACTCTATTATATAAATCGTTGATTTAATATTAAATTTATGATTTATCAATTAAAAATTTAAGTCTTAATTATAAAGAGAAAAAATTCAATTAAGAGGGCTGATGAAAAGGGGGAAAAGAAAGAAAGCAATCTATACTTTAAGAGAATAACATAAGAACAACAATTAAGAAGTGACAGACTTTGTGATAATAAAGAATGTTTTTCCGATAATGTTTTTAATGAGAAGACATAATTGGTAATTATTAAATGGTTGAACTACTTTCAATTAACATATTGGCACTATACATTAAATAATATAAATGACATTAACATTTACATTATGGGGACAACATATTAATGCGTACATGACCTTGGTCATTTTAAATTTGATTCAGGTACAGAAAATGTGAAATCAGAATTTCAGAGACCATTGGAGAGTCAAATACTATCAGAGGTGGGAATAACAAACTACTTTTGTATTATCAGACAATAGTGATTTTATAATTTTGGATCATCAGGAGTTTTTTGATTATTGGAAACATTCAACTTTTGATATTAGACACCAGAAACCAAATTAAAATCGTAAGATAGTATTATGTTATTCTCGATCTTTAGATGATGGAAAATAGGAAGCATCAAATCAGTGTGCTTTAGTCAATGTCATTATAATCTTGTTGATTCTTCTGCATTTGTGAGGGACGGATCTTGGCTTTTTATGAAAAGTGAGCGATTAGTTTCGAGTGGAGGAGAATCTTCCGTTTGTGCGTCAGCTAGTTTTGGCTTTTAAGATGTGAGTCATCCCGAATCTTTGAGATCTGAGGATCTTTTGATGTCACAGGTAATTACGTCGTGGTTTGTGGGAGGGATGTCGCCGAGTTGCGAGGGGATGTAGGAGTAGTTGTTGGGTGGCCATATTCTTGAGGCTGGCCCCGGATGAAGAGGATGTGCCGAGCGATAATCTTCAGGAGGCCTTTCTTTGTGATCAGATAGTTAATGACAAGGAGCTGATAAGTGGTCCAGGATCAGTGTTAGGTGTGGGATACTTGGGCCTCTTGTGGGCTTTGATTTGTTTGGGCCTTCTAGGCAATATAGTACCCACAATGCCCCTTTTCATTTGGGGGGTTGCAGTGTAGGTTGAAAAATGCGCTCTTTGTCACTGCTTAGTTGGGAACGGGGCGGAGTTAATGCCATGTTCCAACGTACACGTTTTCAAGGGGTTTTCTATTTTTGGTAACTCAATTTAGGAGTTTCCCACGGGTTTGTAACCCCTATAAAAGGCTGCAGGGTGATAGATTCTTTTATGTCACTGGTTGGTTTTGAGTTTTCGGTGGATGTGTATGGCTATACAACGGCGGATCTTTGCAGAATAGGACTTTTGGTGCTCCTAGAATTTGAATGTGATGTTGGCAGGGGGTCATTTTGGTGGCTAGAGCGTCTTTGGAGTGTGCTAATTTTCTTTTGGAGGGGTATTTTCGACCCTTATATGTCCCCTTGGGTGGTTCAAAAACTCGGATGGAGAATATCACCTACAAATCAATGAAATTTTATATCTCTATGTTCAGCGATAAGCCCCCTTGTATGCCCCTTTGCTTTGGCATTCTTTGTAATCATATTGCCGGAGGCGGTCGGAGACTGCTTTTTAAATATATCTTACTTTCTTAGCCTCTTCTTCGACCTTTTCCTCTTTCTTAGCCTTTTTCTTCCACTTCCTCTTCTTTTTTAGGTTTTTTCTTCCACTTTTTCTTAACTTCTTGTTTCCCGGTTTCGTAGCAATGGGTTATGTAATTATGCTTGGAAGCTCGATTTAAGTAGGGATGGGTTATGTGATTGTTGAAGTATGATCGCTTGGTTGTAAGCGTTAGCTATGTAATTATGAACGCCATTTGGTGTAATTAATGAAATTGTGTTTTTGCTCACCTTATTTTTCTCGTGCTCGGCTAACCGGTCATCAATGTGGACTAACCCCTTGGGACAAGGTTGCGGTGTTTTGATGGTCCCCAGAATCTTTGGGACGGGTTATGGCGTTTAATGAATTCTAGAATGCGCCGGGGTTATGGGCGTTTCTTTGGTCCCAGAATGGATTAAGCCATATGGTTCTTGTTGGACTGGCAGTTGGTCGGCCCCGGCAGTCCATTAGGGAGGCCGCAAGGGCCACCCCAGCCTATGGGGCTCCTGGCTTTGGTATTGCAGCTCGTTTATTGTGCCCTAGTAAGTGAAGCATTGCTAGGATTCAAATCATTTGGAGGGGTGATGAGTCAGCGACGCATTTAATGCGCCCATAGGTGCTAGACGCCTTATACTTAAGGAGTCATAATTGGATTTCACAGGCCCCCATCGTGTTTACACCATTTTCTTGCTTCCCTTCCTCTTAAGAGCTTCTACTGGTATTTCGATGTAGCGTTGCTTGTCTTTCAGGTAAGCCTTGTTTTTGTTCTGGATACATTAGATTCCGATTGTCGGCATGTTTCTGGCTACAGGAATGTAGGAGGGTGTTTTCAGGACATGTTGGAGCACTACTGATGCGAGGCGTGGTTCATGTGCGTTCGTACTTTTACCCGATTTGGTATTCCTTGGCATGGAATTGATTCTCCTTTCTTTTCTCCTTCTGTTGTTGTCTACTTGTAGTATGGCGAGAGGTCAAGAAGAGACTTCCACTAGTCGGTTGGGCGCGAAGAGGGCTGGGCGGGATCGCCTTATGACGGGCTCATCTCCTCTCTTGTCTATGGAGGGGTTGAGGTCCCATCTTGTCAAATTCGATGTGCTCCGATTTTGAGTTTGGGATGGTCGTAGAATCTGCGTAACGGGGAGCGATGTAGTGTATTTCACTGAGCGGCTTCGACCGGGCTCAGCTTCCCATTTCATCACAGTAAGCGAGTTCTGCACTTCTACAGTCGCCTCATGCTCTTATCCATTTGAATGCCATTCGGATCCTGACCGGGTGCAACGTGCTGAACCTCCTTTACCAATTGGACATTTCGTTGGTAGAGGTTTGCTTTATTTATACCTTGAAGCTGGGACACGGAGGCCGGTTATCCATGTCGACTCGAGCCTCAGAATTTGTATTTTGTGCAAGGACTCCCGGAGCTACTTTGAATCGAGGGGCGAAGGGGCGTGATCTTGGTTAGAGGACCTTGGTATGAGACCCTGGGTTCCCTTGACCTCCCGTTTACTTTGAACCGATCAATGTCATTCCCAAGTGTGTTCAAGCTGTGGGATTTGTATGTTGTTGTACGTCTATCCTTTGCATTCATGTATTTTCTTAAAAAAAAATTTTGCGCAGAGAAAAGCCGAAGAGGTAGACTGGTAAACTAGGTGGAGAGAGATAGCTTCAAGAAAATTCAGAAGTTCCTAGAGATTTATGAGCGGGAACGACATCACGAAATTCTCTTAACTGAGAGGAATCTTGGTGGGGGTTTGGTTCGCAGATCCATCTCTGCCCATTCAGTTATTGCATTACCCTCTTCACATAAGTAGTGGAGGAGAGCATCTGGGTATTGAGTCTCCTGAGATTTAACCCGTGTAGCTCATCTCGACCAGAATCTTGAGATCGAGAGGTTGGTCGGGAGCGATGATCCCGATACCCGGCTCGGGCAACATTCTTGGTTAGGGGTCCGTCTTACCCGAAGCATCTAAGAAGGTTGATAGGGGTAGCGAGTCTCGAAGATGCTCTTTTCTGAAAACGGTCCGTCCACGCCCCGAGCATCTAGAAGGGAGCGTTAACATTGATTAAGACTTTGAGAAAGAAGAACGAGATGGAAGATTCTTTATATCATGTTTCTCAGATATCTATTCATCCCTCACAGCGAAAAGGCAGATGATGGCGATCCTGATTCATATGTTGGTTATGAGAGTCATGAAACAAGTGTGAACTCTCTCAGACATGGGCATTGATCTTCTCTCGGAGGTTGTTCAGACTGATCGTTGTGAGCATCAACCAGACTAGATGATAGTGACATTTGCTGGGAAGAAACATTCTGATGGAGCTTTTTAATAATTCAGTGATTGAGGACCTCAATATGTCTGGTTGGGAAGATTCATATGATGTATGTTATTTTGGATCCGGGAGGGACTTCATTCAGATGATTATTTTATTGTGGAATAAAGAGGCTTTATCTTCTTGTTAAGCGATAACTGGAGGCAGTTAAAAAGTCTTATTCTCTTTGGGTTCTTGATATTTTCTTTGAAATGACTCATCCTATGGAGCTGTAAATCTTGACTGAGGGAGACACTGCGGAGGTGCATAGGTTCTTGAACGTGGAGAAATAAATCAGTGAATCCATGGCATTGTGTATATCGAGACCTATTATCAGAAATTTGTTGGATCTTTGTTAATCTGACTGTGAGGAAGCGAAGGCGTTCTCGATCCACCTATGTAGCCAGGATGAACCCAGCGGGTGGTTGAAGGCGACATGTGCTAATATATGTCATGACTTGGTCGGTGTGAGCTGGTATGTTTATAACTGCTATGCATTGTTCTAGTATCACTTCCAAGTTATTACCTTATTCTAATACATTCCTTTGTAGGCTATTATGGCTATCCGGAACATGACCTACCAACATCGAGAGTTCTAGTCTCGGCTGAGGGATCTTCGGAGGGTTGCGACTACGTGCTTTCGATCGGGTTCCCCACGACCACGGGCGTTGAGTGCTTCCTTAGGCGAAGCGGGTCGAGCTCAGGCCCATTTGGGAGAGTGAGACGAGGCATCGAGAAGATGGCCAGTGGGGAGCAAAGAGAGATGTTGCTTTCATTCTGAGGCTCGATGGCCAGCACATGGATCTTGCATTGTGAGCGAGGGGGTGCCGGGATCACGAGTGGAGTCCGAGTTGGCCAGGGTCCAAAATGCCCTGGTGGTTGTAGAAGAGGCTAGGCGGAAGGCGAAAGACGAAAGACGAGGCTAGCCATCTCGTAGTTGAGCAAGTCTCTCTGCTCCTAGAACTCGGGACTTGCAAGGATGAAGTGTCCGCTATCCGGGCAGAGGCCCTTAAAGAGAAAAAGGTCCTGGAGGAGGCGTACGAGGAAGGCTTCGACGTGGTTTTAAACTATGGGTATGGCTGTTGTGCTTTTGCACATAATATTTGTGGAAGCCTACTCGAGGTTGCAGGAGGGATCTTGGGACACGTCGGCGTAGTTATCCCAGTTTCTTTATTAACCCTGGGGTACCCCGGTGTCCCTTCGAGGCTGCGTCCGGTGATGTTCGTCTGGTGGAAGGCGGCAGATGCGCCGAGAAGAGGAGGCTCCGTGCGGTTCTTGAGACGGATAATAGCGGGCGGGCGAGGCATTTCTGCTCTTTCCAGGGTTGGGCCGGGTAATGAGCCTGATTCTTTCGCAAGAATAACCAGGGAGATTAATAAACCTGATGTCTCTGGTGGGAACTAGGGTTTTCATTTTGTCCTTGCTCGTTGAGCCCTGTTCCTATACCTATGTTATGTACCCCCGGTTCTTGTTGTTTTGAAACCAAGCTCAATAATAAAGCATGTGTTGTTCTCAGTAATAAAGCATGTATTGTTCTCAATAATAAATCATGTGTTGTTTGCTAATTTGATGTTGTTGCTTTTTCTTTATCGAATCACGTAATTAAGTTAATTTAGCCGGGTAAGAAAAGATGTACCTTGAGTAGGACATAGATCAGTTCCGGATGAACTCCGGTAAGCAAGGTTCATTTGCCCCTCTTTTACCGCTTCCTTACCCGAGCTTCGTGATGTATTAATTTGAATGACCGTCTTAAGTGGAGTGGGGGCGTCCGACCTCTGGACTTGAGAATGAACCGGCTGGGCATGTCGACCCGTCTTGGTAGGGTGGGACCTTGACCTTGGAATTTGTAATGAACCAGCTGGGCATCAACCATACTGGGCTGATAGAACATCAACCTTACCCGGACTTTGTAATGAACCAGCTAGGCATCGACCATACTAGGCCGGTAAGACATCAACCTTACCTGGGCTTTGTAATGAACCAACTGGGCATCAACCATACTGGACCGGTAGGACATCAACCTTACTTTCGGGCTTTGTAATGAACTAATTGGGCATCAACCATGCTAAGTCGGTAGGACATCAACCTTATCCGGGCTTTGTAATGAACCACCTGGGCATCAACCATACTGAACTAGTAGGACATCAACCTTACTCGGGTTTTGTAATGAACCAGTTGGGCATCAACCATGATGGGCGGTGGGGCGTCATTTTTACCAGAGCTTTGTAATGAACGGCGAGCATCAACCATGCGGGCGGTGGGACATCAACCTTGCAGAGCTACGTAATGAACGGTGGGCATCGACCGTGGGCCGGTGAGACATCCAACCTTACTTGGGCTTTGTAATAAACCATTTGGGCATCGACATCTTGGTAGGTAGGACTGTCGACCTTACCGGGCTTTATAATGAACGTGAGGGCATCAACCATACTAGGCCGGTAGGACATCAACCTGACCCGGTCTTTGTAATGAACCAGTTGGGCATCAACCATGCTGGGCCGGTAGGACATCAACCTTACTTGGGCTTTGTAATGAACCAGTTGGGCATTAACCATGTTAGGCTGATAGGACATCAACCTTACCCGGGCTTTGTAATAAATAAATAAAAACTGAAATTGAATCATTCTTTATTGATGGTACCTTTTAAGGTGCATAACATTCCACATTCTAGGTACAAGTGTCATGTCTAGTTTATCTAAAGCATACAATCCGGATTCGCCGGCCCGCGTTACAATATACGGTCTCTCCCGGTTGCGGCTGGGAACTTTCGGTTGGTGATCGGCTATGTTCCACGAAGAAGCTTTCCTCGGGGACGGATCCCTTGCGAAACATTCGGGGTTTCACGTGTCTGTTGTATAGGTTTGCTAGCCTGTTGTGGTATGATGCTATTCGCACAGCTGCTGCTTCGCACAATTCGTCTGCCATGTCTAGGTCTTTAATCACAGATTCAGTATTCGACTACTCGGGTATATCAGTTCGGAGCGTGGGCATACCGATTTGTTGGGGCCCATGGCCGCCATCCGTAGGTGAGCACGAAGGGAGATATCACCGGTTACGGCTGCGGTACGTCGTTACGTAGGCTTTAGAGTGCCCCGGGGAGTTCATCCACCCACTTGCCTTTAGTTGAATCTAATTGTTTCTTTAAGGCGGTTAATAGGGTTTTATTAGAAGCTTCTGCTTGGCCATTTCTCTGCGGATACCGCAGGGTGGAGTATAGATTCTTTATTTTCAATTCCTGGAAGAAGTTCCTGTATGCTTGGCTATCAAATTGAGGCCGGGTATACGATTCGATTAGATGGGGTATACCGAACAGGCGAATGATATTCTTCTAGATGAGCCCGGGGTGAGCATCTGCCCGCTCTTGGGTAGTGAAAGCCTCGACCTATCCACTTCTTTGAAAATAATCGGTGGCTCTTAGTAATAATTTTTTTACGAGCTGAAGTGGCGGTGGGGAGCGGCCCGACTATGTCAATTCCCCATTGAGTGAAAGGCCAAGGGCTCGTGATGGAAATTAAATCCTAAGTTGGTGATCTCAAGACTAGGGCCAGTCGCTGGCATCGAACACACTTTTGCATGTAATCAACGGCTTTAGATCTCATAGTTGGCCAATAATACCCCCGAGTGTGAGCTTTGTGTGCTAGTGTTCTGCCGCCTCGATGATTACACATATCTTATGTATTGGACAATACATATTGTCCCTGTTGATAGCTAAGCACTTTAGGTACGACCCGTCTAGGGATTGTTTAAATAGCTGCCCATTAACCAAAGAGAACCTGGCCGACTAGATTTGGATCTTGTGAGCTTTGTTCCTTTCGTTTGGGAGTTCTTCCGTGTTGATATATTGTACTATGGGGTCCATCCAGGAAGGGGTGACCTCGTCCACCTGACTTACCCGGGTAGTGATAATTGAAGAATCTGGCTGATAATAGATAGGCAGGAACACTGTTTTTGTTATCGGAAGAGAAGAGACTACGGCGGCCAAGGCGTCTGCTTTCTCATTGCAGTCTCTAGGGATGTGTTCGAGCTTCCAAGCTAAAAAGTTGCCCAAGCGTTGCTTAACCAGGGATACATACTTTGCCATTCGAGGGTCTCGCGACTCATATTATTCGTTTACTTGCCCTACCACCAGTTGAGAATCACTTCGAATCAGGAGATTATCGGCGTCTTTGTGGTTGCGACTCGGTCGGCTAGGATGGCCTCATACTCTGATTTGTTGTTGGAGGCGCTGAAGCCCAAACGGATTGCCTTCTCAATCTTCTCCCCGGCTGGAGATTTAATTTGCAAACCGATGCCAGCTTCGATTTGCGAGATGTACAATCGTTAAGTTACCAGTTTAAAACTTTACTGAGCTCACTCGGATTGGGGGATCTCTGCTAGAAAATTTGTTAGAACATGTCATTTTTTAGCCAATCTTAGTTTATACTGAATACCGAATTCACTCAATTCAATTGCCTATTGAGCCATCCTCCCAGACAAGTCAGGCTTGTGAATGGTGCTTCAAAGAGGGAGGTTAGTTAGTACAATAATGGGGTGTGCTTGGAAGTATGGGCGGAGATTCTTCGTTGCTACTTGGAGGGCTAATGTTGTGGCTGTATCGGGTTTCTACATTGGCTAAGGACTTGCTGACAAAAAATAATGGCCTCTGCTTTCTATTCTCATCTTCCTTGAATAGGGCAACACTCATTAAGACATCTGAAACTGCCAAGTATACGAAGAGTGTTTTTCCGGCTTCACTAGTAAGGATTGGAGGTTCTACAAGATATTGTTTGATAGTTGTGAGGGCTTGGTTGGCCCTCTTGAGGGTGACAAAGAATGGATTTAGACGGTTTGTAAATCTATAGATGAAGCGCCTGAGGCGACAGTCGACCGATCAACTGTGTACTCCCTTTCTAGAAGTGGGAATTCGGGGACTCCCAAAGTAACTAGTACGAGAGCGGGTTGGCTTCCATACCCTTTTAAGTCACCATGAAACCCAAGAATCGGCTTGCACTGACTCCGAAGGTGCACTTTGAGGGATTGAGCTTCCATAAAATGCAGCCCTTACGAAGGTTAAAGCCTCTTGCGAGGTGTCCGGCAGTTCTTTGGCTTTACGGCTTGTGTCGTCGATGTAAACCTCCATGGTTTTTCGAGTAGCGGCTTGAACATCTTGGTCACTAACCTATGATACGTTGCCTAGGCATTATTTAAGCCAAACGACATCACATGTAGCAAACAACTTGTGCGGGGTGATGAAGGCTGTTTTTTTCGTGTTTGGCGGGTACATGGGTATTTGATGATATCTCGAGGGCATCCGAGGCGATAACATCCATCGGCGTGGCGTCGGCAATCGGTCTCCGGTGTGGGGAGCGCCAACGCGAGCGTGCCTCATTGAGATCCGTGTAGTCCACGCACACTCTCCATTTACCACCTTTTTTCGGGACTACCACCACATTGGCCAGCTATTTCAGGTACTTTATCTCCCTGATGAATCTTGCCTTTAAAAGATTATCCACTTCTACTTTAATAACCTGATGGTAGTCTAGGTGGAAACGCCTCACTTTCTGTCTAACTGGACTTACCGAAGGGATGACATTCAATTTGTGAGAGGCGCGTACGGGGTTAATGCCAGCCATGTCTTAGTGAGTCCAGGAAAATACATCCATATTACGGAGCAGAACTTGCTGTATATGTTCTTTCTCCCCACTGGATAGGAGGGAACAAACATAAGTGGATTTATTTGGCTTGGCTAGGGATATTGAATCCCGGGGTTTACGGAAGCCGATCGCTCCTGTCTTTTACCCTCGCTTTGGGCGATGAAATTTTGTAATTGCTATTACGGGTCTACAGGTCTCGAGAGGCGGGATTGGCCAAGGCTTCGTTCTTCTCATGCTCTATGCGACGGGTTGGTAGCAACTGCAGAGCACGCTGGTTGCCTGCCAAGGAATTCGATTTTCCTAGCGGTCGGTGGGCGATCATTTGATGGTAGGTTGAGGGCATGGCTTAATTCGCATGAAGCTAGGCTTGTCTAACAATGGCATTGTACGGGCCCAGGTCCTCGACTACAGAAAATAAGACTTGCTGAACTACCGGCCCTTCCTTGACGGGGGAGTAATGTCGCCCATCGTTACTGTGGTTGCTTCGTTAAACCTGGAGATAATTCTACCAGCCGAACTCAGCTTGTCAAAAGAGATGTTCATCTGCCTAAAGGCCGGTAGCTGTAACAGGTCGGCCGCGCTGTCAGGGGTAACTAGTACCCTATGCACATCAAAGTCGTTAATACACAGAGTAAGTATGAGTGCATCGTGGTGCGGAGTAATGACCCTGGAAGGGTTAACAGGGGGAAAGTGTAACGCCCCAAAAATACCCTAGAATTTTTATAATAATTTTATTTTATATTCCGAGTATGAATTGAACCAAACTTGGGTTTTTCTGAGGAAAACTAATAAATTGTGAAAAGTGAAATGAATATGTGAGCATATGCTAAAATGAGAAATTGATTGAACTCGAAAATAAATCTAAGTGACAAAGGACAAAAATGGAAAAATGTAAAATGAGGACCTAAGGGTCATTTGAGAAAATGTTTATGTGTTTAAGTGTAAATAGAAGTGATATATGTGCTATAAGGTAAATTGAGGCAACTTAAATCCAAAAATGGGTTTTTGATGTGCCAAACATGGCCTTGAGAGGAATAAGCAACTTAAGACCATATTTGGTCTTGGAAAGGCACATTGTGCCAAAAACGTATTTGAGAGGGAGAGTGAGAAGAGAAGAGCTAGGGTTGAGGAGAAATCAAGGTTTTAGTGGGAGATCATCCCCATTTTTGGTTTCCAAGTGATCAAAGAGGAAGAAGGAAGCTAAGGCTTCAAAGGACAAGAAGATTTAATTGTAAGCACAAACCATGAATTTCTTTAAATGATGTTTGGGTTAGAAAAACCCTAATCCATCCATCGGTTTTGCTCATGGTTGGTTTAGGATGATATTAGGAGGTTATTCGGAATGATTCCTATGATTTATTTTAGGATTTTGAGGATTTTTGGAGAAAAATCGCAAGAAGAAGCGAAAATGCAGGCGAAACGGGCTCCTACGTCTCGTAGGGAACCCATCGCTGCGACGTGGGCCTAGCAATGTGGGATGCCTACATTGCCGTTTGAGGTGCAAAATTGGCACCCTCGGGTGCGCCACAATGTGGCTTTACACACAGCCCACGGTAGCCACGGCGTGGCTCTGCTTCTTGTGCGGCGAACAGATCTTTGTTCCTGCGAGAAAATTTTGGATTTTTTGTTTCGAACCCTCGTGATGATACCCGATGGTTTAAGGACCTAATAAATAATTAATGTGGGTTGAATAAGGATAAAACTAAATGAAAAAGCGTCACGGAGTACCTCGTTTTTGGGCGGATAGTGTCTTAACCCAAAAGCGGGTGCAGATAAATTTGTCATTCACTAAAAATGAATAATAATTGTTTATCCACTAAGAGTGGCGTAATTTTTATTGACTAGGAAGGAACGGGTGAGGATCACCTAACCTATGACTGAGATCAAAGGGAAGGAAATGAGAGCCGACAGCTTTGGTTTGTTTACTGACCCTCTATCCGTTTTGGTAGTATACCGAATAAATATGAAATGATTATATGGAATGAGTATATCTTTGAAATGATATTACGAAAGTGCATATGAATTTGAAAATGTGATATTTGAAATGTGTGACAATTAATTGCATACAATTGATTAATTGAGTTGCAAAGTAATTTGGTCAATTCTAGGCGTCTTGATTGAATCGATATCTCAGAGCGACTAACATGGCGGGTTCACGGTGGAGAATCGAAATCGTAAATGACCGAAATTGTCGATGTCGCCAGGCGGGATCACGCCGTCAGCATCCGTCATGATGGTGTATGACATTGAAGAAATGTCACTTGGCGGGATACGCAATCGACATCGCGATGGCGTATAACATTTATAAGTGGCCAGCGTGGTGGGGGTGCGGCGGTGGCATCCATCATGATGGGAGACCATAATTGTTAAATGTGTAAGCATATTGCCGAATGATAAGGATGGGATTCACCGAACGGAATCCGTTATGAATATGAATTGTATAGACAAAGTGAAATAACAAACTTTGATGAGTATAAATGGGATTTGTAAACTAAATACATCCTTGGAAGTATAAGTTTGAATCTCATGATTTAAGTAAATTGAAAGCATGTGAAAATGCATATTTTGATATGATTAATGATTTGTAAAGTGAAAGCATGTGAAAATGAATAAGCAGGAGTATAGTTTGATATAAAATGCATGGTTTTATGATAAATGCATCATCATGTTAAAAGTGAAAAGTGGAATATTTGTTTAGAACCACTAAGCATGAAAATCTTTAGCGTGTGGATTTTATCTATCACGTAGGGTTTACCGGTAAATAGGAAAGAAGGCAAGATCAAGAAGCGCAGAGTCATATAGAAAGTTGTGGCGTATAAGTATATACCCTACCATGGCATATCATTTCTTTTTGAACGTGTGACATTTTGTGAACAAAAGAGTTAAACTCTGAACTATTGTTTTGTGTATCATTTTTGTAAAAAATGAGAATCGCCATTTTCTACTCTGGTGTATAAGAGTAAATGTTTATGGAGCTACCATTTGAAAATGTAGCGTAATTGAAAACCCTAAAACGAAATGACATAAATAAAATATTTTGATAAGATAATTAAAAATGGTGGGGAATGGCCGGAGCTCAGGTCGGATTAGATCAGCGGGTCGGGGCTAAGGATTTTTGGAGTCCACAGTACTTTTACAAAAAAAAAAAAAAAAAAAAAAAAATAGAAAAATAAACAAAGAAATTAAGCAGTATCCGGAACCAGTCGGATTCGCGATCGGCTTGGGCCAGGAAAGGGTCTTATGATATAGAGTGCAATTTGTTGGTTTGCTTGTTGTTGTTAGGACGTGGATGGTGTTTACCGGGCTCCTTTGCATATGACCTCTTCTTTTGGGCGCTTAGGCGTACTGATCGTCAGTAGAGATTGCGCCCTAGTATGTGAGTTTATGGTGGGCAGGAGGTTCGGCCCGGGAGCTCTGCATT
This sequence comes from Tetrastigma voinierianum, assembly GCA_016808115.1. NCBI lineage: Eukaryota > Viridiplantae > Streptophyta > Magnoliopsida > Vitales > Vitaceae > Tetrastigma > Tetrastigma voinierianum. The sequence goes on from JAEQBH010002559.1 coordinate 260,630, forward strand.
GATCGCTATTCTTTCGACTGTAGGGGTGGCCTCAGCTCCGTGGACCGTCTCCCGGACATATCTCCTAAGGTGGCCGACCTTAATAACTTTTCTACCATAAATTTCAAGCTTCGACATCGATTGGTCTCGTACTTATGGCTTATGTGGTAATCACATCTCAAAGACTGGTTGCGCTGTGTGGGATCTGACCGAATGGGTGGGCCATTTGAAGTCAGGGTGATCTCGGATGAGAGGAAGGAGTCTATCGTAAGAGATGTTCAGAGGGGTAAACTGCGGAGGTTCCCTCTTTCTCTCTGATTGGTCTCGGGAGCGTTTATGATTCTTACTATGGCTCCTCTTTTGTTCAGACTGACCCTTAGTGGCTAGCTTGTTGCTCTAGTTATGATCATCACGGTTTGAGAGGCTGCCTGAATATTGTCCTCCAGTGTTGAATATTTATCTGCTTGTCTGTACAATTCTTCCATTGTTGTATTCGGATCCAGAGATAGCGAGTGGAAGAATGGGGTGGTCAGCCTAAAGCTTCTTTGGAAATTCTGGAGGACAACATCCATATTGTATGAATCAATCTGTTGAACGACCCCTCCAAATCTTATGGTGAAATCTTGGATGGACTCATCTTCCCGCTTGAAGATGGTTATGTCGAACTGAGCATAGGTACTGGGAAACAAATACAGCCCACAACTCATTGAACGAGTTGATAGATCTCTGTAGGAGTTTGTGGAACCAAGCTAGGGTGGGCCCCTTTAAGCTACCCACAAACACTTTGCATAACAAGTGATCGTCTCCCGCATTGAGTATCATTGCTTGATTGAAGTGCAGCATGTGGTCATACGGATTAGAGGAGCCATCATATATGGCAAAAGATGGTATGAAAAAGCCACGTGGTGGTTCATAGCTCAAGATGTGCTGGCCCAACGGGGAGGATAACATGTCTTCAGGTCCCCGTACAGTGGTGGATGTATGCATGTACGGGGCGGGTGCAGCCTTGAAGGTGGGATACATGAACGGAAGTAATGGTGCAACACCCTTGTGCCACATGGGCACATTTTCAGGGGCTTTCTCCGTCTATCGTCCCTCTCTGTTGATTTCTCTTTGTACTCGGCGATGCATGCAACTGAAGGAATGGTTGGAACGGCGCGGGGGCCTCTTTCTTGATTCAACCTCCACGTTGTTCTTTAGGGGTGCAGATCAGGAAGCGGAGAGATACTAGAGGATTACTCGTTGTCTGCTGCTGCATCACTGTCGCCCGATAGGATGGGCTCGTTGCCTTTATTCTGTTTGATCGGGGGTGCAGGATGGCTGCTCCCTCGTGCATTTTCACCCCAATCTTCTTCCAAACGAGCCCGCAGGTGATCGCTCTCTTCAGCTGCCCAGTGGTGTCTGACTCTGCCGGTCGGTCATCTATTTGGCTTGTTCTTCTTGCTTCGTCTCCATATCTTGGCTAGCGAAGCGGTCTTCAAAGGGATTGATTCTTTGGGTTCAGCAACCGCAAGCGATAGGATCCGACGAACCGGATGAGTGAGCAGGAACTATCGAATCCTCGAGGTGTGGGGGATCACTTGATAGCTGACGTAGCCTCGCACGTTCTCGATGAGATTTTTTGTTTAGTCGTTCCCACAAACGGTGTCAATTGTTGTTTCTTGGATTCTCGGAGTCTCCAGATTGTTGGGGCATTAACCTGGTAGCAAGGGCCTGCAAAACCAACAAGGCACAGGCGGTGGTGTGCCGATCGGCTCTCCGATGCTTAAGTTAGATAGAGAAATAGAGAGCTTAAATGTCAGTCTTTCAGTAGTGTATTTTTCACATACCTTTATGTTGCGATTCCTTCCTTATTTATGAAGGAGGAGGATGATCCACTTTTTATGGAAAGTGGGTGATTGGTTTCCGAAATGGAAAGGAGGAGGGCGCTTCATTTGCGTGTCAACCATTTTTCCTTTTAGATAGCGAGTCATCCAGGCTCTTCGCGCCCGAGATCGTTTGATTATCACAGGGCCCGATTACGTACGTGGTTTGTAGGAGGATGTGTCCTTGAGTTGGGAGGGGATTAGCAGTGGATTGTTGGCGGCCGTCTTCTAAGAGGCGACAACCGGTTAGAAGGATGTGCCGGTGATCATCTTGGGGCACTTTCTTGTGTCGAATAGTCCACAAAGCTGGGCTTGGGGCCATGAGTCCCGAATCCATCTTGTGTGGGGATACTTGGGCCTCTTATGAGCTTTGATTCGTTTGTGCCTTTTGAATGGGGATGCTAGGCCAAAAGCCATGGTACCAACAATTTACTTGTTCGGCTAGGCAACACGGACTCAGTTGCCATGCTGTCGTAGTGGTCTTAAGACATTGGTGGTGTCAAGAATAGCTGAGTAGGTGGCACTTGACTTGTTCGAATTTTCGCAAACAATCAATCGGAATCAATGCAAATGCCTAAACGGGATAAAAAAGAAACAAGAATCTATTGAAAGCAACTACCTATTCGAGAGGACAGACACCTTTAGAGAATACCCGAGACGACCGTACGTTGTTCTTAGGGGGGCTAGCAAAATAAACATCTCATTAGCTCCAATAGCCGAGTTGGACACAACGCTCGATGCTAAGGCGGTGAGGCGAACCCTAGAGTACCTAGTCGAAACGATTGTCCCCACGGGGAACTTGGGAATAGTTGAATAGACCTTGCTGGTAATTAGTAACTCAAAACCAAGAATCAGTTTGATCATAGTTTTCCAAGTTGAAGGAATTGCCTTGCCCGAGATACATGGCAGCAATGGGCAAAGAAGGTTTCATCACATAAACCATAAGAAGACAAAAGATGCAAAAACGATTCCTTGACTCCATGGACGCGTGTTGTCAGACTAGAGGATGAAGACGTGTCACCAGACTTTCCACTACTCGACCCATGAATCAATAGTCAAAGGATGACACATGTGTTATATTATTTTATAAAATTAAGATTATTTATTGATCCAAAAATAATTCATTAATAATTAAAAGATTCAATAAATACAGTATAAAATAATAACTTTATTAAAATAATAAAACATATCAATTCGTATTGGAAAAAAAACATACCTAGCATATGGAGTAGGATAAGTCCTATGACACGTCTCATGCAGTTAACGTTTATTGGGAGCCAGGCTCAAACCCGATTGAGTACGTATGATTCGGACCTATTCCAGTTACAAGCATTTGAACCCTAGCAGAGAATGATAGAAGAGCGGATGACAGCTCAAAATGACCACCTTGCAAAAAGGTCGGGCAACCAGCTAGGGTATGAAGATGAGACCACCTCAGGAAAAGGCAAGCAAACCACCTCGGACAACCAGATCGGGCATGAAGATGAAGATAATGATGTGTACGTTAAAATACTCCTAGGCAAGCGTGATGCTTTAGTTAGTAGGGGGCAATTAATGTACAAATGAATGTGTAACATGTGACGCCCCATTTCTAGGGGGTCGTTGACAACCCGTCAAGCTGCGGAATACTCGTGGATGTCGGGTAACCCAACACCATTCACGAAAAATCGGGCGATCTCGCTTTGTGCGGGAGCTCTACGAGTACAACTTGTCCCAAATTTTGCGACCACAGGGTCAATATACAATTTAAAATGAGTAAAAAGGCCACTTGGGCCCATACATCGATACTCACAAAATTACCTATCAACTATATACCAATAGTTTAAGAGTTGATACCTCACTCTTAATACAAACATATATTAAAATTAAGAATTTAATACATGTTTCACATAATCCATGTCAAAGCCACATGTCGACAGCTACTCAAAAACGACTCTAATGAGTCTTAGTCTTCCCCAATCATTTCACTTGTCACGAAATAGTGATCCACTTGTGGGGTAGGCAAAACCAGTAGTGATAATTTCCTACATAAGGTTACTCGTACCTAAGTGCACATGTCGTAATGAAACGATCACACTCAAGTAAATACGATCTTACTTGAATGTCTGCATGCCCAATCCACGTGTCTCGAGTCCTCACCGAGCTCCCTCACACATGCCTCGCCAAATGCAGTAAAGAAATACGGTTTTTCAAACAAAGCTTTTTTGTTCTCAAGAAAGGAAACTTACTACAGGGATTTCGGTAAATATGTTGGACAACCCTCCGAGGCGAATCTGTTAGATAACCTTCCAAAACAATTCATGGGCCCCTCCGACGTGAAGTGTTGGACAATCTCCCAACAAAATTCTCCGGAAAATCTTGAGTAAATTCCCTTTTCTAAACATTTTCCTTTTCTTTCATTTTAAGTATCATGCATTCACTCCTAATATTCTAGAGATTGCTGGAGTCGTATGGAATCGTTATGTCGATCAAACAAACCTAAATTAATATATAAAACATGTATATATTAACATAATTAATTCACCACAAATTCATGTTATTAAATTCATCAATAACACAAAAAATTAGCTTACATATGGAGGAAACAATTAACAAACACAAGCAATTCATTTGAATCAGCAACATCATAAAAATTACATGCAAAAATCAACGTGACTATTCAAATTGAGCGGTGAAACCAAGTTACGCCTTATTCACAACCACACATTTAGAGATTTCTCCCCTCGATTCAAAGCTTTTGAGGCCAAATATCACGACCATCGGGCCTTGCAATCCACATCCGTAAAATGGCTGGCCAGAAAGAATAATAAACCAAGTAGGGAAAAAGATCCCTACCTCTTAGAGTTGCTTGAATTCCACCAACGTGGTGTCCACCACGTAGCCCTCGCCGTGTAGAACAAGCTTTCTTAGCAGCGCGACGAATCGACGGTCAGAACGAAATCTAGAAAAAGTAAAGCTCTCTCTCTCACAAAAATTCAAAAACACTCCTCACCTTTATTTGGTCTCATACACACGTTTTCTTCTTCAAATTGAAGAAGAAAACTATTCATGTTTTGTCTTTATTCAAGTGCTTTGCTTCAAAAATTCCCATAATGTCCTAAGTTTAGATTTGACCTTGGCACAATACTTGGCCGGGTCATTCGAAGTGTCGTCACTTCTGTCATTGCAACATGTATGAAGGTATATGTAGTAAGGTGAAACTTGTCAGCGTCAGCGTATCTCACAAAAAGCAATTTTAAGGCACGGGCACTTTCGGTCTTATCGGCGATGAAATTCAGAGCATGCCGAGAACCGTGAGAGTCGGCGTGGTAGTAGATTTCACGAGGCGATTCAAGCGGTGGTTCGTTTCATCATCCGAGATCCTAGAAAAATTTTGGATTTTTGCATTACCATTTTACCCTTTTTCGAAAATTTAATTCCGGGTCTTACATAACATAAGAAAATAAAGAGTGGCTCATTAAATGCACAGTGAGCATTAAACGCTAGCAACCCCGACCCATGGGTATAAAAGGCCAGAACTTAAAATAAATGGGGACTTTTGATAAGTGATTTTGGCTATTACTTTGTGGAAGGACCAAAAACCCTTTCATTAGCGTTGTATGTGGGAACTACTATCCCTTCTACCGATCCAGTCCAATCAATGGGTGACCTACCATCCGATTATGAGCTTTCCATGGAACAACGCCTGATGCAACTGGAAAGGGGGCTTTGAGAGCAACCACGACTCTCACTAACAACAACTGGCTTCCTTCTTCGTAATCAACGCCTCTGAGAGAGGAGAACACCACCCTATGCAATGCCACCTCGGCCCCGGCCCTTCCTCACCCAGACATCGTCGCCCATTATCAGGACGACCCTCTCGGTCGATAAAGCCCTGCACTGTCTGAGTCCACGGACAACATCTTTCCACCCGGCCGCCACCCATGGCGGAGTGGGAGGCTCCCATGGGCAAAGTTGACACCCTCGCCCCGCAGGCCTGAACCTAGTGCTTGAGATGTTGGGGCGAGATCTCGCGTCCGTTCATCTATACCATCCTCAGTTTAAGCGGGCTCGTCGCACTTTCGTTTTCAAAAATTCGGATGTCTGATGAATTTCTGGGACTCCTTGATCATCGATGCACTTCTTGAAGCGTATTATGACCCTCGGGCGAGTAATGCACTTTGTGTAAGGTCTTCCCGTCTAGCCTGGCAGGGCCCCGTCTTATCGTGGTTTCATTGCCTAGCTCCGGGCTTCCGTGCGTCATGTCGATGATAGGCGGGAAGTGTGATGTGTGGCAAAAATGTGTCTGTAGGTATTACCTGAAGTGCACTCGTTGTATCAAGTAATATAGTGTACCTTGGTACAGATATCGATCCACCAGGAGAAGTGCGTTAATTACTGAAATTGGCCTTATAATATTATCTGGACTTAAACTCTGAATGGCTATCTAACTAACATATGTGATTAAAACTAAAGCTAAATTAACTTGTGAAATTACTTTGTATAAAGGCGGGGTTGTCTCCCCTGCCACCTTTGATGGATTATTATCTAGAGGAATTACTATTCAGTCTATTAATGATTTCTTGATGACGGGGTGATCGTTTGCCTCAGACTATCCTTTTCAAGGCCTTATGCTATCTCACCGGTAGGGTTGGGTGCATCTACATTTCGACCCGATACTTGGCGCTAAATGTTCGAACCACCCAATCACACCACTCTCGGAATCGGGATATCTCTATTTACCGATTTAATCGAGGGTCACTCTATTCAGATCCTTGGGAGTCCTTATCTCTCGATCTCAGATATCCAGCAAGATCATGTTAATGTTGGCCAGACATCACCATGAATATAAACCACAGATTTAGAGACAATTGATGCAATCATAAATAAATAGAATACTGTAAGTTTAAGCATTAATCCTTTCAATTGTGACAGGGTTCAACAAAACCCTAGAAACAGATCTAGAGCATGTTGGAATTGAATGCACCCATAATTCTATAAATCATCAACAGTTTATTAGAAAAGAAAAATACAAAACGATTGTCTTCTCCAATGATTCCAATCATTGTTGCATCGTTTTCAGTGCTCTCCTCTGTACGTTCTTCGATGCCTCATAATTAGGTCTCCTTTGCTTTTTATGATTATGAGGCAGAAATCGCGATGACGTCGCGATGTTGAAGGCAGTTTGACTTTTCTTTGGTTGATCAAAGCGTCGCGGCGTTGAGATGTCTAACTTATTTGAGCGTCTAGCGTTGATTCGATTTTCTTCTCCTTCTTCTTTTCTACTCCAAAATGATCATAAAAACCACCTGCTTCACCTTTAATGCACATAAGACCCAGAAATCAGATATATGGCTATAATGCGCTTATTTAAATATAAAATCGGACTAAAAACGTAGAATGGACGCGGGTATGACATGAGTGTTTTAGGTACTCATCACACCCCTAAACTTAGCTTCTTGCTTGTCCCCAAGCAAGAAACCGACTCTAAACCTGACACTCAACAACCTAACATACTAACACTTCAATGCCATGATTGTGATGCACATGTTGCTGAAAGAAGGATCAAAATGGATCGACTCACAACCCTTGCCTTTTGATTCAATTTTCAGAGGGTCCATAAGGTCGTTCGACTTTCGAAAGAATTCAGCTGAACACGGTTCAGTTGACAAGTGACTCAACCTGCCGAGTTTTCAATAGCCTTTCCTAAAAAGCCTATGTGTAATTGATACGTGATCTCTAGCATATAGCTCGGTTCCGACACCCCCAAACTTGAGTTCAACTCACCTATTTGGAAGAATCTAACTACAGAAGGATAAGAACGCACCCCTTTTTATTCAACAATCCTACCTTCTCATGAAAGAAAAACAAGTGCGTAAGTTGAAGTTGGGTGTTCCTGTAGTGGGGATTAGTTGGTGACTCCCCACTAGTTGGTTAAGGGCACCGGGCATTCAGTTCCCCTCGAACTTCACCATGAACACTCAACTAAACCTAAGGGCCCTAAGTTATGGGAAACTTCCATCCTACGTCTATGCAGGCGGTGAAGTCAATGGCTCTACATTGATGGCTTAGGGCATTAGGCACGAGAAGCCTCGGGTGTCTTAGGATTCGATTAAACTCCACTTATTCTATTCATAATTTTTTTTTTAAATGGGGCTTGATGGCAATCCTCTTTTTTTTTGGGTGTTCCATCACTTTGGTATTTAAAAACCCCTAAGGTTTATTGAACCTTAGTAAGCAAGGCTCGGAGGCTAGACATATCCTAGAGATCACTTGTGTATGGGTGCGATAGACTAGTTGAGAATTGGTTTCTTGAATACCCCTGAGGTGATTCACTCTGTCTTCCTACCTATCCAACATGAAATTCCCAAGCATCTAACAACCTATGGATCCTTTCTTGATTATACTGTATTTTTCCAACAAGATTCAAAGTGGTCAAAAGTGATCCTCGATTAGCATTCATGGCATCACGCACACACTACCTAAAACAATCCTAAAACCAAAACAAACTAAAACCGGGAACCCCCAATAAATAAAAACAGAAAAAATCATCTACTAAGGGACAAATAACAGACGACGCTAAGATAAACACCAAACAAACCCTAAATAGGACACATATAACTAGGCATGAGAAGCAACATAATATAATAGAAAACGTAAGAATAACTTAGAACACACTAAAACACAAAACATAAACTAACCCAAACATAAAGCAAACAAACACAAATACAACCCGATCACCCACACCCCCCCAAACAAATGTGGACAGTGTCCTCAATGTAGATAAAAGAACAAGAGAGGGGGTAGGAAACTTCCTTGGTGATCGACCAGATCACTGCGGTGGCGGCGGAGGTGGCTGGTGGAAGGCGAGGAGCTGCACTAGTTGGTCCTAGATTGACTATTGATTGCGGAGGATGGTCACCTGGTTGGCTAAGATGGTGCACATGTCGGCGCGGAGGGCCTCCACATCTTGGCTGATGAGGACTTGGTGCTCTTGGGTCTTATCCCAATAGGCATCGAAATGAGCCATGAGGTCTAGCATCGGGTCCTCTAGGATATGGGAAGGAGGCCCAGTCGGATCGTCCTCGGGGAAGAGAGAGGCGTGGTGGCGAGTCGGGTCTGTGATGGGGGTCGGGAGTCACGATCCGGTCACCTGGGATCTTAGAGATCAAGCGGACTAACCTCACTCAGCTCATCTCTCCGGGGTTCATTTATAAAAATATCCGCTCTATCTGAGTGTTGTTAGTTGTGCGATGTTCTTGCATCAAGCGATAAACTGGGATGTTCAAGCTAAACTTTGCTTGCATAGGCTGTAAATGAGGAAGAGTGCCCAGGTTAAATGTGGTATCCACATTATGGAGGATGGCATCTCATAACTTGCCCGACTTATCGGTATGTCTGGATGATGGCATAATTGAGCAGGGCACGCTTGGCCGTCACTTCACACACATTCGTCGTCGGAATGAGACACTATATGATGAAGTGATGCCATACCTTGGGGATGTAGGCCAAATGTTTGGCCTTGAAATGCACCGCATGCCCTTCACTATTTATCTTCCACTCACCTTATCTATTAGTCAATACCCTAATGACCTCGGGGTAGTTCGGGTTGCATAGGGCGGCCAAAGCCCATTGTCCTGCTGGTTCAGTTGTAGAACTCGTTGATGGACTTCGCACCGAAGTCGACCCAAATCCCACGCACTCGAACCCGTTTGTTCATGTTGGTGTCTAAATTGGTGTAGAATTCTCGGACTCTCATAGTGGCAGCCAATTTAGGTGGTTAGCATAGTGCTCGCCACCCATGTTAAGCAATTGTTTACGAAGAGAGTCCTCAAGTAGTGGAAACCCCTTTTCCTTAATGAATGACCAATTTTTTGAAATGAGGCCGAACTTTTCGGCCGCGCTTCGTTCACAGAGCTTGGAGTAATGGTCGTAACCTGCTTGGCCAGAGCTCTCGCGGCTTGACCTCTCTTGGCGGTTATCTTTTGCCGCTTACTCGACATTGGTGCGTATGGGTGAAATTTGAGATAATTGTAAGGGTCTCCTTACCTCTATGTGGTCTCCTAGGCTATCTAACACCCAGTGATGCGGTGAGACAATTAGCTCACTTGAAGCCACCCAAAGCTCATTAGGGAAAATTGTTGAACACCTAAGGGGCACTGTGGAGATGGGCTTTGTGACGCTACCCTAAGACTGCCTATACCCTTAAAAGCAATCCTAAGGTGCCTTCCTAGACCGAACGAGACCCAAAGAGCAACAACTGGCTCACTCGAGAATGGCTCTGAGCCTCCCCGGACCCGTACATAAACTTGGATTAGGGTATTAAGCAATGTAGGGTAATGGGGGACGGAGGCACTAGGGATGGTCTTAGGGCTGGTGAGAGTGTCCTAGGGCTGGTGAGGACAAGCTTAGATGGGTGGTCAAGACTCTGCAAAAATGGAGGGTGAGCTCCAATTTAGGGTTCACATGGGGAAGAAGAGTGAGGAGTTCTGTTCATAAAGCGAGAGCGACGTCGCGGCGTTCGAGGGCTGTGTCGCGACATTCAGGGGTTTTATTTATGGCGTCGCGACGTTCGAGGAAGGGTAAATCGCAACATCAGCGACTTTGAGATCAGCGTCGCGGCGTGCGAGATTATAAAGCCAACGTCGCGGCGTTGAAATCAACGTCGCGGCGTTGAAATCGGAATGTCGCGGCGTTAGGAGAGTGGTGCCAAGCGTGGCGTCCGCGGCGTTGGGGTTAGCGTCCGGACATTATAGAGAGGGATCAGCGGGGGATAGCGGCGTGGCGGCGTTGAGATCTAGTCGCAGCGTGACGCAGAAACTTAGATTTTTCAGAGCTCCTTCAACGTCGCGACGTGGAGACATAGCAACGTCATGACATTGAGAGCCAACGTCGAGACGTGATAGAGAGGGCAAAAATTACAAAATTTCAGAAAGTTGCTAAGTGTGAGAAAGCCCCCCTGAATGAAGTTCTGACCCCTTCGCACTCTTGGAATGAGCGTCTCGAGCAATTCCTCCGCTTCCATTGCTATCTCAGGTCACAGCTTGAGACAATCAAAGAAAATCCCAATTACGAGTGACGAGAAAAAATATGCCAAAAACTAAAAACACTCAAAACTATTCTATGAAAAGAAGGATATCAAAAAGCTTGGGTTGCCTCCCAAGTAGCGCTTTATTTAATGTTGTTAGCTTGATTGCCCTGCATCTCAATAATCCCGAGGTTATGGGACCACCGGACTCCTTACGACACTACTTCTGGTACGGTTAGCGGAATGGTTTGCTTATTCGCATGGATCTCGCCCCCAAAGTATGGCTTCAACCGTTGTGTGTTAACTTTGAATGTTCCTTTCTCAAGGTGCATAATTTCCTCTCCTCTATGTGGAAAAACCTGGGTCACAATAAATGATCCCGACCACTGTGACTTTAATTTCCCTGGAAAAAGTTTGAGTCAGGAATTGAATAAGAGGACCCGCTGACCCTCCTTGAACTCTTTCCTTATGATTTGTTTGTCATGCCAGGCTTTCATCTTTTCCTTATATATTTGAGCATTCTCGTACACCTCATTGCAGAATTCATCCAATTCACTAAGGTGTAGCATCTGCTTCTCTCCAACTACTTTACTCTCCATGTTCAGCATCCGAGTTGCCCAATAGGCTCTATGTTCCAATTCCAATGGCAAGTGACATGCTTTCCCATAAACTAGTTGGAATGGCAACATACCCAATGGGGTTTTTAATGCTGTCCTGTATGCCTAGAGTGCATCATCGATCTTCTTCGACTAGTCCTTCCTTGAACTGTTGACTGTTTTCTCTAGAATGGACTTTATCTCTCGGTTTGACACCTCTGCTTGTCCATTTTCCTGTGAGTGGTATGCGATGCCGCACACCATATTTTTGTAGGACCTTATCAACCAACTTATTACAAAAATGAGTACCTCCATCTGTGATTAGTGCTCAGTGGGGTCTTTGAGCTGTGTAATGTGGTACGCGAAGGAACTTAGCTACCCTGCTTGGCGTCATTAGTGCGTGTGGTGTGCTTGTACCCATTTAGAGACATAGTCCACCGCAAGAAGGATATACAAGTGACTAAATATGAGAAATGGGCGTAAATCCGTCCCACACAATCAAATAGCTCAACCTCTAGGATTGTGCTCATGGGTGGTTCATCCTTCTCAGAAATGCTCCCATTTCTTTAGCATTTATCGCAGCTAGATACAAACAGGTGAGCATCCTTGAACAAGCTGGGCCTGGAGAAACCTGATTGAAGTACCTTTGTTGCTGTCCTCTGGCCTCTGAAATGTCCCCCACATGGTAGAGTGTGGCAATGATTCAGAATACTACCCATTTCATCATTTGGTACACATCGCCTTATCACTTGATCCGCACAATGCTTATATAGTATAGGTTCTTCCCAATAGTAGTGCTTCAACTGTGCAAATAACCTCTTCTTCTATTGGTATCTAAACTTTGGAGGGATCACTTTGGCCACTAAGTAGTTCACATAGTCGGCAAACCATGGAGTCGGCTTTGTGTCTTCAATTTCTAAGAGCTACTCATCTAGGAAATCATCATTAACTTGCACCTCATCTCTAGGCCCTTTTAACCTTGAAAGATGGTTTGCGACTAGGTTCTTTGTTCCCTTCTTGTCTTTTATCTCTAGGTTAAATTCTTGCAATAGGAGTACCCACTGTATTAATCTTAGTTTCGCGTCCTTTTTAGTCATTAGGTACTTTATGGCCGAGTGGTCGATGTGCCTTTATTACCTTATTATACTTGTCAAATAGGGCCTAAATTTGTTAAAGGCAAAAACAATGGCCAAAAGTTCCTTTTCAATGGTGGCATTAAAAAGTTGGGCATCATTCAAAATCCGGCTAGCATAGTAGATAACACGAAAATGTTGCTTTCTCTTTTACGTCGGCCTTTGCTCAGGTGCATAATCAGTGGCGTCGCACATTAGCTCGAATGGAAGGTCCCGATATGGTGTTACTCATAAAGGGTTGATACGATCTATCTTCGGGCGAGAATGCTTGCCTTCTTGCTCATCAAAATCAAATGGTGTCCCTTGAACCACCAAACTAGACAAGGGCTTTGCAATCCGAGAAAAATATTTTATGAACCACCTATAGAACCCAGCGTGTCCTAGAAAGCTTCTTATGCCCTTTACCGATGATGGAGGAGGTAGTTTCTCTATTGCCTTTATTTTTGCTTTGTCTACTTCTATTCCTCTTGCGGAAATCCAGTGCCCAAGTACTATGCCCACTTGTACCATAAAATGGCACTTCTCCCAAATAAGCACAAGATTGGTTTCCTCACATCTAATCAGCGTCGATCTCAAGTTTTCCATACAATTGTCAAAGGAGTTCCCCAATACTGAAAAGTCGTCCATGAACACCTCGGTGTCTTTTGATATATCGGAGAATATGGCCATCATCTGGCTTGAAATGTGCGAGTACGTTACGGCCGAAGGGCATCCGCCTGAATGCGAATGTACCATATGGGCATGTGAATGTCATCTTCTCTTGATCCTCTAGGGCTATAGCGATTTGATTGTACCCGGAATACCCATCCAAGAAGCAGTAGTATTCATGCTCTGCCAGCCTATCCAACATCTGATCCAAAAACGGCAGTGGGAAATGGTCTTTGTGGGTAGCCTTGTTAATTTCAGTGGTCGATGCAAATCCCTCCCGACTGTAGTATTACGAAGGCAGCAATGTATTATTCTGTCTTTATCACTGTCGTTCCTTCCTTTTTAGGCACTACTTGTACCGGACTCACCCATGCACTATCAGAAATAGGATATATAACCCCGACATCTAACCACTTTAGGACTTCCTTCACAGATTTACTTCTTTCATGAGTCGGATTGAGTCTCCTCACGTGCTTCCAGCGAGGAAACATGACCATCTTCTAGCAGAATTCGATGCACGCACATAGAAGGGTGAATCCCCTTTAAATCAGCTAGAGACCAACCAAGCGCATTCTTTTGATCCCTGAGTTCTCTCAATAACTTATCTTCTTCTGTTGTAGTCAGGGACGCTAAAATGATTACTGGTAAGGTGGAGGCATTCCCAAGATAAGCATACCTCAAATGGCTAGGTAGTGGCTTTTGCTCCATCTTGGGTGGTTGTTCAAAGGACGACACTAACGTTTGAGTATTTTCACCTAGAGGTTCATAGTATTTCCTTCTATTAGGTTCGAAGGAGTCCATCCATTTCACATACTCTTGAGCCTCTTCTCCCAATTTTTTACGAATCACTGCATGCAGGCTAGCCTTCAAAGGGTTAATGAGACCACTTTGGATAGACACTATAGCCTCCACGGTTTCTATCATGAAGCATGTATCACTCTTTTTTGGGTGTCTCACAGCCTCAAACACATTGAAATTTACCTCGTCATCCTGCACTCTCAACTTTAACTCTCCCCTCTGTACATCAATCATTGCCCTACTAGTTGCGAGAAATAGTCTACCCAATATTATGGGTATTTCTTTATCTTATTCCATATCCAACACGATGAAATCCGTTGGGAAGATGAACTTGTCTACCTTTACCAGAACGTCTTCTATTACCCCCCCCCCCCCCTTGGATGCTTTAGTGACCTGTCCGCTAACTAGTGTGTGACTGTAGTTGGTCGAGCTTCACCTAATCCCAGTCGTCTGAATATGGATAAGGGCATGAGATTAATACTGGATCCCAGGTCACACAAGGCTCTCTTAAATATGGAATTCCCGATAATACACGGGATAGTAAAACTGCCTGGGTCTTTTAGCTTTTATGACAGCTTCCTCTAAAGGATGGCACTACATTCCTCGGTGAGATTCACTGTCTCGAAATCTGACAGTCTTATCTTCTTTGACAATATATCCTTCATAAATTTGACATAACTGGGCATCTGTTCTAACGCATCAACAAACGGAATGTTGATGTGCAATTACTTGAACACTTCCATAAACTTTGCGAACTTCTTGTCCAGTTTATTCTTCTTTAGGCATTGAGGGTACGGAATTGGGGTAGTGGGTTTAGTTGTGGCTGGTTGATCCTTAGCCTCAGTTTCTTCTCCCACAGACTTTTTCTCTTTGGGTTGCTCCCTTTCTGTCTTGTCATTTTGATTAGTCTGGACTACCTCCTCAGTTTCCACCTCTCCTATCACTGGTGGTTGCCCTGGTATTGCTAATTCTCTACCACTTCTCAAGGTGACAACTTTTACATGTTCATTACCTTCTCGTCTCGGGTTCACCTCGACGTTGCACGACAAGGAACCTTGTTGCCTCTCATTCAGTATATTGGCCATTTAGCCCATTTCCACCTCTAAGTTTCTTAGTTGCGCTACCTGATTGTTCAGTTGAGTGGCCTGATGCTGCATATTCTCCTTTATCTCATTCATGAAGGCGGTATGAGAGGTATGCATTTGAGCTAGGGCTTGTTCCAAGTCCACTTTTTTCTTGGAGGGTGGTTTGCTCACTTGGGGTGGCGGCATGTTGTTATGATTGTTTCGCCATCCATAACTCTGATTGCTTTGATTATTCTGATTATTACGCCACCCTTGGCCTTGATTATGGTTCTGATAGTTGTTGCTCCCATACTGACCTTGTTGTTGTGGCTGATTAAACCTTGACACATACTGGGCATGCTCTACTGTTTGTTATCTCGATGGACATTCTACACTATTATGCTGTCCTCCACAGAATTCGCATAACTCCCATGGGTTGGTTTGAACGACATTCGTGGTACTTTGTTGTCTACCAAGCTATTTTGTAAGTTGCGCTACATGAGTAACCATATTGATGAGAACCTCGTTATCTGTGCCGCCCACAGCCTTCACTGGTGTAATCCCATCTCTAGGCCACTGATTGGTGTTAGTAGCAGCATCCTCCAGGATTTCATATGCTTGGTTCGTAGTATTCTTCATTAGCGCACCTCTTGCCGAGGCATCAATCATTGTTCTGGTTGCATCCCTCAAACCATTATAGAAAGTATGGACTTGCATCCATCTGGTCAACTTGTGGTGTGGGCACCTCCTTAACAATTCATGAAATCTATCCCATGCTTTTGCCAAGTTCTCTCCCTCTAGTTGTCTGAATGTATTGATCTCTTGCACTAGATGTGCAATTTTCACAGGTGGGAAGAACTTTGTTAAGAACTTTTGCACTAGTTCGTTCCATGAAGTAATGAAATCCGGTGGCTGACTTGTCAACCAGTGTTTAGCTCTATCACCTAGTGAGAGTGGGAACAATCTCAGTCTGAGTTCCTCTTCAGTTACCCCATTATATTTAACCATTTCACATACTTCGATGAAGTTGGTCAAGTGCATATTCGGATTCTCACTTGGTAATCTGTGGAACAGGATGTTCTAAGGCATCTGCCGAGGTTCTTGACCCATTTCGAAGTTGTTTGCGGGAATGGGTGAGGTCTTCGGATGGCCGTCGAACAAGCGTAGGTGGTAAGGCGAACTCTTCTATCAACATAAACAGATCATCTGGCTGTATAAACGGCCTGGGCGCTTGATTCCTACCATTATTCCCATTGTGACCCCCTTGCGGCTTGTTTTGCTCTTGGTCATGATCTTGCTCTACATTGTTTTGCATGATTGCTAGATTTCTATGTTGTGCCTTTCTTTATTCTCTGCGTAAAAGGTGTAAGGTTCTTTCCGATTCAAGATCAACCGGATGTAGTTCAACTTGACCTCGGCTTCGCATACACTCACGGTAACCTTATTGCAATCACACACAAAATGAAAATACCAAATTGCAAGCACTTGTATAAGAAAAATAAAATAAAAAGGAAAAATTCCAAAGTAATATCTAATTGCAGTCTTGTCAATATCAACACTAAAACTTCGCAGTATTGCCAAAACTGATAAGTGGAGCGTGATGTGTAAAATGTATGCGCCTATGTGCCTTGAGTGCGCGTGTCGTATCAAGTAATATAATTAATACTTGGCTACAATACGGATATCGATCCACGAGGAGAAGTGCGTTGATTACTGAAATTGGCCTTATAATATTATCTGGACTTAAACTCTGAATGACTATCTAACTAACATATGTGATTAAAACTATAGCTAAATTAACTTGTGAAATTACTTTGCTTGTAAAGACTAGGGATTTGTCTCCCCCTGCCACCTTTGATGGATTATTATCTAGAGGAATTACTATTCAGTCTATTAATGATTTCTCGATGATGGGGTGATCGTGCCTACGAGATATCCTTTCTCAAGGTTTATCTGCCTATCTTGCCAGTAGGGTTGGGTGTATCTCTGTCCCGACCAATACTTCAAAACGCCTAAATGTTCGAACCCTAATCGCTACTCTAGGAATCGGGATATCTCTATTTGCGGTTGCTTAGAAATTCGCTCTATTCGAGATCCTAAGAGTCCTTATCTCTCAATCTCGGATACCCAGTAAGATCATGTCAATGTTGGCCAGACATCACCATGAATATAAACCACAAATATAGAGACGATCGATGCAAATCATAAATAAACTGAATACTATAAGTTTAAGCATTAATCCATTCAATTGTGATAGGGTTCAACAAAACCCTAGAAACAGATCTAGAACATGTTGGAATTGACTGCACCCATAATTCTATAAATCATCAATAGTTTATCAAAAAAGAAAAATACAAAAAGACTGTCTTCTCCAATGATTCCAGTCACTGCTGCTTCATTTTCAGTGCTCTCCTCCGTACGTTCTTCGATGCCTCATAATTAGGTCTCTTTTGCTTTTTATGATTTTGAGGCAGAAATCACGATGACGTCAAGACGTTGAGACGTTTTTTGACTTTTTCTTCAATTGACCAAATGTCGCGACATTGAGACGTCACGACGCTGGAACGTCGTGACGTTGGCACGTTGCGACGTTGCTGTCAGTTTTCCTCTCCTTCTTTTTTGCTCCAAAATGATCCCGAAAACCACTTGCTTCACCTGTAATGCACATAAGACCCAGAAATCAGATATCAAGCTATAATGCGCTTATTTAAATATAAATCAGACTAAAAACGTAGAATGGACGTGGGTATGACATGAGTGTTTTAGGCACTCATCAGTCGACTATTTGAGAAGTTCGTCTCTTAGTACATGTGCTTTATGCGAAGAAATCAGAGTGTCACCAGTTTGTTCTATGTTTGGATGGGGAGGTTTGAGAGCATCAGAGACTTCATGAAGTGGTTCGAGTCCTCCCTGCTACAGTTTGATTCGATGAGCTCGGACACTGCGGGGCTATTCGCCCAAACACACATTTCTTCAACTCTCTTTCTCTACAGCCTCTTAACTTGATTGATGAATTGTTATATAAAGGCAATCAATACGCCATGCTCGAGGACGATGTCGTGGCAGCAACAAAGAGAACGGTGGCCAGTACCTTCTCCGACAGTTGGGGCAGCGACGGGGGCAAGGGAAAGGGCAAGATAAGTCAACAGAATAGAGACACCGAGCAGGAGTGGAACGAGGGGGTTTCCTTTCGCGCTTCAGGGCACAGGCTCTCGGAGGCTTCAAGTTTGGACATCAACAGGAACCAAATAAGGTACATAATTTCGCCTGCACGTCTTCTTCTTATCATCCAGTTACTTCTAGGTTTCGAGTGGCCATGACAGCTAAGTGGCGTCTTAGAGGAGAGGGATAAGTCTCGGTTCTACAATTACCACAAGGACTTCAGGCACAAGATAAATTCTCCTTCGGCGTTTACTGAACTACCTTGTTAGCAAGGGGCACCTCTAGGAGTATATGGAAAGCTTGGCCCCGAAAGGGTCACCATCATCGCCCTCGGCTGGCCAACGTCTGGTCATTGATAAGAGATTGGCAGCCCTTAAGTTGGCTCATGCTTGGGGGCAGCGGTATGTAGGGATTTTTATGGCAAGCGTAAACTACAGTTTTTCTCCGAGGAGTGCCTGACCGATATATGGGCTCCTCACCTTTTTTGAGTCCTATGTGTGACAGTTGGCTCTTCCCATGATGATGCTATTGTCTTGACCCTCGAAGTCAGGTGACACTTAATGAAGTGCATGTTGATCGACTCGAGGAGTGCGATGGATCTCCTGTACTTGCCTACCCTAGTTCGGTTGGGATACAAGCCCGACAATCTGTGTAACCCTGAGAAGGATCCTGGTTGGGTTTAATGGTACTCAAACTCAGTTGCTTAAGGAAATCATGCTACCAATCTGGGAAGGCCAAGTTATCGCTTTAGTTCCATTGACGATGATCGACAAGCCGTCGCATTTCAAAGCCATATTGGGCTGAACTTGGATCCACGCGATGAAGGCGTTACCCTCGTCTTACCGCCCAAATTTGAGCTTCTTAACTCCGTAAGGATAGGTGGATATTAGTGGTGACCAACAAGCAGCTAGGGCATGTTGTGCACTTGACCGGCCAGAAGGTGAAGCGTGGACCAAATAACAACAAATGCTCGAGGCTTAGCCGGTTGCACAGGGCGAAGCAAGAATCAATGAGCCATTGCAAATGCACCCCATGTTCACCCCCGATAGGCCCATGTAGGCAAGATTAGGGACCTCACTTGCTGTAGAAGAGGTTAGCTCCATGTTGTCTCTCATTCATGAATTTGCCGATGTTTTTGAATGGTCTCATGCTGATATGCCGGGAGTTTTGCCCGAGTTAGCCGAGCACCGATTGAGTGTGTGAGATAGTTTCAAGCCAGTTCGACAAAGGTTAAGGCGGTTCCATCCGGTAAGGCAAGAGGTGATAAAGCAAGAGGTGGATAAGCTATTGGAGGTCGGCTTCATTAAGGAGATTCAATATCTAGAGTGGCTTTCCAAAGTGGTCGTAGTTCCAAAAAAGAACAGAAAATAGCGGGTGTGCGTGGATTATACGAATTTGAATGATGCCTGCCCGAATGATACTTTCCCCCTACCTCGGATCGATCAGATCATGGATGCAATGGCCGATCATGAACTCTTGTCCTTTTTAGACGCCTATTGCCAAGCTTAGTACTTAGACTACCTCATTAAGATGGTCCTGAGATGAGCCAAGTACTCGAGTGAACTCCTTGAAATGGTTCTACCTTCATAAACTCCTTGAAACGATTCTACCTCTGAGTAGTACTCCTTGAGATGATCCTAGGAGATGAGTTCCCTAGAAGAAAATTTGTGAGATGTTTTCCATGAGATGTTCTCCATGAGATGTGCTCCGTGAGATGTTCTCCCTGAGATGTTCTCCCTGAGATGTTCTCCCTGAGATGTTCTCCTTGAGACATGCTCCGTGAGATATTCTCCTTGAGATGTACTCTGTGAGATGTTCTCCTTGAGATGTTCTCCTTGAAGAGTACTCCATGAGATGTACTCCGTGAGATGTTCTCCTTGAGATGTACTCCATGAGATCTTCTCCTTGAGATGTACTCCGTGAGATGTTCTCCTTGAGATGTACTCCGTGAGATGTTCTCCTTGAGATGTACTCCGTGATATGTTCTCCCTGAGGTGTTCTCCTTGAGATCTACTCCATGAAATGTTCTCCCTGAGATTTTCTCCTTAAGGGGCTCCCTTGAGATGTTCTCCATGAGATGAGCCATGTACTCGAGCGGCCTCCTTGAGATGAGCCCTGTACTCGGGCAGCCTCCTTGAGATGAGCTCTGTACTCGGGCGACCTCCTTGAGATGGTCTCCATAGGATGAGCCTTGTACTCGGATCGGATAGTTCCCTAGAGATGTTCTCTAAGAGATGTCACACACCTGGCCCTTTGGCCTCGAACGACCAAAGAGTTTAGCGTCATTCCAACTCCAATGGCTTGAAACAAGCGCTAAAAAGGGGGGGGGGTGTGACATTAGTGGAGTGGGATAAGTCCCAGGACACGTGCTATGTTAGCGTTTGTTGGGAGCTAAGCCCAGATCCGATTGAGTAAGCATGATCTGGACCTAACCCAGTTACAAGCATTTAAGCCCGAGCAGAGAAGGATAGAAGGGCGGATGACAGCTCAAAATGACCACCTCGGGAAAAGGCAAGCGAACCACCTCGGACAACCAGACCGGGTATGAAGATGAAGAGAACGATGTGTACGTTACAATCCTCCTGGCAGGTGTGATGCTTTAGTTAGTAGGGGACAATTAATGTACAAATGAATGTGTAACTTAAGGAAATAAAGGGCCACTCATAAATTTCCCTATTTGAGCGTTAAACATGTAACCCCAGAGCCCATGGGTATAAAGAAATTGGGACGAAAATTAAGGGGACTTGCGATCGAGGAGATTACGGCTATTACGTTGTGGAAGGACCAAAAACCCTTTTAGCATGGATTTTGAATTGTTGACTGTCATTAGTCTTCTAAATCTGCAAGGGATGAAATCAAAGATAGACTAGAGTTGAAGATAACTATTTCCTTCTTCCTAAAGTGTGTTATATCAAACCCTTGTTAAATGCTAGGACTCTATTTACTTACATATATAGAGCACAAGGGAACAATTTGACTTTGGTCCAATAGGCTTATCAAAGCAAGGGAGAAGATAGACCATGGGCCCACAACTAATTAATATTAAATCATCCTATAAATGACCCATAATTAACATGCACAATTATACAATTAAAATTGTATTATGATTATGCTTAGTACATAATTAATAAATTAATCTAACATTCTCTCACTTTGACAACATAATCATAACTCAAATGCTTTCTCAATAGATTTACATAGCCATAACTAATCATATACAATTAACATACCTAGAGAATATATAAGTTGTACGTTATTAGGCGCTACCAAAATCATAACTCAAATGCTTACACAAGAGACTTACATAGTCATAACCAATCATGTACAATTAATACACCGAGAGGATCCATAAATCATATATAATCAGGCGCTACTAATCTAGAAGCATTACAATGACAAGAGTATTGATTCAATAAAAAGAAAAAACATCATTATGTCTTTCATCTAGTCAAAATCGCAAAAAGTCATAAACAAATGTCAAAATGTGCATGTAATAATGAAAAAAAAGCATTAAGACTTTCCTTACAAAATACATGAAAGGAAAGCTCACACTTCCAAGGCAAGGATTTGAGCCACAACAATCCCCATGGGTGGCGTGATACAGCCACCCTCAAGGTGCCTTTGGTTCAGTGATTGCCTTGTGTGTATAGTCGTAGGCGTGTACTCAATTGAAATGAGGAACTCTGCAACTTTCTCTTTAAGAAAAAAGAACTTCACATCAATGTGCTTGGAGCGAGAAGTGCTCCTAGTGTTCCTAGAGAAAGATACAATTGCAAAATTATCATAGAACAATTTCAGCGGTTTAGAAATTGAGTGAACAACTTCCAAAGCTGAAATGAAGTTTTGCAACCATATTGCATGACAAGTAGTCTCATAACATGCCACATACTTTGTCTCCATAGTAGAAGAAGCTGTAAGTGTTTGCTTGACATTTTTCCACGAAACAACTCCTTCAGTCATCATAAATATATAACTATAAGTGGATTTTTTATCATCCACGCGGCACATAATTAGAATCCGCAAAGCGAGCACCTGAGAGTGTCGATGCGTCGATATGTCGACATAGAGATCATGGTACCACGAAAATACCTCAAAAATTTCTTAACCGCTTTCCATTGGCTTTGACCAGGATCACTCAAATACCTACCCAACAAGCCAACAACAAAAGCAATATTAGGGAGTGTGTATACTTGAGCATACATTAGACTACCCATAACTGAAGAATAAGGGACTACTTTTATTTGATCTCTCTTAATGTCATTCTAAGGACATTTTCCTTTGGAAAATTTGTCATCCTTTACAATTGGTGCCTTACCAGAAGAACATGATTGCATATTGAACAGGTTAGTATCATTGGTTGCAAGAAAAATATCATCAAAATATAAAACCAAGAATATGTATTTGCTCCCACTTACCTTCATATATATGCATTGATAAACGATGTTCTCCTTAAAGCCATTGGTGGTGAAAACTTCATCAAACTTGAGATACCACTACCTAGAAGTCTGCTTTAAACCATAAATGGATTTCTGGCACTAACAACCCATGTTTTCCTTACCAACCTCCTCAAAACCAGTAGGTTGAGACATGTAAACATCCTTAACTAAGTCTCCATTTAAGAAAGCTATCATCATATCCATTTGATGCAACTCTAAATCAAAATGAGTCACTCTAACCACAATAATGTATAGAGAGTCTTTAGTGGACACGGGAGAGAAGGTTTCCTTAAAATCAATACCTTCTCATTGATTGTAATCCTTATCCACTAATCTTGCTTTATATATCTCTACTTATCCCTTGGCATCGCTCTTGGTCATGAACACCCATTTGCACCCAATAGGTCTGTAGCCAACTAGCAAATCTACCAAGCTCCACATTTTATTATGTGACATGGAAATCATCTCATATTTCATTGCATCGATCCAGAAGTAGGATTGAGGACTAACAATGGCTTCTTTGTAGGTAGTCGGACATGATACATCACCCACATCATACTCATGCTCCTCCAAGTAGACAATGTAGTTATCTAAAATTGCGAGCCTATGCGCCCTCTTTGACCTTCTCAAGGCTATATCCATGACTACATTTGGGGCTACTAGGTCTACATCTAAGGTTACTGGATCTACATCCTTAATTGGTTCATTATATGGAGTGGCTACTGGATGTTGGTCAATGATAAGGCTAGAGATAAGAGCGGAAGCAATAGGCACATGAATAAAAACTAGGTGTTCTTTGAACACAATTTCTCTTAGCCCTTGGCTTGCACCAGTATCATCCTCAAAATTAAATAGCTCGATCTGACTCAATCACTATGGTGGTGTGTGATAGGCAATAAAAACTGGAACCTCTTGATCCCACATAATAACCAATAAATCCCATTCTATCGAGTAGTACCAAACATCGTATACTGAGCATCGATGCCACATTCCTGAAGGTACTTCGCAAATGGTCCAGGGTTGTATCTTGTCTCATCATATCTACCATAATACTCACTACCTCTGTCAAAATGAACCACTTTGATATTCTTCCCTTATTGGAGCTCAACTTTTGCTTTGAAAGCCTCAAAAGAGTCAGACTTCTCACGAATGAGCTCAACAAAACTATAACGGGAATAATCATCAATGAACGTGATGAAATATTTGTAGCAATCCATAGTAGGAGAAGTGAATGACCCATAAATATCTATATGAATAATACCAAGCAACTCAGTGTATCTATCAATCTTGGCATTCCTAACCTTGGCGGTTAGTTTACCCTTGGTGCAATCTACACAAGTTTCAAAATCTGAGAAATCAAGATCTGGAAGAATCTCATCCTTAACTAATCTCTCCATTCTCTGTCTAGAAACATGTCCCAAAGGCTTATGCCAAAGAGTAGAAGACTTTTCATTCAATTTCAAACGTTTGGAGCTACTAGTAGTATTAATTGTAAGGGTAGAGGAAACAGAAGGTAAAGTAGACAACTCTAATATGTAAAGACTCTCACAAAGTATTCCATTACCAATTAATAAAGAATCTTGGTACAATCTAACTTTTCTTGTTCCAAAAAGAAAACTATATCCAAGTTTATCCAAAACAAGTATTGATATCAAATTTCTCTTTATCGAAGGTATGTACGCCACATCATGCAATTCCAAAAAAAATTCCTGTACTAAGCTACAATCTAACAATTCCTAGAAAATCAACTTTGACTCTTGTACCTTCTTCCATGTAAACATACTGCTCCAAACTAGTTGGACTTCTTGTACTTATCACTATTTGCATAGAATTGCAAGCGTGAATGGTAGCACATCTATCTAACCACCAAGTATCAGATGGCACATCAATGACATTGGATTCAAAAGAAACATACACCCAATGATTATCGATAACTCATTTTTCTTATTCTTTGAAAACTTTGTAAATTTCTTGTTAGTAACATTTAAGAACTCTTTTGCATTTCTCAATCTTGGAAATGCTTGCATAAATGGATTCCTCCATATGAGTCTTCATGATCATCAAATAACAACTATTTGAACACTCCTAGTTTGCATAGAAAATTTTCTCATTTGCAGAATTCTCAATAGTGGGTTTTGGAAGAGCTTCAACTTTCAAGACCAATTTCAGTTTCATAATTGTCAAATTCATCAAGAAAGATTCAATCCATTGTTTGTAATTAGTCTCATTAAGTTTCGTGATGGTAGAGGACTGAGAAAAGCTCAAAGCTGAAGAATAAACAAGAGAGTAATGTAAAAAATATATGTAAAACAAAGACATGAAAATTGCTCAATTCTTCGGCTTACCAAATGACCCACAAAAGTGGTCATCAAATGCCAGAGTCTATAGAATATAAAAAGACTCATACACAGGTAAAAGCAATTCACCGGTCATCACAACCAAATGCTTCAATTTCCCATTGATAGGGTAGTAAAATTATGCGGTTCATGACACTTAGTGAAATTTATTCACTAAACTAAGCATCCTACCAAATAATAGAGTAATCGATAGGACAACTCCACTATCCTCATGGATCTTAGCAAAATTGATGTGCAAGACGGGAGAAATTACAATTGCAGCATCAATTCCAAAAAATATCTGACATGCGTAGACTCACGAGAGGCAAATTCATAAGCATCCAATATTTTTCAATTTTACCCAAGTTTATAAACATTCAATCTTATTCACAATATGATGCTATAAATAATCACAAATAGTGTAGACTGTTAAAGCAACATGTGAAAAGAAAAATAAAAATATTACAAAATTGGATAAAAATTCAATTTTTATAAATCATACTATTCTATTAAATTAGAAGAAAGAAAAGTAAAAGTAGGGTTCATGTCTGTAAATCTCGTCTCTCAGATGATTGTATTATGTGTTGTTGATGGAGAGGAGAGAGATGAAAAGAACACATAGTTTCTTTTAAAAAAAACACTCTATCTTTCCTCGTTTGGTTTGCCTAGAAAACCCAAAAAAGTGAAAACACAGCTTCCTTTTTCATGACAATTTGATAAGCTAGTCAAAACAACAATAATAATCCAATCTATGAAAACCTTAATCCAGTTTTCATGGCTGGCATAGTGTCAGTGGAATAAATAAAAAAATAAAAAATCAAAGATTCAAATTTGATATCATGTCAATCGAAACCATCATGATTAAAAAATGTCGTTTAAATTTTTTTATTTTTTTAAATCAAAAGTCAACCCATCTCATATCACATTTATTGCCATGAAATATGACTTTTATATTTTTCTATGACAAATATGGATCCACACATCAAACTATTTTATTTTATTTTATTAACATAATCAATGACTTGAGCTCATTCAAAAAAAGAAAAAAAGAAAAAAAAGAAGAATAATAACTTGGATTTCAAAACAATCAACAATGCCTTGTCAAACATCAACACCCATTCCATTGTTCCAATGCAAATCAATCCAAATTTAAAGAGTTTATAAACTTGCAATGTGTCTAAATCTGATGAGAATCATAATCAACTAGAAAAAAAAAAAGATATTTTCGGAATTTTCCCTATAGTTGGAGACATCAACCAAAAAAAGGAAAAAATCAGGAACTGCTATAATGCAGAAAATAGGAACAAAGGAAAAAAAATACGAACCAACCCCAAAAAATATAGAAAAATAAAATTAAATATTCATTGTCAATTAAAAATTAACTATTACAATTATTGAATTATTTTGTAAAATTAAGAGTAAATATTGATAAAATAATTGATTAATAATCAAAGACCTAATAAATACATTCTGAAATAATAAGCTTTCATTGAAACGATGAAGTATATCGGTCGTATTTGAAGTAGAATATCTTGGCATGTGATGGGGTTTGAAAAATAGGTTGCGAGGCCTACTCACTAGGCTGAAGGAGGCAAGCCCTATAAAACACTGAGCCCCAAGCGTCGGCCCAAAACGAAAGCCAGTCCACTCACTGAGGGCGTGGTGGATAGTGGGAAGAATTTCAGCATCCTTATGAATCGAATTAAATCTGATAAAGGAAACAAAAGATAATTCTCGATAATATATCTGCAAATCCAATCAAATCTCACCAATAAAAGCGGATAATTCTCAATAATATATTTATCACATCTCAATCAAATCTCACCTAAAAAGGAAGGAGGATAATTCTCGATAAACTATTCCTTGATATCTCTTAAGATCGATAAAGCGATAAATATCTCATCGATGGGAAAAAGTCCTTACTACCCTCAAATTGGAATAATATACACTATAAATGGGGCCACTTTGACGGTGAAGATGCGCACTCTTAGACGCATACTCATATACAACATTAAGCCCCTCTAAGAAACGAGATCTCTCTTTTCTCGAGGAAGAGAATTTGACTTTAGTATGGACCATTCTGGTAGCCACTCGCGAGCCCACTTTTCCTCGATTTTGCAAGAAGTACTTCATGAGGACTGCGGATCAACGGTCTGCGATCTATGTGGACAATCCAAGAGCTGCATCCCAGCCCCCTTGAGCAATCGGGGTCGGTGAGAGCGGCCCCACACGCTCCGGCTAGTTCGGTTGAAAAAAGCATCATCGGTTGGCGTAGATGCGTAGGAGCGGCCGGTTCTGGACAAATATATTGATTTCTCGATTCGCGTGGTATCAACAAGGAACCTGGCGGGAGCAACGCCAATCGCCAGGATCACGGGACTGACAACCTTGAACTGGCTACCACGGCACGGCCCAGAGCAATGCAAGCTAACCTGTGAGACGAGGTAGGCGCTCTGCCCCTCGCCCGACCGGCCTTTACGCGATGAAAGTTAGAACAACTTACCGAGGCGGATCACAGCCTGCGGGAGACCACGGCCGAGTTGGAAGGTCACAACTTCCCTCCTCGCGAAGAAACTGACAGCTCCTGAAAATGTAGGAGTCAATAGCCCGAACGGAATCTTGGTGGATCCCATTGAAGGCAGTCAGCTTGGCCAAAACCTATCCTTGTGATTTCGATTCACGCTGAGAAGGCGGAGAATATCAAGCATAAACTCCATAGCAATGAAGCGCCCATCTCTAGAAGGCCCAAGCACTGAAGTCGCATGAAGCGACTTGAAATTCTCTGCCCGATCCCAGCATTAAAGGCCTTCCTTTTGGCACCAAAAAGTTAGAGTCGAATGGCCATGCGGCTCGGCGCCCAGCCGAGCTCTCCTGCTCCACGCAGGCCACAGCGCCTCGGGTCGGACCGGCTCGGAGGCTACATCGCCACTCGGCCTCGGCGCCGGGCCATGTTGCTCGCCTTGGCCAGGCTCACCTCTCCCACCGCGGGCCACGCCTCCCGGGTCGGGGACCGGCTCGGGCTACATCGCCACTTTCGGCCTCTCGGCGCCCGAGACCACGTTTGCTCACTGTGAGCTCACCTACTCCCACAGGCCACGGTTGCCTCGGAGTCGGACCGACTCGGGTACATTGCCACTTCGGCCCACGGCGCCCGGAGCCCGCGGCTGCTCTGTGACGGATCCTGCTGCAGCAGTACGTTTGCCTCGGGAGTCGGACCGGCTGTTTTGCTCGCCACTCGGCCCGCGGCCTTGAGCCCGCCTTTGCCTCACCTTGAGCTCCTACTCCGCGCAGGCCCTTGTTTGCCTCGGGGAGTCGAGACCAGCTCGAGTACACATCGCCACTCGGTATCGGCGCCGAACCCATGGCCCCTCACTTTGTGAGCTCACCCTCTCCGCGGTACGGCTTCTCGAGTCGGACCATTTCGAGTACACATTGCCACTTTCGACCCACGGCGCCGGAGCCCGCGGCTGCTCGCCTTGACCAGGCTCACTGCCTCCACCGAGGCCCTTGTTGCCTCGGGAGTCGGACCATTTCGGTACATTGCGCTCGGCCACGGCGCCGAGACCTGTTGCTCTCACTTTGTGAGCTCACCACCTCCTGAGGCCCGCATTTGCCTCGGGAGTTAGACGGCTCGGGCTACATTGCCCGCTTTCGGCTACAAACGCCACGCCGGCTACGCCATGCTCGGCTACATCGCCACCGGCTACAACCACTCGGCTCGTCGCCACTGTGGCTACATCGCCACTGTTTCAATCGCCACTCGGCTACATAGCCACTGGTTACATCGCCACTCGGCTGTCCTTACTCGGCTACAGCACCACTCGGCTCAATCGCCACTCGCTCTGACACCACTTTCGGCTCAGTCGCCACTCGGCTCAATCGCGCTCCCGGGCTACATTGCCACTCGGCTACATCGCCCTCGGTGGGGTATACGAGGCCTGGCGCCGGGAGCCTGGTAATTCATGGCCAATGAGGCTCGTCCCTCCTTTCGAATGGCCAGGCCCTACTATTCCTGTGGCGAGCCCTTACATTTGCACTCGAGACAGACGGGCTCCTTCTTACCATTCATATTGAGGCTCGTCCCTCGGCTGGAATAGCCCGAGCTTTCTCTTATTCACAGTGAGGAAGCCCGCCCGGCTGCGCTCCGAGACCAGACGGGCTCCTCGCCACGATTCATATTGTGAAACTCGTCCCTCAACTCAGAATGTGAGCTGCATTCACAGTGGCCAAGCCCTTGACCTCCACTCTGAGGCAGGCTCCTTCTTACAATTCATATTGTAGAGGCTCCTCCTCGGCTTCGGATGGGCGAGCCCCTACTTTGTTTCTCACGATGGCGAGCCCTTCGCTGCGCTCCAGACAGACGGGCTCCTTCTTACAATTCATATTGACGAGGCTCGTCCCTCAACTCAGAATAGAGCCCACACTATTCACGGTGGTAGGCGCCCGGCTGCGCTCCGGCGAGCCCGGGCTCCTTACGTCTGATTCATATTGGCGAGGCTCATCCTCCCGCTCAGATGGAGCGAGCCCTACTTATTCCTGATGGCAGGCCCTTCGGCCTCCCGAATGGAAGCGGGCTCCATCATTACAATTCATATTGCGAGGCTCGTCCCTCGGCTTCGGATGGGCGAGCCCCTACTGTTACATTGACAAGCCCTTCATTGGACTCAAGCAGACAGGCTCCTTCTCTATTTACATTGGCGAGCTTTTCAGCGGCTCTGCCCAGAGCTCCACAGTATCTACACGGACGAGCTCTTGCAATGATACCTTGGCGAGCTCTTCCCAGCGGCTCTACTTGGCGAGCTCTATTATTTACATGGAATGAGCTCTTACAGCAGTCTACCTGGCTTGAGCTCCTCTGGCTTGACTCTGCCTTGAGCTCCTGGCCCATTTACATGGACCCGAGCTCTTCTGACGGTCACGGCAGGCTCCTCCCAGCTTGGCTCTGTCCCAGCGAGCTCACAGTATTTACATGGACGAGCTCTTCTGGCTTGATTCTACTGTGAGCTCCTCACGTGACTTTATGCGAGCTCCTGTATTTACATGGGGCGAGCTCTTACCTTGATCACCCCGACGAGCTCCTCGACGGCTCTATCTGACGAGCTCCTGTATGTACATGGAATGAGCTCTTCCTGACGGTCTACTGACAGGCTCTCCCAGACGGCTCTCATGGCTGAGCTCTATTATTTACATGGCGAGCTCTTACAATGGCCTACACGGCAGGCTCCTCCCACGGCTTTGTACGACGGGCTCCACCACTATTTGCTTAGGCGAGCTCTTGCAATGATTTGGCTGAGCTCCTTCCCAAACGGCTCTACTGTGAGCCCTATTGTCCCATGGACGAGCTCTCGCAACTGATCTACTGGCGAACTCTTCGTGCATTTATACGGCTGGCTCCTCGAAAGCGACTCAGTAGCGGAAACTCACTCACCGGCTAAAACGGGCCAGCTCCTACTATTCACTTTGCAGGCCATACTTTGCGCGAGCAGGCGGGCTCCCTTCACTATTCACATTGGCCAGGCCCCTTCTAGCGCACGGCGGACGGGCGGGCTCTTCTACCAATTCCTATTGTGAGCTCTCCTCGGCTCGGACGGGCTGAGCTCCTACTATTAGCTTTGTGAGCCGCTGCTGCACCAAGCAGACCGGGCTCCTTCCTCACTATTTTCATTGAGCTCTTCCCATCGGTCAACATGGCGAGCTCCTCACTACGCGCGTGCGCGAGCCCTTCACTTTATATCGAGCCAGGCGGGCTCCATCCGCAATTCATATTGGCGAAGCTCTTCCCTCGATATGGGCGAGTTCCCCCTTTGTTCGACTGGCCAGGCCGCTTCCCACGCACGCTAAGCGAGCGGGCTCTTCTGCTATTTCATTGTGAGCTCTTCCCATGTCGGTCCACATGGGCGGCTCCTACTGCACTCATTACGACCAGCCCCTTCACTTTGCATGCTCCAGACGGGGCGGGCTCCATGCGCAATTCATATTAGCCCGAAGCTCTTCCCTCGATATGGAGCCGAGTTCCCGGCTGTTTAACTGGCGAGCCCTTCGCGCCCTTGGATGGGCCGGGCTCACGCGCACTATATTTTCGTGTGACTCTTCCATGTCGATCGACATGGGCGAGCTCTTTTCTGCTGATACGATGAGCCTTCACCAGCGGTCCCCGATAAAGGCTCTTCCCGAGTTCGCGGCGAGCTCTTTCCCATCGATACCGTGGGCGAAGCTCCACTCATTTATTTCACTTTGGCGGGTTAAAGTCTACTCGGCCCGAATCCGCGCTGCCGAGTCGGATCAACCGACTCGTCAGCGGGTCAATTCTGGCGCCCGCTCATTTCAATCACTTCGCTCGGCTCGTCGCCCTTTCATTTTAGCCACTCGACTATTCGCCACTTAGGCATTCGCCCGCCGACGATCGCCGCCATTCCTGCGCCACTTTCGACGATCAGCCGCGCCGGCTCCGATTTCCCCTCGGCTCGTCGCCGCCGACCGATTTCCCCTCGTTACATCGCCGCTCATTTCCGGTCGCCACTCATTGCAAGCGCCACTCGACCGGTGTCGCCCACTCGGCTCGTCAGCCCACTCGGCTGCAGCCACTCGGCTACTTAGCCACTCGTCAATCACCACTCGGCTCGATCGGCTGCTCGATATCGCCGCTCGGCTCGATCGCCCACTTTCATTTCAATTATTCACTCGACTCGATCGCCACTTTCATTTCTGGCGCCGCCGTCGATCGCCACTCGGCTCGATCGCCACTCGGTACATCGCCCTTTCGGCTCCAATCGCCGCTCGGCTCGAATTGCCCGGCTACGTAGCCCTGCGGCTCGATCGCCGCTCGGCTACGGTAGCGCCCTCGGCTCGTCGCCGCCGGCTACATCGCCGCACCGACCGATCGCCCTTTCGGCTGCAAAAGCCGCCGACCGATCGCCCACTTCCGACTCGATCACCGCCGGCTACCGCAGCCACTCCGGCTCTCGTGCGCCCGCTGGTACAGCTAGCGCTCAGCTCGTCGCCACTCATTTCTCGCGCCACTCGGCTGTTAGCCACTTTCGGCTGTTACTCATTTACCGCCGCGAACGATCGTCCGCCAATTTTACATCGCCGCTCGTCTCGATCGCCGCCGGCTCGGTAGCCACTCGGCTACATCGCCACTCGGCTCAATCCAGCTCGAATTTACATGGCAACCATTTCAATCGCCACTCGGCTCATCGCCACTTTCGGCTACAACGCCACTTTCGGCTCAATCACCACTCGGCTTTCGGTGCCGCACCGGCTACATCGCCCTTTCCGGCCACATGTACTCGGCTCAATCCGCTCGTTTCCGGTAGCCCTTTCGGCTACGCCGCTCGGCTGTCCGCCATGGCTACGCCACTTTTTCGGCTGATCGCCACTTAGCTACCGCAGCGCGCTCGTCGCCCTCATCCTAGCAGGCTCTTCCCATCACCTGACATGGGCGAGCTCACGCTTTCGATATTCGTCGGCGAGCTCTTCCCATGCCGCGTGGGCGAGCTCCTCCTCGGTATTCATTCATCTGACTCTTCACATCACGCACCGACATGGGCGACTCTTATTCTCATGGACGAGCTCTACTTAGCCCCCATTCCTCAGGCCCGACTCTTCCCGTCGGTTCCTTGGGCTGAGCTCTACTCGGTGTTCACTCAGGCCAGGCTCTTCCCATCGGTTCACTTGAATGAGCTCTACTCGGCGTTCACTGCGACGAGCTCTTCCCTCGGTTCACATGGACGAGCTCACATGACCCCTTCGCGTGTGAGCTCTTCCCATGAATTCCAGTGAGCTCTTCCCGAGTTAGCACTAACGAGCTCTTCCCATCAATACCTGTGGGCTGAGCTGCACTCATTTGTTCCTGGCCAGGCTCTTCCCGATAGTTCGCGAGGGCCAGAGCTCTGCCCACCTACTCGCATTGTGACCTCGACCAGCCGGGTCGCGCCTTTAGCTCGGTTCGGGTGATACATGTTAGCCGATGGAAAACATCGACTTTCATTGTGACCTCGACCAAAAGTCGTGCTGACCTAGGAATCAGTCGGCTCGAACAAGCTAGCCCACGAAGCTTAGCGACTCGAGTTTGGCGAGCCCAATTTCCGGCTCGGGCGGCTGATTAGGCCATTCGATTGAGAGGCGCCAAGGCGAGCGGTCGGAGGATATTCTGGAAGAAATGGCGCGAGCGAAGGTCATCATTATCACGGACATGAGAGCGACGGCCTAACTAATCCATTACAGTGACACATGGAAATCACACCGTCCCTGAGAAGCGATATAGCCCTTGCCCGCACGCCGTGCACAGGGTACAGGGAGATAGTGATGGGGTTTGAAAATAGGCGACGCGGGCTGCTCACTGGAGCCCGAAGGAGGCCAAGTACATCAAGCACTGACCCTAGCGTCGATGGCTTGAAGCCCGGTCCATACTTTGGCGGAGTGATATGGACGGATAATTTGGGAGCTCCATCTGTAGATAGGACTAAATCTCACGATAAGAAACAAGATAATTCTCGATAATATATCCTGCCAAATCCAATCAAATCTCACCAATAAAGGAAACGGATAATTCTCGATAATATGTTATCCTGCAAATCAATCAAAATCTCACTAAAAAGGAAGGAGGATAATTCTCGATAAACTATTCCTTCAATATCTCTTTCTAAAATCCGATGAGGCAATAAATATCACGTCAATGGAAAGAATCCTTACTACCCTCAAATTGGGAATAATATACACACTATAAATCTGAGGTACCTATTTGGTGAAAGGTGCGCACTCTTGACGCGTCGTATACAGCACATTCGCCTAGTGAGTGCTTTCTCTCGAGGAAGAATCGACTTTGGCATCGGAGGCGACTCTGGGCAAAGCCCTCATGAGCCCCACTTTCCTCGATTTTTGCGAGAGTACTTCATGTCGGGGCTGCGGATCAGCGATTGTAGCAGGCCTACCTCGGCCCGGACAATCGAAACACTCCCGGCCATGTGTCAGAATTCAGCGCGACCCCACACGCTCCAGCCTAGTTCCGGTTGAAAAAAGCATCATCAGCATGTATTCAAAATTGTTGGCTATCATTAGTCTCCAAATCTATAAGGGATGAAATCAAAGAAAGACTAGAGTTGAGAATAATTTTTTCCTTTTCCCCAAAATGTGTTATATCAAACCTTTGTTAAATATTAGGGCTCTATTTACTTATATATAGAAAGCACAAGGAAATAATTGGACTTTGGTCCAATGAGCTTATCAAAGCAAAAAAAAGATGAAACCATGGCCCATAGCTAGTTAATATTAAATCATCTCATAAATGACTCATAATTAACATGCACAATTATACAATTAAAATTGTAATATGATTATACTTAGTTCAAAATTAATAAATTAATCTAAAATTTGGTAAAATTCAATTTTTTCATAAGATCAAATTTAATGAATAATGGTATAGAAAACAAAAAAGTTTAGCTTCAAAAATACTCCCATAAAAAAAATCCTCAAAAACATGAAAATAATAAACAAAATCGGAGAATATTCTATTATACTTCTTTCACGAAAACCTCCAAACAATCAATGGAACAAAGGAATAAATAAAAAATAAAAGAAGTTTAATATTTGCTGAGAAATCATATAAAAGAAACACAAAAAAAAAAAACCATTTCCCCCCTATTTTAATATGATATGTGATTTAGTTTGTAAACAGTAAAAGTTGTTATTTAAATCACCTCATGATTTAAAGTTTATATATATATTGCAATCTAATTCATGGTGAAATTGTGATCATGTTATGTTACATACTAATTTTTTTATTTATAAACTTTCTAATCAGAATAATATTCAATTTCATGATTGAAATCTATCTTTCCATCTATCGTAAAGGGTTTGATAAACAAATTAAATAATAAATTATTTTTCATAATTGAATAACAATTCTTGTTTTCAAGAACAGTAACTACCATACATGCAATTTAATTTTGAACACGATGTCAAATATCGTCATAACATGATTTTGACACATGATAATACAGACAAGGAGATAAAAAAAAGGATAAGCGCCAATGCCAACAAGAAAGCGACTCTCATGCCAATTGCTGGGTAAGGGGATCTTTTGACTCTCTTTGAATGACCCTGAACTCTTCACTGCCAATCTTCATCCTAGATGTCTGAGGAATAGAGGCAGACACCATCTTTGTTTACATATTAATCATCATTGTTTCCAAACATACTTTCACAGTAAAACTCTTTATGGTAGGAAACTCACACTTTCTTGACTTTGTATGTTGTTAGCCACGAGCTTCGCTGTGGTTTGTCAAGTACATGCCTTATATAGGCCGCTTTTTAGGCACTTTTACGACTCTTTGGAATCATGAGGTCTAGTAATGAGGATGTCTCGGGATCTTTTGTGCGAGTTTGAAAGCCCGTCGAAGCCATTCAGATGAGTTGAGACCATAAAGGAATGATTGCACAAGAAGATGGAGGATTTGAACATGTTCTGGAGCATTTATACCCCTAGCTGTGGCAGTTCCACTACTTTGCGGAGTAGTGCAAAATTTCTACCAAACCTTTCAGTTCTAATGTATTGGCGAAAGATGAGAAATGAAAGTTTTGTGTCCCAAGTCTTAAAGTTTTGATTATTGTGGAAGTAATGTGCAGAGACAAAGTAACCCTCAAGATCATAATAATAAAGTTAAGGATCAAAACAATATACAATTCTCTTTAAATATTCTTCATTATTTTAGTCTAGTTCTTGTAATTTTTGGAGATATTTCTTCTTTTTCAATAATAGAAGCTTTCAATTAGAATTATTTGCTTGTATTATTGTCCTTTATCATCCATGGCATTTAATACTCATATGGTGATAATCTTCTTAGGTGAAGTACCCATGATCTATTTTCCCACCATAGTGACCAAGGAGTAAGCTCAAGCCATCTTTATCATCTTTTCTCTAAAATCAATAAACTTCAGCCTCTAAACAATCAAAACAACTTATTTTAAATTTCGTTTTAATTTTAGTTTCAAATAAAGTAATTAGATAAAAGTAATTAAACCTAATATTACAATTGAAAAGGGAAAACCCATCATAGTAGACGACCCTAAAGCTACTATAACTACAATAGCTACGAGCTACTCAGGGGTTGGTTTTAGGTATTATAAATTTATGTGATTCCCCTAGCTCCTAATCTAACCACTTGACAAGGACGAAACCACATGGCGTTGTTTCCAGGGATAGTGCCTTCTTTTTAGAGTAATCCAAATTTAAATGCTTTAATTTACTTGATTTATATTTTTTTCTAATTTTTTACTTAATTTTCTTTTTGGGACTAACCCTACTTTTAGTTCTTTTGCCTTCTAGTTTTATTTGTTTTAGAGTCTAGGTCAGAATGGAATCAATGAGTAGAGATGACCAAGGACTCCTCATCTACATGGGAAAATATGGTCTAAGCAACCCATCATCCAAGCTTGACGGAAACAAGGAGGTTACTCAACAAGAGCAACAAAATCTCCTCCTTAAACAAAATTTTGGTATGACTACTATTAAGGAGGAAACTTTCCCCGCCTATTGGGAAAGATTCACGACATTACTCGATGCCCACCCAAACCATGGCCACAACACCGGACTTCTTCTACACCACTTCAATGGGGGATGACCTCTGGAATGAAAATCATAGCTAGCTCTTTAAGTGGAGGTAGACTCTTTGACAAGACCCCTACGGAAGCCATGGAATTTCTTGCCTCTATAGAGGTAATGGCAATACAGGTTGAGGAGTTCCGCATAAAGGAGAAGCACATCACAAGACTCTACTGAAGCTAAAGATGAGGTAAGTTAAGCACAAGAGGTAAGTCAAACATCTACTGCACCATCAATCATTAGTTTTGAAACCTCTATACACACCTTATGCAATATGGTAACAAAGTTCATAAGCAACCAAACTCAATTTAATGAACAAATCATGAGGAGAATAGATCACATGAAGAGTTGCAAAGAACCATTGCCATAAAAAGTATACAGGATGGATAAGGAGAACCCCA
Source organism: Tetrastigma voinierianum (assembly GCA_016808115.1). NCBI lineage: Eukaryota > Viridiplantae > Streptophyta > Magnoliopsida > Vitales > Vitaceae > Tetrastigma > Tetrastigma voinierianum. The sequence continues at coordinate 297,657 of JAEQBH010002559.1, forward strand.
TAAGGTTCTACTTGTCAGACATAGAGGATGATAAACACCTCTATTGAGAGCTATCTTTGTAAACCAGGAAAAATTTTGTTTTCTAAACCAACAAAATAATAAAAATTCTTCAGTGGTTAAAGGAAGCTGCAAATTTTCTAAATCTCGGGATGTGAAACAAACTTCACCATTGGATTCGTCTCAAGAAATCTAATTACCCAAACGAATTTCGTTAAATTCCGAGACAATTGGATTGTCATGATTTTCGGGGCGTCGAGTGCCTGATGGAACCAAAAAATGGGATTTTTGAGAAAAATCTCGAAAGTAGAAAAAAATAAATTAATTAAAGTTTATTTAAAATAAATTGAACTTGAATCGGGATGAAATAAAATATTTCGGAGCAAAAAGGGATCCGAACGGGTCGCGGACACATGGCGCAACATGAGCCATATCCTTAAAACTTAAGACAAGTTAAAAGGTGAAATGAAGGGAAAAAAAGAAAGAAAGATGATTTCTTTCTCTGGTTTGAGTCGGCGAGGAGAGAGGAAGGAAAGAAAAGGAAAATCAAAGCACTGCACCCCAGTCTGGGGTTTTGTGGTGGTCGTTGGGTTAGGCAGAAGGGTTATCTACTTGACGAGGTAAGTGTGGGTCACGCTTGTGGGATTTAGGCAGCGTTTCAGCGAGGGTTAAATCAAAGTTTAGGGTTTAGAGTAATCAATGGGACTTCCTAAAGTTTCTTCTATCTTTATAGGATCTTGAGATTCTTCCTACTTTGGTTTATTTTCCATTAAGGGGATGTTTGGTTGAGTTTAATGTCCTAAAATTTATTTGGATATTTGCCTTAAAATTTGTTTGTCAAATAATGGGTTATAGGAATATTTTGTTTTGACACTTATATGATGTCCATATTTTTGGGGTTGATTTTTCGGTTAGAAAAATGGAGAATTTGGACTCAAGTATCCTTCAAGAAGCTGTGGCTCATAGAACTTGATGTTAGCCTTTTGAATCACCCCAGGTGAACCTCTGGCTAGTTTATAGTCAGTTTTCCATTTGCCATCACAGCACTTGTTGGCCGAACCTGTTTCATCTAGATTTTGGGACTGATTTTGATTGGGAAAAGTGAGAATTTGGACTATTATCCTTCAAGGAATTATAGCTCTATATGAGAACTTGATGTTAGGATTTTTGAATCGCTGAAACAGCATACATATTCAGGGTGGTATACATTTCAGGGACTACTACAACAGGATGTTTTAATGGTTTGTGTCTAAAGTTGGTACATTAAGTAGTTTTCGTGAGTTGAACTATCACCATAATTATTATGGATTGATGTGTGAATTTTTTTGTGGGCATTTCTTATGCCACAATTGATAAAGGGTACCAAGTTATCCTTGCTTGTATGATTGATACTTGGTGTTGATATATGCTTGAGATGCATGAAAAGTGAATAACATGTTTATTGTATTGTGAAGCATGTTGAGATATATGTGTTAGACATATGGAAATTAAATGGGAATAATTATATATATTAAATATGATTATCCATGTTATCGTTATGGTATAATTTTAGGCTGTTGCAATTGTTTATTGTGCATGTATGATTACATGTGGCATTCACATTGCATTTATGCACGGGACATCGCATGACATGGGTGTGAGTGCATGGTAGAGATCGACACTGTGTTTGGTGTTCGATGGTGGGCTCGGTAAAATGGGACAAAGTAAAAAATGAGTCTCACGGTCGCATAAAAGAAAAAGGAAATGAAAAATACGTGTGTTCGGTATATGAATGGGGATAGTCATGGGTGAAAAACCCCAGTGTGCTTGGTTAGGCGTGTATGTACAATGATGAAAGATTAGCAAAGAGTGTCGAAGGCGTGCGAACTCAGTCAGAGACAGCCCCGCGTCGCTACCCACAAAAACTTATGGGACTTGGTAAATAGTGCGAATATGGGTTTGTTTTAATGGTTTGACTCACCGGCAAAAGCTTTGTTCCTAGAAAAATGGTCATTGATGGACATAAAATGACGGTTCTACTTAGCATATATATATGTGAAATTGATTGAGGAATTGGGACACGGGATAGGTGATGCATTATAATCAACAGTATGAACATTTAGTAGGAATGTGTATGTTTTCGAATGTAATGAAAGCTCGCATTACATATGCGCCAGGTGGTATTATAGCAAATTATTCTCTACTAGGCATTGATCACCCCGTCGTGGACCACATTAAGATTTTCTGATGATGCGGAGGACGACTCAACAAAGGTATAATTGTGAAGAAATGGGATTATTGGCTTTGAGTGATTATTTTGTAACCCAATACTGGGGTATATAGCATTATATTATATATTCCAGGTATAAATTGAGCCCAAACTTAGGTTTTAAAAGCGATAAATTGTAAAAAGTAAATGAATATGCTGGGCATATGATTAAATGTTATATCTAAGAAATGAAATTAGTTGAACCAGAATAAATCAGTGAAAGACGATTGAAATTGTAAATAGACTGGGGTCTGATGATGAAACTTAAATGCTAATGCTTAGGGAAATAAATGATAAGTGAATGTACAAACAAGACTAGTAAAGCTTTAAGTGAGATTAATGGAAAATGGGATTTAATGAGAAGCCAAGCACTTTGCCTTATAATGGATAGTGATATTCGACCACACATTTGGTCTTGAAAATCTCCCACTTGGCACCAAAAACGTTTGAAGTGGGAGGGAGAAAAAACTAAGGGTTTTAGGAAATGGTTGGATTGGTGTGAATCTCTCTATGTTTTTATTAAGTTTTATAAGTTATTTGAAGAAAGAGGCTAGAGCTTCAAGTCTGAAAGATTCGAGGTATGGAACTAAAGCCTAGAAAGTTGTATTTGATGTTTAGTTTAGAAAACCCTAATCCATCACATGGTTTGTATGGTTTTTAGGATGCACTTTGGGGGTGATTTCTAGAGTTTAATTTGGATTTTGGAGAAAAATGCAAAGAAAATTGCAGCTGGAAAATATGAGGCGTTATGGGCTGTGTAGAGACGTAGGCGCCAAGACCTCATAAGCGTCAGGGATGCCATGTGAAGACCAAGGGTGTAGATGGCACCCCTCAGATCTCATGCGTAACGTATTCTGTTCCTGCCTGGCTACTATTCACAATAGGCATTTTTTTGGATTAATGATTCGAGCACCTCATGCCATTTTAAATAGTAGCAAGACCTGTCCAGTGGCCCAATGGGGTTGAATAAAGAATGAGCCCAAGTGAAGCACGTACTATTGAGTAAATGACGAGTCAAAGTGATAATTGTTTACCCACTAAAGTGGTGTATTTATATTTAGCTGAGGGCTCATTAGAATCACCTAACTAGGACCGAGATCGAAGAAAGAAACGAGAAATGAAGTAAACGATTAGTTCTGGACCTCTCTTCCAGATTCAAGTATTATTAGTTCTTTGTTCACAAAATTATATTCATATTTCAAGTGTTTGTGGTAATTATACTAAATAAACACGGAAATGAGTATATGGAATGAGTATATCCTTGAAATGATACGAAAATTTTATATCAGTTGAAAATATGATATTTAAATGTTTGACAATTAATTGAATATGAGTGATTAATCAGTGCTCATGAGTGGTGATTCTTATTTTGTAGATTGAATCGATATCCAGATGACCACATGGCGGGATGCACCAATCGGCATTCATCATGATGGTGTATGGCATTGTTAAAATGTCCCACTTGGTGGGATGCACCAGTCGACATCCGTCATGATGGCGTATGACATTTTTAAATGACCATTTGACGGGATGCACCAATCGGCATCCGTCATGATGGGAGACCGAAATTGTTAAATGTATAAGCACATTATTGAACGACAAAAAGGACGAGATTCACCGAATGGAATCCGTCATGAATGTGAATTGTATAGACAAAGTGAAATAACAAACTTTGATGAGTGAAAATGAGATTTCTAAACTAAAAACGTCCTTAAGAGTATATGTTTGAATCTCATGATTTGAGTTAAATGATTTGCTGCATGTGAAAATGCATATTTTGATATGATCAATGATTTGTAAAGTGAAAGCATGTGAAAATGAATAAACATAAGTATAGTTTGATATAAAAGACATGGTTTTATGATAAATGCATGTTGTATTAAACTAAAGAAAATTGGGAATATAAGCCCTTAAGACTACTGGCATGAAAATGCTTAGCATGTAGTTTTATCTATGCGGAGTTTCAAATGCTTGGAAAGACAAGATCGAAGCGTGATCATAGAGAAAGTTGCGACATATAAGTATATACCTAAAGTCATATGCATACCATTCTTTTGAACATGTGACATTTTGTGAACAAAGAGTTAATCTACGAACTATTGTTTTGTATATCATTTTGTAAAAAGGCATGATATGCCATTTGTAAGCGTATTGTATAAAGTAAATGTTTAACCGACCTCCATTTGAAACTTGACTACAGCGTAATTGAAAACTCTAAAATGAAATGACATAAATAAAATGTTTTGATAAGATAAATGGAAACGGTCAGAGTAAACCGAGCTCCGATTCAGATCTGCCATTCGGGTCGGGCCAGGGATTCGAGTCACGACACTTTTTTTTTTTAAAAACAAATAAAAAAAAAAGAATTAAACAAGCATCCCGGAACCGATTCGGACCCGCCAATTGGGTCGGACCAAAAAGGGGTGCTACAGTTTTGACATGTGTCTATATGTTCTGTATAAGAGTGTTGTAATAAACTCTTATGAGCTATTGTGATATAGTTGTATAGTGGGGATATGGACAGATGGACCCTATGTGGTCATTACTAATTCTGTTGAGACCTTGGATGGGTCATAGATATACTGTTATACTTGTTGTATATTGAGTAGAGCTTCCCGAACAAAGGATACTCTACCCAATTTTTGTGAAAATGTGGATCCCGATAAATGGGACACAACAGTGTGGTATCGGGTTGCCCAAAATCCACAGGAATTCCGTGGGTTGACAGGTTGTCAACGGGACCCCTGGGTTTTGGGGCTTCACAATACCCAAGAGAATGATGAAACTTAATCTTCAAACCACCTTGAGTCTTCTAACCCATGGACCTATCCGGGTTAGTCTCTAGCTCAAGACTTATAACTAGCCCAAGATAAAGTAGATTATGATTTATTTGCTTTCTTAGGTAGTTATTTTATTTTATTTATCTTTTATTTTTATCCTCATTGTTTTTGGAAGAATTATTGCCTCTCTTTAAAGCTTTGTAAATTTTCTTCAAAATTAAGCATGACATTTACACCCAAAGCTTAGGAATTACATGATCCCAATAAAGCACACTGCTCTTCAATTCATTTGGTGCTTCACAATGTGGATGTGGAATTAACTACACTTAAAGGAGTCACCATGCCTTCAAACATCAAAGATTGTGCATTGGAGTAAGTCATACATAAAGCACCCTTCTTCAATTAAGGTAACTCATATCCTACCTTTTTATATTTGCACTTAATGAAAGGGTAAGTCAAACCTTGGTTAGGGGGAGACACTTAGTGTAAAAAACTTTTCAACCAAAAATTTTGAGTTAAAAACTACTTTAGTTTTTATTTTCTGCATGTTTGTATGTCACATGAGATAGAAAGTGCAAAATATTATTCTAATTAGTATTGACATTTGTCTTGATAATTGTTAACCTTGTTGGGACATCATAATGTTTGTGAAATCTTGGATTGGAGGAACATAATGGTTATGGGGGACATGGCTTGATCAGCCCCCTTGTTTTCAAGAAACCATTTCTTCTTGGAACTTAAAAATCACACACACACACACAAGATCTCTTTTATACACTTTGAGCCTAGGCCCCTTCTTCTTGAGTTTCACTTACTTTTGAGATGCTAATGAGCCCTACCTATGAGAAAAAAAAAAGAATTTTTTTTTAAAAAAAATTATGAGTTGATTCAATCAGAATCTCGAACACAGTATGAGAGGAATTTAATGCATAGTGCCCTAAGCCAACTGGTTGGGAGTAACTAGCTTCATTACTCGCTACAATGGACAGAAGATGGGTCAATCTCACCTTGTAGGTACCTTATTGTTTGGATAGTTAGCTTGGAGTGAAGTTCTAGGGGAATTTAATGTATGATGCCTTAAGTCAATTGGTTGGGAGCCATCGATGAATCTCTGCTACATGAGCTGCCACTTAAACATCTTTGATATTACACACTTACATGAAAAAAATGGAGGAATGAAATAAAGAGGTGCATTCTCAACCTACTATAATTTTTTTTTGGTATCAAAAGGATGAGTTGAAATTGGTTAGGGTAGTGTAGGAAACTTAGTCTATACTTGAGATCTTACACCACACATGCACTAAGTTCCTTTAAGAAAAGTCAATTGAGGGCTTGGGGGCATGATTGCTTAGATTACCATACCTTATGAACCTTTCTTCTTTGAAATTGTGAATACTATGAAATTCTTACTTAACCTACTAATTTGTTAGACTCTTATCCATGCTTCTTTAGTAATACTACCACCATTTAACTCATTCTATCTTATTTTGTTTGATGCATGTTTATTTTCTACATTTTTAATTTTTCAAAATTGATTTGATCAACCTATCTTTGTTTTATGCTTATCCATTGCTAAGGGGCTAGCAACAAGCTGGTTAGGCGGGGGTGTGGTGTAATAACCACTCAAAAGTGCATTTTCAAGCACTTAACTTTCACAAAGAAAACTTTTTTTATGGTGGAAACTCACACTTTAGTAACTTTGTGCGTTGTTAGCCTCGAAACTCGCTACTAATGGTTTTATTGAGTATAGACATGCATATAGGCATTTTTAGGCACTTTTATTGCTCTTTAGAATCATGAGGTTAAGCAATGAGGACGTCTTAAGATTTTTTGTGTGATCTTGGAAGCTCGTGGAAGCAATTCAGATGAGTTGGGACCATGAAGGAATGATCTCGTAAGAAGATAGAGGATTTGAACCTGTTCTAGAGCATTTCACACTACATCCCTACGATTTCACATTGCTCCAACAGGCAATGCGAAATTTCGCACCGCTTCCCTATTTAAGTTGCTCACAGCTCGATTTCGTACTATCTTTACTAAGCAGTGCGAAATTTCACACCGCTACTCAGTTTCAATGCGAAATTAGCGAAAGACAGAAAATAGAAAGTTTTGTGTCCCAAGTCTTAGAGTTTGATTTGTAATAAGAAAGTAATCACACTTAGGCACGAACTAACCTCGAGAGATGTATTATAAATAGAGATTCGAGGAACAAAACAATATACAATTCTCTTTAGATATTCTTCATTATTTTAGTCTAGTTCTTGTAATTTTTAGAGATCTTCTCCATTTTCAATAATAGAAGCTTGCAATCCGAATTCTTTCCTTTTTCTTGTTGTCTTCATCATCCATGGCGTGCATAGTTTTCACCATGAGTGAGTAGTCTTCTTCTCGGGATGAGGTGGATTCAATCCACCCCACCATGGTGACCAAAGGGGGTAGTCTCACTTCAAACCAGAGGTAAAGCTTTTATTATTGTTTTAGAGGCATGAATGTTGGGTGTACATCAGCTAGTTCCCCCTAACTATCTGTATGGGAGTCTCTCCTCTCTTCTACTAGTGTTCTTGATACTTAGCAAGTTAAATGGTATATTGGGTGCTTAGGCAACACACCTTTGACCCAACATGTGTAATAGATTGTTTCTTGATTGGAACCACTATAGATTTGAGTTGAGAACTTGTCAAACCCCTTTAAAAGTCGGAAAGAATTTCTTAGCCGTACACCCAAAATTTATGCTTAATTTATATCATGTAAGACGAAACTAGGCGGAGTTTAGGGGATCAACTATAGGCTGGTTTCTTGGGCAGACGACTGGAATATATAAAACCCTAATTTGAATCACCATGGTGAGGCTAGATTTGGTGAATCCAAAGCCCGAGACCTTCTTTATATTATTTTCTCCAAAAATCAGCAAACATCTCTTCTCCAAAAGCAATTAAAACAACTTCTTTTAAATTTTGTTTTTAATTTCGGTTTTAAATAAAGTAATTAAACCTAAGATTAAAATTGAAAAGGGAAAACCCATCCCAGTAGACGATCCTAGAGCCACCATATCTACATTAGCTAAGGGCTACTCGAGGTTGGTTTTAGGTATTTTAAATTTATGCGGTTCCCCTATCTCCTAATTTAGCCAATATATATATATATATATATATATATATATATATATATATATATATATATATATATATATATATATATATATATATACATATCTACGAATCACACAAATTTGTCTCCCTATGCCCATTTTCCTTAAGTAATGAAAGGTGATTTTTTGGTCAGTCTTGACCTGAAATCACCCTTCTACATCTCTTTCTATTAGTTTTCTCAATAAAGTGATTCTTCTACACATATATGGGGTTTTAATTTATTTTTTGTGTTTTCAATGTCGTCTTAATATGGTATGTGTGGTTTGTGTCATCTTGGTATGACAATTTGTTTTTCGTCGTTTTATTGCAATGTTTACTTGTGTGTAGACGATTCAAATGATAAATCATATTCAATCAGAAAGAGACATCAAATCAAATCATGATCGTCAATATGTTGTAAATGTTGTGATATTGGATTAATAGTCAAAGATTATCTATTGTAATTCTTTCCTATAACTATTCTTCTCTGTTAGGCAAATAACTTAATTATAGGAATAGCTTGATTGTAAGATCTTTGCTATCTCTATAAATATGTTCATGTAAAGATACAGAATTATTATGAATAAAAAATATTTCTCTATTTTATAAGTTGGTATCAGAGCCACGAAACCCTAAATCATTCTTCTTTGAATCAGCAAACCATGAAGCGAGTCGGTTTACTAAAACATGTCACCAAATCTACTCCCATCATTATTCAACACGAAGGTTCATCATTCAATTCAGGAATTGTATTGAATGAGACCAACTATGATCTGTGATCTCAAATGTTATAGATGCAAATTGCTAAGAAGGAGAAACTCTCCTTCATTCGTGGCACATCGCTGCCACCTAAGGAGAAAGATGAAGGCTATGAAAAGTGGTATTCAGATAATCAGAAGGTCAAAAGATGGTCGCTGATGTCTATGTCCTCGAAGATTATGAAGCGATACATTCGCTTACCTCTTGCCCGCAGATATTTGAAACTCGTAAAGCCTTTTATGATGGAGTGGATGAATTACAGATTACCACACCACCTTGAACGAAGGGTTTTCTCTACCAAACAAAATGACGAGACCACTCTACATATATTATGGAGGAAGCGTTGAAATCTTCGGTGAGTTGGATCATGTCGTGATAGGTGGTCATGGTGGATGGTAAATAATGCATCCTATCAAAAATTACTTCAACAACAAAGGGTGCATATCTTTCGTGTGGGTGGGGTGATTCCGACAGGTGATTTCTGATCAAAAACACACTCTAAATTTATGACACTATTACCAAGAATTTATTGTCTAGTCCACAGCTTAGCGGCACCAAAAACCTGTTAACCGGACCAAAGAACTGGTACAAATTTATGACACTATTACCAAAGGACTATTGTCTAATCCCCGGTAACGGCGCCAAAAAAAACTTGATGATCCTTATACTATATAAACCACCAATCTCTTAAAGTAAATCATTTTCAAAGTTTGGTTTTAATTACGATGATAAGTCTTAGAGTCGACAAGTAATAAAATGGATTTAAGTCCAGATATGATCCACGAAGTCTAAAGAATTCTAAATCAACTACCACGACTACTCAATTTCCTTTATTTGGACTACAAAATGATAGTAGGGATCCAACATTAAGGTCTTTGGAAAATTAAGCGAACAAAAAAGAAAATAAGCTGAACCATCGAACTATCTTTGGAAAATAAAGAATAAATAATAGTTAATTTCTAATAAAAGAAATGAATCTTGAATAGTTATCCTCGAAGACACATTAATAGAAAGCGATTATAGTGAACTATCGATTCCTGTAGTTAGTGCGATAAAATTTCTTGATTATCTCAAGTTTCAAAATCGTCGGAGCGTTGTAGTGCAGCTGGATCTCTCCCACACTCACATTTCATCATCTAATTTATGACTGATTCTCTCGAATACGAGGGAATTAGATAACTACTTTTAAAGGGACTTCCCACTAATCTGGGTATTTTCTTTTGCAATACTTCACCCATTTTTATGAATTTTGTGGCCTTGGCTCCCAAGTTATCGGTCAAGCAAGGATATACAGCTTCAGTTGCTCCTCCTCGAAATTAGAATAGATCCAGCCTTTCCTTGATTCGATCACCGCTAACACGGGATTGGCCTACTATCGAGATTGAGGTGAACTCTTTGCTTATTTAAATAGATAACTCATTGACCCGTTCTTGATTTCAAGTGAAGAGAGTTTGTCTAAGTGAACTTACAAAGCTCAAAAAGATCCCTAATAGCGAGGTTAGTATGCCTTCAAGAAATGCACATTACTCTCGGGGAATGTCTTCCTGTGTCCTCGGAGAGGACCTCCTTGAAATCGGGACGATAGCCTTGAATCTTAACGGGTATAAGAAGCGTGTCGGATCCCAGACAATAGACCCAAAACCCAGTAAATTCATTACTTGAAATTAACAAGTTCTTTGGGAAGCGACTCTGGGAAAGATAAATTCTGACTATAAATTCACTTAATGGAAGGCTGGATTCCTCAAGTGCTGAATTACGATCGACATTCCTCGATCATAAGAATAGCGCAAATTTGAAAGCTGAAACACTCGAATTCGAAATTTATGCGAACTGAAACATTCAGGTAGTAATTTGAAAAGAAATTAATCTGCATTCGACCGACTCAACGATAACATCGGTCAAGAAAAATACAACGAAAATAAAAATCTGAGGCATAATGCGCTCAGCGGCGGAAATAAAAAAATAGAAAAATAAAAGAAAAATAAAAAATGAGCTTTGACTATCGGACCTCGTCTGTGGCGCCAAGCTCTTGTAATGAGGCAGATAGGCTGCATTATTATCAGTTTCCTCAATTGGGCCCCTAATCCCGATGTAACTCGCGTAGGTTTCAAAATGGTTTGGCCCAATTCTTCATTAGTCGACTTGTTCATATCGTGACATCATCGTGTCGCGACATCACTCCCACATCGCGACCTCAGCTCAAGTCATCTGCAGTCTTCAACTGATCGCTCATGTTGTCGCGACAGCAATATCTTGTCGCGACATCTCTTTATGGCTCTGCTACCTTCACTGAGCAGGTTCTGATGTCACGACCTCGATCCCATGTCGCGACATCAGCTTATGGTTTGCAATCTTCTCTTGATGGTTTTGATGTAGACTTCGGCCTCTTGTCGTGACATCAATTCATTTCCCTTCGGCTTTCATCTGCTGTTTCGATGTCGACGCCGATCTCACGTCGCGACATCAACTTAGTTCTCTGGGGCTCTCAACTGGTTGCTCCTGATGTCGCGACCTCGATTCCACGTCGCGACATCAGCTTGAGTCTTTTGCAGTCTTTAACTTGTCTTCGGATGTCGACATCCCATATGTTGTCGACGTGGCGATTCTTTGCATGTTTCAATCTTGTCGCCACTTGTATCTTTCCTTTGATTGCTCTTGCTGTCGCGACATCAATCTCTTGTCGACATCACTTCATGCCTCCTTGAGTTTCAGTGCGTTCGATGTCGTGACGTGATGTCGCTGGCGACCTCACCTTAAAGAACTTGACCTTCAGCGGCGGGTCTTGTGTCGCGACTTGATCTCACGTCGCGACATCAGCCAGTTCGACGGCTTCATCGGTCAACTCTCATGGCTTAAAGGTGTTTGTTGTAGCGACCTCTTATCCTGAATCACGACATCAACTCTTGTCGCGACCTCGAATCTTTGTCCTTTGACGTCGTTCTCTTAGCTCACGATTACCCTTCAGAAATTTATATGCGAAATTTGTACTACTTGTCTTGACCTTCATCGAAATTCCTTCAATTCTCTTGGTGTCGCGACCTCGGAATTATTTGCAAAACCCAAGCTGCATCAATGAATAAGCCAATTGTTTCGTTTACGCTCTTATACATTATTTGCCTTTCCTCCTTATTCTTTGTATTTTCTACTACATTTTCTTAACTCTTCCACATTTCACTGCTAATAGCAGTTGGTGAGTTTATTTCATATTTACGTATATTATTTATTCGTTCCCAGATGAAAATCAAACGGAAAAATGGTAAAATAGATGACTTTTAAGCTCATCACAGGTGCCTGACGAAATCTTGAGGAGGATCCTCTCCTGATTAGAAGAGTGTTATACCCCTAGTTCGCGCTAAGATGTTTGTGTGGTGGCGAGACGAACGGAGTTGGAAAATTACGAAGCTTACGTATGGTGACTTGGGCCAGGTCCTAATCAAAATTGGTCCCTATTTGTGAGACCAAAAAAGGCCCGTCAAATAAGACTACTAATGGTGGCGACAAATCTGTCATATAAATGCACTCACTTGTGTCAAGCGGGTCATACAAAAAAAGTCGATGCTATGAACTTGTGGGATATCAGAAATGGTGGGATCATAGGCTGTGATTCGGGCTATTCAAGAAGGCCTCTATTCTTTGGTGGTTAAAACAAGGCAGGAGGATGATAGCGGTGCAAAGTCCTCGACATTGGTAACAACAACGGTAATGGTAGTAGGTTTAAATATTTCCTGTTCTAATAGTGCAAGGATAATTGATTCCGATGCTACGGATCATATGACATTTGATTCTAGACAAGTTTCACCTCTTAAATCTTCCTCACAAAATTCTGTTTCCATTGCCAATGGTACCTCAATTTCGATTATTGGGGAAGGATCCTTGTCCCTCACTAACACCTTGAATTTAGATTCTGTTTTGGTTGTTCCCTCTTTGAATTATAATCTTTTTTCAGTTTCTCAAATAACCACTGCCTTATTTTGTGTTATCATTTTTTTATCGGAATTTTGTGTATTTAAGGACATCCGGACAAGGCAGACGATTGATTGTGGTGTTAGGCAAGGGAAGGTATGAATCTTGGACTTGGTGTCTAAAAGTTCAGATGAGTTGCGTTAAGCTTTAAAGATTGGGGGTTTTGGAAAAAAAAAAAAAAGGAAATCTAAGATATGGTTATGGCATCGACGTTTGGGGCATGCTTCTTTTGGTTACATGAAGAAATTATTTCCTAGTTTATTTGCAAACTTTGATGTCTCTAGTTTCAAATGTGATGTTTGTGAACTTGCAAAGAGCCATGCGTGTAGATTTCCATTAACCTTGACTAAAAGTCCAGTTCCTTTTATGATCATACATTCTGATGTTTGGGGCCCATCTAAATTTTCTACTTTGGATGGGTCGCGTTGGTTTGTTACTTTTATTAATGATTGTATCAGGATGACTTGGGTATGTTTGATGAAGTCCAAAAGTGAAGTAAACTTGTTATTTCAAAATTTTCATAAAATGGTTTGTAGTTAGTACAATGCACAAGTTTAGGTTCTCTGCAGTGACAATGGTGGTGAATATTTGAGTTTTGAATTAAAGTGGTATTTGGAAGCCCATGGAACCATTTATCAAACTACTTGTTCTGATACACCCCAACATAATGGGTTGGCGGAGTGGAAAAATCGTCACTTGTTGGAGGTTGTCCATGCTTCATTGATAGAAGCACATATGCCTTTATCTATTGGGGACAAGCACTTACCTCTGCAGCATATTTGATCAACCGAGTACCTTCCAGAACTATTGATTTCCAGACACCATCCCAGGCTCTCATTGAAGCAATTGTTGCTCCAGTCGATCCAAACTTACCTCTTCATGTCTTTGGTTGTGTAGCATTTGTACATCTTCATAAGCGTCAGCGCAACAAGTTGACACCTCGAGCATTTGCGATGTGTCTTTTTAGGGTATCTTTGCTTATCAAAGGGTACCAATCGCATCACCCTCAAGCAAACGCATGTTTGTTACAATGGATGTAGTTTTCATGAAGACTCGATGTATTTTTCTCTGAGCTGTGAACCCAGGGAGCACGGAGAAGTTCAAGCTCGAGACTATGATTTCTGATCTCTATAGAAGGGGAACTCTCTGAACCTGGTAACAATCTGAATGGGAATGAAAGGCAGCCTAAACTTGGTAATGAGAATCTTAGGTGAGTGGATTTGGAGTGGTATAAATTTGGACCTGATGTTGATGAGCGTGATGAAGACCTAGACAATGAAGTTATGGATCAACCTCCATCTGAATCTCTCACGAAAATGACGTACACCCAGACCAATCGCTGGCGAGGATCGTCTGTAGTGTGCGAGACCACGAAAACCTTCTGCCAGCGTCAAACGGAGAATTCCCAAACCCACATATGAACCCGAACTTTCTGAAGTAAAGTTAAATATCCCATGAGTCATTATGTGTCTAACCATCGCTTATCTGAACAAATAAGTTGTTGTAAATCAATTATCCTCTTGTATCTATTCTAACGATTAATGCGAGGAAGCCTTAGCTGGCCCAAGGTGGAAAGATGCTATTAATGAAGAGATGAAATCCTTGCAGAAGAATGAAACTTGGGAACTTGTTGATTGTCCTCCAGGGAAGAAACCAGTTGGATGTCGGTGGGTTTATACTATGAAGCACAAAGAAGATGGTACAATTGAACGTTTTAAAGTGAGACTGGTAGCAAAAGGGTACACCCAAACCTATGGAAATGATTATACAGATACATTTTCAAATGTGGCTTCGTCAACACGGTTAAGTCTTATTGTCTCTAGTTGCGGGCACAGTTGGCCATTGTAACAATTTGATGTAGAAAAAAGGCCTTCTGTATGGTGATTTAATACGAGAAGAAGTGTACATGGATTTACCACTAGGGTGCATGATATCAGAAGTGCATTGTCGAAAAGTGTGCAAATTAAAAAGAAATGGATTGTATGGGCTGAACAATCTCACGAGGCATGGTTTGGAAGGTTCACGAAGTCCATGAGGTCTTTTGGCTACCATCAGAGTAATTTAGACCACACTTTATTCTTGAAAAACCAACATGGTAAGATCACTACCCTTGTTGTGTATGTTGATGACATGGTGGTTACAGGAAATGACCTTGATGAAAGGAAGGCTCTACAAAGTTACTTGTCAAGAGAATTCGAAATGAAAGACCTTGGTCAATTGAAATATTTTCTTGGGATCGAAGTGTCTCGATCTGATAAAGGGATTTTCTTGTCTCAAAGAAAATATGCTTTAGATTTGTTGCATCAACCAGCTGATACACCAGTAGAAGAAGGATTGAAGTTATGTGTTGAGACTAATCAGGTGCTTGTTGATAAAGGGAGATATCAGAGGCTCGTTGGAAGATTGATGTACTTAGCCCACACTAGGCCATATCTTGCCTATGCATTGAGTATTGTTAGCCAGTTTATGCATAATCCTGGAGAACAACATATGAATGCAATTATACGCATTTTAAGGTATCTGAAGTCCACTCCTAGAAAGGGCATTATGTTCACTAAAAATGTAGATTGTCAAAGTGTGGATGCATATAGTGATGCTGACTGGGTTGGAGCAATAGATGACAGACGATCTACTTCGGGATATTTCACCTTTGTAGGTGGTAATCTCGTTACATGGAGAAAGCGAAGCGGAATGTTGTTACGCGTTCAAGCCCGGAGAATTTGAATTTAGAGGGTATGACACTTGGAATATGTGAAGCATTATGGCTAAGACTTCTATTGATGGATTTGGGCTGTATACGCACAAACGTCGATTCGGCTTTATTATGTGATAAAGCACCATGTGATATTACTCATAATCGATTTTAACATGATGTACAAAGCATGGAGGTAGATAGATTCTTCATTAAGGAGAAATTGGATGAAAATTGTGAGTTGCCTAAGATTCGGTCGAAGATCAGGTGGTGGATATCCTCACCAAAAGCTATTTCCAAGTCGAGTGTTCTCAAAGTTTTTGGAGCGAAGTTAGACATGTGTGACATCTATGCACCAGCGAGGGAGTGTTGCGATATTAGTTAATAGTCAAAATTCTCTAATGTAATTTTCCTATTACTATTCTTCTGCGTTAAACGAATAACTTAGTATAGGAATAGCTTCATTATGGGATCTCTACTATCTCTATAAATATGTATGTAAAGATACATATGTGTGAATAAAAAATATTCTTCTCTATTTACAAGTGTAGAGGCGGGTTGCTAGATGTGTAGTTATTAAAAAATTATCGAATGTGTAGGCTTTGAGCCTATCTATTAAACTATTAATCTGGATGTTATTTCATCCTTTAAAGTTTTTAGTAAATTTAATTTTTCTATTTCTATCGAATGTACTAATACTTTGAATATATATATATATATATATATATATATATATATATATATATATATATATATATATATATATAAAGGAAATTCTTTCCCTTTAAGTCCTGAGACGAGGGAAAGTTCCAAAGGAGTTTCACTCTTTTAATAGAGTGATAGAATACTATTTTATTTAAAATAATATTTGTGGGTGATAAAGAGGTAGATTTTCTAGTATCCATCATATTTTAATAATAAGGATTTTGTGATAACTATACGTTTGTATGAGACGACTTTGGGAAGTTTTAACAAAAAAAATTTGACACTTAAAGTTTAGAGATGATTGCCCTTGAGACCTGACTCAAATGATAAAGAGGTAAAATGGATAATGGGAAGTTCCAAGTTCGAATCCTTGTAAAAACATAATTTTATAACGTTCCATGTAAAGTGCAAAGATGTAAAAAAAAAATGTTTAGAGATGACTAATCCTATCTAGTCCTTCCTTGTTTATATATAATTTTAATTGATTTTTTTTTTCATTTTAAAACTTTTTTAATCTCAATAAAAGTCATAAACACTCATAAGATCAATTGTAAATATTTGTAATATTTTTATTTATAAATCATATTTATTTTAATTATGTTGGCTCAGAGGTACCTCTAATTGAGGTTTTAATGATAACAAATCAAAGTTATTGATTACTAATGGTTAAAATTGAGTTAAGTGATAAGTTTAAATTGATCAAACATCAAATGAAAATATATCAAGTTTAAGATGACAATAGTGTACTTGATCAAACTCTTGAAAGATAATTTCACTCATTTAAAGAACCAAGAATATAGTCCAAAATTACTAGCAACCAAGACTCTAAGCTCAAGCATTGAGAGAAAACTTTTTATGCTTAAGATCTTAATGTAAGGTGAATGCATTAATACACTTTAGGATATATAATATCTCTATGCCTCATTTAAATTCCATATCTTTTTTAAAACATGAGTTTGAGCATCATACCTTAGATATTTGAAGTTTAAAATGTATTTAAAAATGTTTTATAAGGTTTGAAATTGATTTGGAATGAAAAGAACTTAAAATGAAAATTTTTTGGTCCTTTCAGACATTATTTGCATACATCATTATTCTAACTTGATTTGACTTTAAATTGATTAAATATTTTTGAACCTGATGGTGCATTTTCTATCGAAACTAGGCTGGAGCTTGCTGGAGTCGCTGGACTGGTCCGTCGGGCCGGATTGATACGCAACATGTACAAAAAGAGTGGTTCGGCAGGGGGTGTGCCGGTCGCCTCTCCTATGCCTAAGTCAGTTTCTTTCTTACGAAAAGGAAAGAGATCAACTGTTGATGGTTTTGTGATTGCGTACCTTTATTTGGTGAAATTGCTCGGTATTTATCATGGGTGATCACGATGACTTTCCTTGTTAGACGACAACACGACATCTTCCCAATTGGGTAGGGAATCTCCTCTTCTTTATTGCGAACTGAATATTAAAGGATAATTAGGGAGCCGTAATCGTGGAGGATCCTTTCTCCCTTAATGAGTAGATATCGGATCATGGAGATGGAGTGCTTTCCTTTCTTACGTCTGGCGGTGGACAGTTATCGCCGTGCTTTGTCAGGCCGCGGGCCAATTTCGACCCTAGGCGTGGCGAAGCAGTGGGGCGTCATCGTGGGCGAATCCCCGTGGGCTCTTCTGCTAGCCACACGGAGGATGCGGCCAGCTTTAAGCTGCGTGGTTCGTTCCCTAGGCCTGCGTCGTAGGCCTATGCAAACTGATTTTTTAGGCACTATCAAAACCCGTGTTTAATTATCGAACTTTAGTTATTTGGAGTTTAAAATGTGTTTAGAAGAATTATATAAGGTTTAGAATTGATTTTGAGTGAAATTGGGATGAAAAAGACCTAAAACAACAATTTCTTACAAGAAAGCGAATGACTTGTTTAGATTAACCAATTGGTCTTCCGATTACAACTAGTCGACTAGTTGCATTCGGATGGGAGCAAGGAACAAAAAATCGGTTTTATCAACCGATATATCGAATATCGGGAGGTATTTATATGATTCTGCATACCGAAAGTCGGATGGGCAAAAAATCGAGAAAATGTTGAAAAAATCTCTGAAATATCAACAAAATATCAAGTGTGCAGATCACATGTGAGTGGGCTAAAAATTCAACAAAAAACAGGTAAAAAAATTGGCAAAAAACCGTAATTTATCACCGATATCGTCAATTTATCAACAATTTTTTTGAAAATCGTGTTTTGACCTTTTTAACTTGCGATCTGATGGCCCATATTCATTCATGCTTTGATCTAACGGTTCAGATTTCGTCCGTTTTTTTAAAAGCATCAAACGGTTATATTTTCATTTAATTGTTGATTTTAAATTTGAAACTTGATCTAATGGTTCAAGATGATTTCCAACGGATATATGATGATCTAACAGTCATATTTGAACCAAAATCAAATCCAACGGTTGGAATTAAATTGCAATGTTTTTTTGACAATTCAATGGCTATTTTGACTCCAAAAAATTCTTTAAATACCCCTAAAATCATACAATTTCACTACAAACTCATCCATCCACATCCAAGCTCCATTTGACTCTCAAATTATTTTTTGTTTGTGATTTATCTTAATATTTTGAAGATCTTGGTTTTGAAAGTTTCAATTATAACAAATACAAGGTTAATTAAGGCATGTTTCTTTTTTAATTTATTTTGTATTTATGCATATTTTATTTTTAATGTATTTTAGTTTTATTTTAGTATTGAAGTATTTTATAACAAATATTTTTATACTATAGTTTTATTTTAGTTTAATTTGATAATATTAAATTAAGTTAGATATTGTAATACCCTTAATTTAAAAACAATAATAATAATAATAAAAACAAAATTTCCAAAATAAGAAGGGCTAAAATGTAAAATTTTAAAGTTGGAATGAGCTTTTAACAAAAAATAGAAATGTTTTTCTAAAAAGAAACAACAAAAGTTTCCTACACAACCCTAACCTTGTTCACTTTTCTCAGAAGGAGAGAATAGGTGAGCTAGGGTTTCAAAAGAGGGATTTCAAGCTTGAAGAAACATCCATCCCAAGTAAGTATTTTTTTTTCCTTCTCTAGTTTGAAGCATGTGTTTAGGAGTGAAGAAAATATTTGAGAGAAGAAAGGTAAGTGAAAAGGTTTTGTACTATTTTGAGAAATTTATGATATCTCCTTATGTAACCGTTGGATTGTTTTAAAATTTAGATAAGTTTGAGATAAGAGAATGATCTACAATCAGAACGGTGGAGATTGTGTTTTAAGGTTTGAGTTGAGAGTTATTCTTGTTTGTAGAAAACAATTTCGGAAATTAGTTTTAGTTTCGATAAGATCAGTGTAAGCCTTCATTCTCATTATTCAACCGTTGGATTGCTTTTAATTTTGGATATATTTGATATAGGACAATGATATAAGATTTGAACGGTTCAGATGATGTTTAGAGGTTTCAAATGAGATTTACACTCATTTAGAACAAGCAGTTTTTGAAATCGGTTTCAGTTTTTGTAAGTTTAGTTTAAGCCTTTGTTCTCTTTATTCAACCGTTGGATTGCATTGAAATTTGTATATGTTTTATATAAGACTTTGATTTAAATTATGAACAGTGAAGATCATAATTTTTGACTTGAGGAAGGAGATATTGGAGCAAAACCGTGATAATGATCAAACTACATTTAAATTTGTTTGGAAAAGAGAGTAATAATTGAGGGCAAATAATTCAAAGAGTAATAATAATAATAATAATAATAATAATAATAAGTTTAAAATAATAAATAAGTAAATTAAAATAACATTGAAGAAAAATAAATAATAAATCAGATAATTAATGAGTTTTTCGCTTTTATTTGTTTAGGTGACGTAGACTTTAAACTGAGTTTCATTGTGGAGTGGTATCATTCAAGACTTTTGAGTTGCTTTGAGGTAAAGAAGATTAATGCAGCTTGTCCTATAAAACAAAATATTTTGATATTATATGTGATTATGAGTTTTGATAATTTGTATTTGTTTAAATTATATGCATGGATCAAATACAAGTTTTGTTTGGAAAATGGATTTGAAAATGTTCATGGTAGAGATTGATAGATATGGAGATATATTTTTGTATTTTATGAATTTGGAAGCATCAAAGAATATTTGGCTTTGGTTTTATAGTCATTTAATCGATGGGTATAAACTTGACAAATATATGACTGTGTCGTCAGGTATAAAAACGACCATCTGACTTACGTCCGTAGTATAAAACATGAAGTATGTCCGGTCAATGGGTATAAAACCGATGAATTAAAAGTGTCATCAAAATACGGTTATAGAAGTTGAGAAAATGATCATTGTCAACTAGTTAGAATAGTTGACCTTTTATTTGAAAGAAATATGTTTTGAAAACCAAGAATATAAGTATTTTGGAACGGCCCTTATCAAAGGGTTATAATAGTGGACATTTTATTTGAAACAAATCTTTTGAGAACCATGAATATATGTGTTTTAAAATATTTGTGGATTTGATTATGATATGGAATTGTTTGAGAAACATAAAATATGATGAACATCAGTTTGAAATATATTTATATATATTATTTATTTGTACTCAAGGATTTTATGAGATTTGTGAGAAAAGAAAAATATGTTATATATCCAATTTTGTGAATTTAAAATATTTGATCAATGAAAATATATTAACATTCCTTATTGGGCTTTTAGCTCACTCCTTATTGTTGATCATTTTTCAAGTGCCCTAAACTATTTTTGAGTTGGTATTTGTTGGAAAGACTTAGGGTTTTTGGACTACTTTAATGCTTTGGGAATTAATGTTTATAAACTTTCATTTGAAAGATTTTATATTGCTAAAATGTCACATTTTAAGATTATTAGTTTTGAAAAATTTTATCATGTTGGAAGACGTTAGTTCAATAACATTTTGTTATACTTTGGAAAGTTTTATGCCTTTGAGAGATTTTGATTTTATGAAATTAGTTTAATTCTTCTTGTAAGCATATTTAGGACAAACAAGATTCATAAACAGAAATTTTGAAAGTGTGGTTTAAAGGTGAGATTTTAGAGCCCTATATGTGAATGAACAGTAATGCCCTTGGTTCGGAGTTGGGGTGTTACAGATATAATATTTGAAACTTAGATCTTATACATTATATTATTAAACAATTATAATTATTTCATCTTATACATCATACTATTGTAATGTAATTTCTTTACAAATTATAATGAATATCGTCTTCAACAAGTGTATATTTGCTTATTTATGTCTTTTTTATAGTTCAATAAAATATTTTCATGAATTTCAAAGTATTTTTGTTAATTTTTTATTTATCGATATTTTTGTCAAAATATCCATCGATATTTTACTGATATTTCCAATATATTCGTAAAATCCAAGTACTTATATATCCGTGATTACCGATATTTTGATCCTTGGTTGGGAGTGTCATATCGATCATTTAGGTCCAGAAAAGGGTGTTTTTCAGTTTTTGTCAATCGATCAAGGTAAAGGTTGATCGGTTGAGCAAACGGTTGATCGATTAGACCAAACGATAAATGTAACAATCATAAACAATAACTTGTAATGCATGAAATTCATCAATGGCTAGTTCATTAATATATTTGGTAGATCGATAGACAAAAAACTACATAAAACTCCCCAAATAAATTGATGATTGAGTTCATTTATGGTCATGCGATTTATTGCATTAAAACTCTTAATTGTCATTTCTCTTGCTCATTAGTTCACATTCTCATTTTTGTGCGTTCAATTCTAATTTGCATACACAAGAGTGCTCCATTGTTTATATCCTAGCTTGCTTTATTTAAGAGTGATCTTTAAGTTAGAGACATTGATTATTTGATTCTAAGTGTTAATAGCTTAAAGAGATTGCGAAGAGTCAATTTGAACCAAAATCCAAGTGTAAAAACAAACTTGTTTAATACTAAAGTATAGGGGAACCCTCACCGAATTGAAGGTTGGGGAGAAACAATGTAAGGAAGAAGGGATCGAACCACTTTAAAAAACGAGTTTCTATATTCTATCTCTCTTTTTTACTTTATTGTTGCTGTTGGATTACTTTGAAATCTTTATTTATTTGTGAAAAAGTTTTAAAAATTCAATTCACCCCTTCTTGGATTAGTTGCTAACTTACATTATACTTTCAAATAAAATTTAATTTTTTTTAAAAAAAATGAAAATTAGTTGCGCTAGGAGGGTGGGTATGAAAATTTCCTACACTTACCCCACCTTACCATATTTTATTTATTTAATTTTCAATACAGATAAGAATAGATATTGATGAATGTAGCGGGATTGTGCTGAAGGTTATTCATTCTAATTTTGAAACATGTTATATTTTCAGTTCTAATTACGAATAATTATTTAAAAATAAAAAATAATATTGAAAGTAACTAATTAGAAATAAAAATCTAATTAAATCGAGGATCGCCCCTAAAGACAAACTCTTATAATTCTTGATGATTATCTAAGGGACAAGGAAATAGGTGAATCCAATCAACCAAAGGGTTAAGGAAAAAAAAAATTGAAAATTTAAAAATCTAAAAGAAAAGTTGGTTGACCAACATATAATTTGAAATTTTGGGCTTGGAAAAGAAATGTGGTATATAAAAGTGGAAGGCAATATGAGAGACGTGAAGAGGAAAATAAAATGGAATGTCATCTTCTACACTTAGAGATTAGATCAAATGATTATGTCTATGGATTCAAAAAAAATGATTATGTCTATGAAAGGCCCTATAGTTGGGTTAAGGGGGTTGCATTCTCTTGGATTTGACTTCATCTTACTATTCATCCTTTGTCTCTTTCAAACCTTTTTTTTTTGTTTTGAAAGAGTCTCTTTCAATCTTAATTCATGTTTTCCTACTCTCTTCACAATATCCAAGGGACATACTATTCCAAAGGCAAAACCAAAATCACCATTCATTTTTTTGGATTAATTAAATTTTGAATATATATAAAACCCCCTAAAATTATAAATCTAACATCTCCCATATATATTTTTCTTAAAAAATAACTTATTTAAAATAAAAATGTCATTCTCTATTTCATGTATTTACATTAATCTTTTTAAATAATTAGTTATTTTGTAAAAAATATAAGAAATATATTTTTATCAAAATCAAATAAAAAATTAATGAAGGATCAAACTAATGAAGGGTCAGATTTCAAATTTTGAGTTTTCAAAGTTTGTATATGTATATATATAAAACCGAAATATTGGAAAGTCACCTTTTCAATTGTGTTTGAAACCGAAATATTGGGCACAGCTCCACTAATCTCAAGAGGCCTAAAATTAACCTTGAGTTTGCCCATTAATCATTGGCATCCCAAGTGTTTTGTCCACCAATGACTGCTTTGATTAGTGGTGCGAAGGGATTTCTAACTGATGACTAATAAGAACATAAAATTAAGATCGGACTAATTAAGCTACCCTTCATAATTTTAAATTTAAAAATAATATTTTGGAATGTATTAAATTTTAAGTACGAATGCTTTTTCTCAAAATAGTTTTTGGAAAGCAATTTTCAGAAATAATTCTGCAATATTTTATTTAGATAAAAGTATGAGGACCGAAAAATCATCAACTTATTTTCTGTATTTCTAAATATTTTTTAAGTCAAATTTATCTATTATGTTGTATTTCAACCATTTTTCATATTTCTACAATAGTCTTTAGAAAAAAAATTAATAATAATTAAAATATCTTTTCAAAGAACATTAAAAAAGAAAACAAGTTCTCACAAAATTGTTTCGTAAAAAAAATTATCAAACATATTTTCTATTCTACCAACAGAAAACTGTTTTTTAAAAAACAATTTCCAAACAACCTTTTCTATTTTTTCCTCTTACAAAATACAAGTCAACATTGCCATGAAAACAACTCAGAAACCTTGATTGTTTTTATTGACAAAATTATTTATGGAAATTTTTTTTGATTTGCTCATGTAGAAGTTCGGTCCTGTTTAATTGGGCTTTCATAACGTTTGATATCCATGATAATAAGTAAGGGAAATAGAAGTGAGGCCCAACCCATTAATATTTTTACATCAACGGCCCATGATAGGATAGCAATTGAGAATTTGGGACAGGTTTTCTTGCAATAACTCATACATATTGTTTAGTTTAAAAAGGTATTAACATTATAAACTCAAAAAATTAGTGATCGAATTTCCTTAAAGAAGTTACAAATATTAGCTTTCCAATATTGTGGATCGTCTTTTAATCACCTTTATAAGATTTCGATGTTATAGTTTCCCTTTATAAAAAAAAAAAAGAAGCAAAAAAGAAAACCTTATTCTATTGCAATCATGCCATGAACAAATTTCAAAACTATACGTTTTTTATTTAATTTATTTTTCTCTCTTGGATTAGATTATTCTAAAGAGAGTGTTTGTGATTTTTTGGAATTTCACTTCAATATACATAATGACAATTAGAATGATGGGCATGGGCGTGCCAGGAAATTAAAGTGTTTCCAAACTAATATTGCACAAAAAGTCAAAATTCTAATCATATGAAAAATAGACTTCTTGGTTCTCTTGACAATTCCCCATAATTTAAGTAAAAATGCCATAATAAATAAATTGAAGTAATTAAAATGAGAGGTGAAGGAATTGCTGTATTTTCACTAGGAAAACTGAAATGAAGGAATTGATGTAGAAATTGTTGTATTTCACTAGGAAAAATAAAATGATAAAGTATTGCATAAATAAAATAAACTTGAAAAATTCTACTGGAATGACTAAACTCTTGGAAGTGATTCATTGTTTTTGATTGATTGGTTGTTGATCTTTTTCATCGTGAGAACTCTTCTTCTTTTATAGGAGTCTTTGAAGAACTGTCCAAGTCCTGTATTTTCTCCACTCTCCCCACCTCATCAAGTAATTGCTCATGTCTCTATTAGGGAAACTTGCTCCTCAAGTTTTCTATTTTCTTTCCATGATCTTCTGAAAAAGTCCCACTTTTCTTCCACTGGCCAATCTTAAAAAAAAAAATAATAATAAAAAATTAAATTCTCAAAAACACCATGGGCTTTTTACATGAGTTTTTCAATTGGGTTTAGGCTTATTTCACTTGGATTTTTAAGTCTGGGTTTGGGCTCAGGCCTAAATAAACATTGGGTCATGCCAAATTAAATTTGGGTATAAACAATTGCTCTCCACATACATTATGGCCAAGGGTCATATTGTATGTATTAGAAACCCGATTATCCTTTTCTTAGCCTCATTCTCACTATAAGACCCAATGTTTAGTCACTGCATGTACTGTTTTGAATTTGAATTAAAGTGGTCCTAAGACCTACTTTGTTTATTTGACAATGGATATTGGTAACAGGTACAACACTCTAGAAATATACGTGTTTGAGAAAATAGTGACTAAAAAGACTACTTTCTTAACTCAAAACTTAGGCTAGTACAATTTTCCCATGCTTTCAACATTATTTTTGCCTTAGGCTTGTTGAGCCTTTATAAGTTGTAGGGTCGGCATGATATTTTGGGTGATACCCAATATCTCCTACATGGTAGAGAAATACTGCTTAAGGTATTTCCCATTGATGAAGCTTTGATGTGGCTCCCTTGGTAGATTTGTCATTGAATACGTTTTTGTCATTTCCACAGTAGGTTTTTCAAGTATCACATTCTAGGGCTTGCTTCCTTTAGAGGGTTCAATGTTGATCCCCTTGTAAATGCGACCTTCATCTACTGTAAGTTGTTTCTCTTTCACTTCTACAAGGCTTTTCTTCATCTCCTTTGACTTGAAGAAAGCTGGCAAAGTTAGAACCAGTGTTAAAAATATCGGTTTCGACGGATATATCGGTACTTGGATTTTACGGATATATCGGAGATATATCGGTGGATATTTTTACATGAATATCGATATATAAAAAATTAACAAAAATATCTCGGGTGGATTATTTGCTAATAAAAAAAAGAAAGAATTAATGGTCATTGTTGAAATTGCTTGTTTGTGAATATAGATGCATTAGTTGGTAAGTAGATGCCATGTAATTGATTGACTTGGTGACCTTTCTATTTCAATAGAGTGAAGTATTGATTACGGAAGTTTTGGTCATTAGTCCATAGTTGAAGTTTTGGTCATTAGTCCATAGCTTCTTTCGTTTCCTTTTTTGGAAGTAAATAAAATTTAGTACTGGTGCCAAAAACACTGGTGACTGACTTATGCCTTGCTTGTGAAAAAGTTGTCGATATATTGACAGTTTTGGTGTTTTTTTTTAAATTTTTCTCAAGCCTGCATTTTTGTGTTGGATTTGTGTGGATATATCGGTAATTTACTGATATATCAGCAATATATCGCCGATATTGAGCGCTTTTTCGATTTTCATGACTTTACGTTTGTAATGGATGGCTGACACCGAAATATCGACTATATATCGTCAATATTTTGCGATATTTTCGTCCATGGTTAGAACTTGTAGAACAATTCAAGGAAATAGGAATTGTACATGTGAGAATAATTCTTGAATCTATTTCTTTGTTAGAATTGTAAATAGACTTAACATCCTCTGTAGCTCTTCTTCCAAATTTGGTTTTCTCTGGCCTATGCATTGCTTATTCCTTCAATTTCTCTGATTCCTTAGTCTTCTTCTCTGGTGCTTCTTTAGGTGCTTCATTGAGTTGTCTTTTCTCCATATCTCTCTATCTTTGCATTCTTCTTTTTTGAGTTATGGTTTGGGTGCCCTCCTTTTTTGTTTTCTCTGACTGCAAACACTCCTCTTTCTGCAGCCATACCGTTTTTATAAGTCAAGTATTACTTAAGAATCCACATCTTTCTTATCCTAAGGCTTGGTGGAATTCCTATTGCCTTCTTTGAACCTATCAATGCCTTGAAGTCAAAATTGGTGGGTATGAGTCCTCATCAATCAATATGACTTTCTTTTCTCCAAGAACTTTTCCATGACTTCCTTTTCTCTAGGGAACTTCACCATGACTTCCTTTTCTCTAGGGAACTTCATCATGACTTCCTTTTCTCCAATGAACTTCACCATGACTTCCTTTTCTTCAGGGAACTTCACCATGACTTCCATTTTCCCAAGGAACTTCACAATGACTTCCTTTTCTCCAAGGAACTTCACCATGACTTCCTTTACCCCAGGGAACTTCACCATGGCTTCCTTTTCCCCAAGGAACTTCAGTATTCCCTTGTTGGCCCTATCTTGGATAACATTCCTGAAACCCCGACATGAATTAGTACTATGATTCCACGAGTTGTGATCTTACAATAAACTTTTCCTTTAAGCTCTTCTTTGTTGGGGAGTTGGTGATCTGAGGAAAAGGGATGAACTTCTCATTCAAAAGGAATTACTCAATCTTTGTCACATCAGATGTATATCGGGCTTGTGCATTAGAGGCTTGTGACTTCTTCCCTAGGTCAGGTAGTAGAGGTGACTGCATAACAAGTTGCAGAATGTGACACCCCAACCTAGCACCTCTGTGTTAGGAAAGGGTGTCACGAAATTGTAGACTTTAAACCTGATTAACTGAGCAATTCTAAAACATTCCTTAAAATATAATCATATAATTTAACATATATTATAAAAATCATACTATCATACCCCACTATTTGAGGCGTTCAAAATATCACTTACATATTATTTACAAATCCTTTTCGTTGTACCCAAAAGTTTATATACAACATATTGCATAGAGTAACACGTTAATTAGGTGAGCACCTATCGTTGAGATGACCGCCCGTGCTGATGTGGAATGTCACGTTTTCTCTAGCGCACTCACCAGTACCTACCACGGATAAACACCGGTATAAAGCATATAAAACTTAGTGAGGATCACTCTACGCATCTGGATATTTTAACATAGTCATCACATTCTAATACTTATGCAACTTGTATATATATATATATGTGCTATTCCATGCGTAACATAGTAATTATATGTTTGTGTGTATTAATGACTATTAAGGTATTACCTGTTTTCATTATATTTTACAAATTACTTCATATCAGTTTATGATTCATGTTTTATTTATCAATATTGATTTGCTCTCCTTTTTGTATGTTCCCTTATTGCAGATTAAAAAAAAAAAAAAGGATATGAGAAAAGAATTGTATATACAAAAGAATTTTCATCCTTTGTAATAGAGCATTGATCTCTATACGTCTTTCTTGTGTGACGGCAAGGTGCAATAAATCAACAAACGGGACTGACTATTATGTGCGCTTATCTTTGTGGCTACAGCGTCTCAACTAGGCATGTCATCATCCTCTACTTTGGTCTGCTTCAATCAGTTTTATTGCGTTTAAATTTTATATATCATATATGAATAACTAAGTGGTATAATGTATGCATGATATCATCTTTGATATATTCTTATCCATTATTCTCATCTTCATAAAAATTTTCACATATCTCTTGTCATCATATGAATCTCTTATCCACTTCTTTATAAACTATACATGTATTATATTTTCTTCACATGGCTAGAATTCATGTCCTTTATTATTCAGTCTATTTATTCCATATAGGTCCGTTGCAACATCTCACTTAGCTAAGTTATGCTGACTTATTTTCTACAAAACCATCTCCACTAATAGGAGTACTCATAATGAACCCCATTGAAGATATATGACATCCCTATAGGAAAGAACGCAGAAAATCATTTCCCAAAACAGGGCCCGACTTCACTTATTTTCTTGGTACAATGAATTGAAATCTCAACATATTCCTTCTTCTTTGTTGTTCTCTCATGAATCTATTTTACTTGAAATTAAATTGAATCATCCAAACTCGAGGGTTATGACATTTAATGCCAAGCCCGGGCCATGTTTGATTTACGGCTGGTAACTTAATTGAGACACGATTTAAGGGTCTTAATAATTTGACCTTGGTTCCTTCTGCTCATTTGGAAACTCTGGGTGCCTGAGGTTCTTTCAATTTGGGCCATCCAATTTAGTGCAAAACTTAAGATATGTCCTAAACAACCATGACTGCTCTGTTTTCAAAACAGAATCAGTGACTAGTCTTTAGACCCAAATTCAAGGGTCCTTAAGTCATATTAATACTTTAAGATCTTCTTAGAAAATGTGGTCACAGGTCTTAGGTTTCCTCTCCAACTAGAATTTCCTAAATTGGAGTACTCTAAACCAAGTTATGGCCAAATAATTCACTTAGGGTTTTGAAGTGCAGTCATCTCCCCTAAACCCCGAACATTTCCTTCCTCTTAAAACTCACTCAATTGAGGACCACAAACCAAATAACAATTATCATGACCTAAAGCTATTGAATTGATCTTCAAGGGAGTCCTCGTACTTATTTCTTGGTCACCTCAAACTCTACTCTCCTTTCCTTCTTCACTTCTCCTCTTGCTTATTTGCTATAAACCTTGGAATCTTAGAAGCAAAATGGTGGAGAACCAACCCTAGCAAGGACCGATTTTTTCTCTCTCTCTTTTCTTCCTCTTCCTCTTTTCCCTTTTCTCCTTTTCCTCCTCACCAACCGGTCATACACAAGGGAATAAGGCTTAAGCCTTTATGTCCAATTCTTTTGATGTTTCTAAAGTGTTCGAGAATGGGGCATGTGTCCCATTCCCATTGGTTCACTCCACTTTGATTATTTGGTCCTCCTATAACATATAATTCATTTCTCTATCTCAAACATCAACCCACATTCTTCATCATTTATTCCCACTATGTCCTCACATGACAAAATTACCATTCTACCCTTGGTCTTTAAAATTAATTATATTTATCTTTTTTTTTTTTTAATAATCCTTTAATCATGCATTACTACTATGGTTAACTTCGGGGTGTTACACAAAATTTGTTGTCCCCTATTAATACCTACTTCAAAGGATGGGTGCATGGTGCCCCCGAGCCTTTAGTAGAAGGAAGTGGTTCATTATTGACTTCAGGTTGTGTAATTGGGTTGATGTGAAAAAATACATATTTAGTAGTCATTGTTCTAACAGTATCAGGACGTCCACCAATTACATTCATCGATTGTCAACCTGCACATGTGAGGGGTGAAATTCACTAGCTTCATGAAAATTCCCTAGGTACTGTCCCTCGAGTTCATCAGATAGTTGCCTTGTAGGTTTATAAACACCTTTATATTTGTGTTGTCTTGTTTCTCCCATAACTCTAGAGGTTGCCTCCAAGAGTTTCACTTGGGATTGAGTTTGTTGTTTTTGCTCTTCCATAGTGGCCTTGACCTGCTTGGCCATGGCTTTAGCCTGCTCTTCCATAATGGTCTTAGTCAACTCTACCTTGGCCTTAGCCTGATCGGCCCTGACCTTGGCCTACTCGACCATTTATGCTTTAAGTCGTTCAATAGGTTGTATGACCATCAAGCTCAGGTTCTTAAATTCCTCTATTAATGCCTGAAAATCATCAAATTTGTTAGAGAAATAATTTATTTGCTCCACCATTGCTAAAACAATTTCCTCATGTGCTGCTTCTGTTGCATCAAATCCTGAGTCCTAAGACTCTACAAATATCTTACTTCGAAATATTAGTGGCATCTTTAGCAAAGATAGGTCCCATTGGACATGCCAAAAATATATTGGTGATTTTTTGGAATTTCACTTCAACATACATAATAACAATTAGAATGGTGTGTGTAGACGTGCTAGGAAATTAAAGTGTTTTCAAACTAATATTGCGTCGAAAATCAAACTTCTAATTAGACGAAAAATAGGTTCTCTGGTTCCCTTGATAGTTCCCCATAATCTAAGTAAAAATGTAACAATAAATAAATTGAAGTAAATAAAATGAAAGCTAAAGGAATTGATGTATTTCATTAGGAAAACTTAAATGAAGAAATTGCTAGTGAACTTGCTGTATTTCACTAGGAAAACTGAAATGAATGAATTGTTGTAGAAATTGATAGAGAAATTGTTGTATTTCACTAGGAAAACTAAAATGACAAAGTATTGTAGAAATAAAAGAAACTTGAAAAATTCTACTAGAATGACTAAACTACTAGAAGTAATCCATTGTTGTTGATTGATTAGTTGTTGGTCTTTTCCTCGTGAGAGCTCTCCTTCTTTTATAGGAGTTCTTAAAGAACTGCTCAAGTCCTATATTTTCTCCACTCTCCTACCTACTAAAAAAACTGCCCACGTCTCCATTAAGGAGGCTTGCTCCCCAATTTTTCTATTTTCTTACCATGATCTTTCGAAAAAGTGCCACTTATTTTCCATTGCCCAATTAATCCTCAAAAAAATTTTAAATTCTCAAAAATACCATGGGCTTTTTACATGAGCTTTTCAACTGAGTTTAGTTTTATTTCACTTGGATTTTTAACCTTGAGCTTAGGCTCAAGCCTAAATAAACATCGAGTAAGGTCAAATTAAGTTTAGGTACAAACAAAGGGAAATTTCTCAGATTCTGATTTACATATAACCGTTTAGTAAAGAAGGTAATGAGAAAATATTATGAGATTGAGATGAGATGAAGTTATAAAGGGCATTCATAGATAAGTTGAGGCTCAGAGGTTTTTAATAGAGACATATATGAGGCTGGAATAAACATTGATTTTAGACCAAAATGACTGAGAAGTATCTTATTAATATTAAGGAGAATATTGTATAAGTTTTTGATAAATTATTTATTTTTGCCCTCTAGATATGACTCAAATAATAAAAAGATGGGAAGCCACTAAAGAGATCCAGGTTTAAATTCTTGAAAGAAGAAAGTACTATAGTGTAAGAGACACAGAGTGAATGAATATAAAAAAAGATAATTTTTTTTTCTATAGAAATATGCTTCTTTGTGGAATACTTCAAAATGTCAGGATCGTACTCATAATTTATAAATGTTATAAGTTAAAAGTGATCGATAAAATCAAGATTAACGAGCAAAGTATATATAATTAGAGATAAGAAATCAAATCAATGATCATCAGTATGTTGTAGAACTGAAGTCAACACAAGACTCAATTATCAAATGTATAAGATTTGAGTCGTTTCATTATACTATTAACTTGGATTTTGTTTCATCATTTGTGACTTTTAGTGATTTTGATTTTATGTTTATATCGATGTATTGATAGTTGAAATCAATGAAATTATTTTTCTCTTCAAAAAAAATAAAATAAAAAATCAAGATGAGCTTATAGAATATGGAAAGTCTTGACACGGGTAAGGACATGTAAGATATAAAAATAACTTAATAAAATTGAGATAAGGTTATAGAAATGATATAAAATAGATGAAATATTATAAATAGAAAAATACAAATTTCTTAAAGGTTAAGATTTTGAGTTCATATTGCCTAAATCAATAATTATTAGTAGTAAAAACCTATAGTGTGCTGGAAAATAAATAATAGATATGTTCAAATCAGGATTAGAATCAAAATCAAAATTGAATTGGAATAAGTTAGAGCCAAATTGACATTCAAATCTGGTGATGGTAGTAGCTTATAAATTGAGGTCTTCTCTTCTCATTCTAGAAACCTCATAAAAAAGAATGCGAATTGTAATAGTCTGAGATGAGAAATAAATGTGAGAATTTATTATTGTTTGTTAAAAATTCTTTTTTGGGTTTAACCGAGATTTCAGTAAAAAGTGAATATATGTTAACACTGGTATTTATTTTCTTTCATGTAGTGTGTTGTCCCAACCGAAGCTTTAATGTAGATAATCTTAATTCAAGATCAAAAGGGTAAAATAACTCACATAAAGATGTATGAGGTTTTAATGTGGTTCAGCCAATAATGTTTATATCCACGGATGCCTTTCGACTATATGATATAAAATATTATAGAGGTAGAAACAAACATAATTCGATCACAAACATCTAAATGTTTCCTAAATTCCTTCAATTCATACCTTGAATAAGTGAAATCTCTCATCCACTAGGTATTCGTTCTTCTCAGCATTTAAACCTGACTCAGTATAGCGCACCTGAGTTAAATCTCTCTCTGTGCTTTCTCATCACTTGTTTCGGAATATATATAATGATATTCCTAACTACTTTCCTTATTTTATAGGGAATATTTCCTTATTGTATAAGAAAGTTTAATATTACAATAATATAAAGACCTATGAATTATCCTATACAATATTCTTTATAAAAAGTAATTGACAATAATTAAGAATTTGAGACACATTCCAACAATCTCCTCCTTCGATCAAATTCCATCTTTGACTCTTGACATAAAATTCCTTTTGTCTTCATCTTGTGTGCTTTGTAATATTTTGTTCTTCAAGATATCTTCAATATGAAGATCTAACAATCATCCCCTCGAACAAGTACAATGAACCTCCTCTCAAGCAATTATCCATCAATCTACTCTCTGCAACCCATGATTTTACTTGGCTTCTATTGTGTTCTAGCACATGCTTTACATGAAACACAACTTGTCTCGAGGGCTTGCTTTTATTTAGGACAACTCCTTTTCATTGTGGAGTGTTGACACATAAATGAAGATTTGAAGCACACCGCCTATCTAATGTAGTATAACCATGGAATTTTTACCAACTAACTAGAGCTCACCACCTTCATTTGACATCCGAGAATTTCACCCACATGGCTAGGTTTGAACTTTAGACTCTGATACCAATTTTTGTGTCAACAGAAGCTTTACTGTAGATAATATGAATTCAAAAATAAAAAGATAAAATAACTCACACAAAGATGCATGAGGTTTTAACATGGTTCAGTTAATCATGCATACATTTATGGATGAGATAAAATCTTTCTACACTGCAATCACAAATATTAGAGGTAAGCAAATATATAAGTGGGTTTTCCTAAACATCATGTTTGTATTAAACACATGTTAAATAAGCTTGAGCAGTGAAATCTCTCACTCCTTTAGGTATTTAGTGCTTTCTACATGTCTCTGTGCATAGTATGGTCTTTTCTAAATCTATCATTTCTCATAACTTTTATGCTCATGTTTATATTTATAGTGATATTCTGTAGCTTTATTGATACATAAAGAATTTTCCTTATCTATAAAGATTTAATATTATATTAATATAAAGAACTAGGAATTATCTTATACAACATTTTTTACAAAAAGGAAAAAAGGAATTGATACTAATTAGGAATTTAAGACACATCCAGAAAATTTACAATTGTTCCATAAACTAAATCTTTAGTGTGAACCACGTAAATTTTGAACGTTATTCTTTTTCGCTTTATTTTGTTTGTTTCCTACGTTGTCTTTATTCCTTCATCAATCAAATATTTTTGAAAGGTTTATTTTCAAACAACAATAATTTTAAATTATTGAGGTTTGCGTTTTGTCCCCCTTGTCTTTTATGTTTTCCTTCACTCTTGTTTTTGGTGTCAGGGAAAACTTCCATTTTGCATTAATATTGGCTTCATATAGAAGGTGTATTTAGCCCATCCTTAATAGGAAACTCCACCTTGGAATTATTTCATTTTCACCATATCCTTCCGCGTAATTATTCTATCTTCTCCTATTTAATGAT
The DNA here is from genome assembly GCA_016808115.1 of Tetrastigma voinierianum. Classification (NCBI taxonomy): domain Eukaryota; kingdom Viridiplantae; phylum Streptophyta; class Magnoliopsida; order Vitales; family Vitaceae; genus Tetrastigma; species Tetrastigma voinierianum. The sequence continues at coordinate 332,376 of JAEQBH010002559.1, forward strand.
GATAGGCCATCTACACAATCGAAGAAAGCTATACCGGTCTACCCTGCAACCATAAATGTCAAATTTTCAATTTTTGGAGAAATTGTGTCCAAATTTTTCGGGCCATTAATTCCCTAGAACACAACAAACTAAACAAATTTAAGGGATATTTGGTTGGAGCTGATTGGGAAAGTTGATTTCTGATTCATCCACAGTTAACTCTTAAAGGCTCCTTACTAAAGACTCCTAATTACCTACTGATAGCTGATTAGGGTTAAACAACTCCTAATGGATAAAATTTACATATCGTAACTTATTATGATCCGCTCTTACTAAAATATCCAAATTTCATTTTTTATCATTCTCTCCTATTTATGTAAAAGATTGTTCACCTATATCATGTCTATATAGGTAAATTAACTTTCAATTAGCTACTTTTAATAATCTACTTTTATAAGCTGCAATTTATAATCAGCTATCCAATTTTTTTTTTTTTTTTATCAATTTTTCCTATTTACGTAATAGACTGTTCACCTGTATCATGTCTATATAGGTAAATTAACCTTCAATAAACCATTTTATTAAACAATAATTTATAATCGACTATTAGCTGAATCAAACATGCACTTAGTTCAAATCTAAAAGCAAATCACAAACAATAAGCCTAGTTTGTTGTTTGATTTGCTGATTTAGCATAGACCAAATTGTTGTTAATATTGTTAGAATATTACCACTAGAGACTTGTTTAGAATTCCCAGCAACAATGCCAAAAACTTGTTGTACTGTTAAGACTGTTTTCTACTATTTGTTTATAATAATATATTTGAAATTCAATTTGGTCTAAATAACTGCAAGTGCACACGTCAACAAGTAATAAAATGAATTATAAGTCAAAATATCATTCCCATAGGGATTGGAGAGAAAATTTACAGATCAAGTACCCATACTACTCAAGATCATCACTATTTGAACCTCAAATTTTATGAATGTCACTAACTAAATACTGAAATAAAAGTATTTTTTTATGTCAATTTTTCTTAAAGTGAAAAAGATATTCAAATCTAAAGGAATTAAAAGTTTAATTGAGATTTAATAACACTGGGAATGCGATCAGTGTTATGATCATCAAATTGCATATTGTTAAAAAACATCATAGTTATGAGGCAGATTAAGTTTGTCAGAGGAAGCGTAGTAGTATAACCTTGAAATACCTTCTGACACTATATATTTCACCATTTAGAACACAATATACCTCAAATTTTAGGATTTTATCCTCTTTAAGGACAGTTCTTTACAATCGGCCTTTCGTGCTAACCATTTCTTAATTTAAAATCAACACCCCATAGGCAGGGATAACACAAGTCTCCTTTAATGTAATTAGTACCTTAGTCTACCGTTTGAAAAGAATAATCACTTCCATCAATTAGAAGCACAAACATTCTTTCAAACTGAGATGAATCCTCTAAGTATTAGACTAACAAATCATCAGATGGTCCTTATTCTGAGAACATTTATGTTGTCCTTCGAGAAGAACAGCAAGTCATAGGTTAGAACATCACCTATGATTTTATCAAAGTAGTATAGAGTTCGGCTATTTCCTAAAGGATGCAATCTATACCCACAGATGTTTGCTCTCTGCTCTCGAGAACTCACTTCTTTGTGTCACTCAGAGGGGTCTTGGAAATCAAAACAAAGATACAACTCTTTTTGGGTATAATCTACTGATATTTAGAACAAAACATTACAAAAGCAGTATCAATTAGATAAATCCAATATTTAAACCACAACTTTCATTTAATTACTACAAAAGCGATAACCAAACACTAATCCCTTCCTAGAGGGAGCTTAGTCTTCCATAATTGGATCACAAGAAACAATGACTAGTTGATCAAACAAATTCATAGAAACTGTAATCAAAATTGAATAAAATGGGTTATAGAAATATTTCCAGATTTCACTTAAGTTTAGACAGAAATGAAGCTTGATATACAAAGATCCCAGCTCAATGTTGCAGCTCATATCAACTACTCTAATCCTTGAAAATGAAAAATAAAAATGAAAAATAAAAGAAGAAAATAAAAACAGAAAATAAAATATGTACAAAAGCTTCAATCTCTCTCTCTCTCTTCGTCCCTTGAAGATAGTGATTCCAATGCAGACGCTTACTTTTTGATTGATGTATCTGCTTTGTTATGAGCCTCATAAATGGGCCAAAATTCTAGAAATGAAATTTGTGGACTCAATGCGAGCCCAGCTAAGGTTCATTTTGCGACAAAAGAAACAATGTCGCGACATTGCATCATCTGTCTTTGTCTTCAGGCTTTGTTGTGGTATTGTTGCGACATTTGCTGTTGCTCCTTTCTAGAATGCCCTTTAATTGTTTGTTGTGACAAAGTTTTGAATGTCACGACAAGGATGCAATGCTGGTTGTCATTTGTGTTGTTGTGAGACTATCGCAACATTGAGGCTTGACATTACTCTTGGATAACTGTTGCGACAAACTTTCAGTCGATTCCTTAGGACTATTGTTGCGACAAACTATGTAATGTCGCGACAAACTTTCTGTAGATTTCACTGGTCTTCTCCTTATCTTTGTTGCGACAAAGTTTGAAATGTCGCGACAAACTTTCCTTGCCTTCTTCATTGTATTATGTCGCAACAAACTTTGGAAATGCAGTGACAAAGTTCATCTGACTCCATCTCATAATTGTCGCGACACAAGTTTCAAATGTCGCGACAAACTTTCTTTGCCTTGCATTATTGATCTTTGGAGGGTTTTTCACGACATTCTTTCTATCTTTTGCCCTTTGTTTTGTCATGACAATCATTTCTATGTCGCGACATAATTTCAGTGTTTCTTCAGGAATTCTTCTCATCTTTTGTCTCGATATATATTGAAATGTCATGACAATTTTATGTTGCCATTTGCCTTGTTCTTTGTCGTGACAAACTTTATGTGCCTTCTGCTCATAATATGTCATGACAAAGCTTTGAAATATTGCGACAAAGTTTACTACCTTCAGTCTTGTATTGTGTTGCGACATAGCTGTGAAATGTCGCAACAACTTTTGGTTGTAATCTCAGGCATTCTTCTCAATCTTTGTCGTGACAAGGCTCCCATTGTTACGACACTCATTTTGCCACTTGCTTGTAGTTTTTTCGTGACAATACTGAAATTGTCACGACATTCTACACTTCTTGCCTTAGCCAAATTAGCTACTTGTCTTGCTCTTTTTGCTTCTTTTGTAATAAAACTTGCAAAACACAAATTTTGGTGAAGACTCCATAATTTTACACTAAATTAAGTGTTAAAGATCTCAAATATGCATGAAAAATGGACTTAAAAATTAGATGAGTTTCATACTTATCAAACTTCCCAAAACTTAAAGTTTTGCTTGTCCTTAAGTAAAAAAAAAGAAAGATTCATTGTTTGTCCTCAGCAGTCAAAGCCCAATTTTAAAGCCATTTTCTTTCTGTATTTTCGAAATATCATGATTTGGTTAGTGAAATGTCAGTTGCGATATCAATTCCATCTAAACTTCTATTCATGAATCCCAAATAATTTCAATTCAAATCATTCAAATAAACAAATAATTCATAGATTGTAGACAACTACAGTTATTGACCTTTGATGTGAGAGTGTGTGTTGGTCTTCCCTCTATGAAAAATTTGCAGGTTAGGTAGCCTTATGAGACATATTGTAAAAGAATGGTAGTCTCTATAGAGTGAATTAGGTTCCATAGGCTTGTTGGTCATATTATTCTCTACTAATTTAGGCGTAACACCACCCTCAGGATCAAATAGGTCTTATAGGCTTGTAATGTATGACTTGGGTATTGGGTAGTTGATTGGACATTTAAGGCTCAAATTCACCCAAAGTGCACATACTGTTCAACATTTTCCCTTCAAACTTCTCAACCTTTATTTTTCTACTAAAAACATCCTTCAAGAACCCCCAAACTTGGTTTGGTGCATCTTTTACATATTCTCCACTGTGGCTTTTTCTTTTTCCACTATCTACTTTCAATTCAGTTCCTTCAGTTCAGAAGCTCCTTTCTTTTCATTTTGTTCAAGGTTTTAGGAATGGTGCAATGTTTTGCCTTCTTAAGCTTTCTACCACCACCAGCAAGCTTTGGGTGGCCAACTCCCATCTGGAGTTAGCGTTAAGTGCTAGGTGTAAAGTTTCTGCAAACAGCCAGCCCGAGGGAGGGAGGCTATAGGCAAAACATTTCTCCTTGAAAATGTATGCTTTTCGGCTCTCTTGTTTTTGTGTGCACCTCCTTTGGCTACATATTTTCTCAGTTTTTCTTCCACATTCCTTAATTCTCATCCTTCTTCTCATTCTAAAATTGTACTCCCCCAAACTTGTCCTTTTGATTACTTTTCATGCACTCATCTTGCAATTTGGGCAAACAAAGGGTTCTTTACTAAAGGATTAGATTTAAGGGAAGGTTAAGGTTTTTTATGTGGCTTTGATGATGAAATTGGCATTAGGCTCAAACAAGGTACTAAGGTATATACATATGCATATCAAAGGGTATGCTTTGAAAGGCACAAACTTTTCAAGGATGAACTAAATCATTTCTTGTTGGTTGTGATGCCTAGCATTTCGCCTTGAATAATAATATAACAAGTTCTAGGACCCTTTTAGACTAAAATTACGGTAAATCCAATAAGAAGTTCCTAACCCAAGCATAATAAGTTTTTCAAGGTACTTATGACCAATGTGCCTATTTTCAGTGTTCATATGAACTGTATTGTTCAAGAAAACTAAAATTATTAGTTTATAACACTTTTATCAATTTAAACAGCAAGATTCCCACAAGCCTATTTGTCATTAATATCACAACTTTTCAGTTATGTTGAGATCATCTTGCCCAATTTCATCCACAAATTGTTTTGTTTGGTTCCTAAACAGGTCACTATGCTATATTAACATTCAAAAGTTCATTTTGATTTAACAATTCTTTTCATTTCAAACCTCATAGCATAAGCAACTCAACAATAATCTTTCCAATTCAACCAAACAATCAACTCACTATCTTCAGTATTTAGAAAGTGTACAAAAAATGCAAAAATATTCAATACAAAGACACAATTGCACATATTCCTCAAAGAGACTTTATTAAAATCAATGGAGCAATTATAATCATTTCAAACAAACAATTATACACCATAGAGACTCATTGTTTTTGCTTTTCCTTGGGCTTAGCTAGAGATTTTGAAGGTTCCCCTGGAGGTTTGGTCTGGGTATCATTATGATTCTTTTTGTTTGAACTGGGATGTTTGTAAATTGTCTTGGAGGGTTAAAGGGTATTCCTTAAGATTCAACTGGTTGACTAAAGGGTATTACAAGGTTTTGCACATCCTGAGGTACAATGGTATAGGGCACATAATTTGAGATGTTGATTGTTGGAAGTGGCACCTTCTTCTTTCCTGAAACTATCTTCATTGCCTAATCTAAGATCTGTGCATTTCCTTTTGTCAATTCATGCTACCTTTTCCCCAGTGACTCCAAGGTTGCCCTTATGTTGATTTGTTCTTGAGTCATCAACCTCATGCTCTCATTGCAAGAATGCAGACTGTTCAACCATGCTTGATCCCTAGAAACCAAAGAATCTTAAATTTGCCTATCTCTTATTTTCAGCATTCTACATAGATCATCTTCATGCTTCCCTGACTCCTCCCAGAAAGCTACATCTCTTACCCTCAGCTCCTCTCTCCACATTGCATCCCTTTCCTCCAATTCTCTCTTCCATCCAAGATCTCTTTGCTTTATGGACTCCTTCATGAACTGATTTCTTTTCTCAGCTCAACATTAAAATATTCATCTCTTAGATGCAGTTGAGTTCTTAACTGGTTCTCTCTTTCTCTCATATTCTGCTCCATCTTTGTCATCATTTTTGTAAGCTCTGCATTGCTGCCTTGCTTCTTGGAGCTTTCAGATTGCTCATTGTGGTCGACTTCATCCTATCAGAACTAGGACTACTTTTCCTTTCTTCTCTCCTTGCTGTATTGCTCAATATTAGAGCCTGTTAAGGATTCTCAATTTCTCTTTCTTCTTCAATCTCCTTCAACTTCCCTTTGCCCTTGTTGGATGGAGGTTTGGTTATGGCAGTGAGGGTGAGTGGAGGGGTTTTGGGGCTTCTTTCTTTTTCTTCAAGGTCGAATTGAACTCTTCTCAATATGCACAAAGTGGTTATTGTTGAAGGGTGAGGGATAAGACCTTTGAAGTTGTTGCAGTAGTAATTCAAAATGGATTTCTCTATGACCTTGCCCATATTTATCTTGTAGCCCTTCAGAATGGCGTACAAGAGCACTGCTTCTTCCTTCCTCACTGTGCTCAAGTGTTTGGAAGACATCAGGACTGAGCTGAGGAAGTAGAACCAGACCATGGCTTCCTCAGTTAGTGACCCTTTGGCGATAGAGTCAAAGGGTTAATTCTTAGTTCCTTTCCATTCCCCTTTCCCAGCAGTGAGCAGCTCTACAATCTTCTGGTAGTCTGGGTCTTTTTGTAGCTTTTTGAATTTGGACCCATCTTTCAGATCCTTAAGCTTCAACACTTTGTTTATCTCATTCCTGTCGAATGAGATCCATCTTCCTCTGACATAGTAGGTCTTCTCCTTTTCCCCACCATGTTTGAGTAGAATTCTCTTACTAGTATAGAGGCGCCTTATGCTCAGATGGCTCCACCCTCTTCTCAATCATCTCCTTGAGCTAGTGAAGGATGAGCGCACTTAAAAACCTCTTTCTCCAATAAAATCCTTCCTCAGCATTTTCTTGTCCATGACTTCATATGCTCTGTCTGATACGAACTCGTCCATCCTAACTTCCTTGCCTTGCTCTTTTTCTCCTTCTTCATTTCTTTTTATTTTCCTTCAGTCTTTAGCCTGTGCTTTAGTTTAAATTCTTTATTCTGGCACTTCCTGTTCAACTTTTGTAGTTTGCAGCCGATGATTCTAAAACTCATCTATTTTTAAGCCCCTATTTCATGCATATTTAAGGCTTAAAAGTTCAATTTAATGTAAAATTATGGAGTCTTCTCTCAGATTTATGTTTTGTAAGAAATTAAGGAAAAGAAGCAGAAATCAGCAAGAAAGAAGCATAAATCAACATTGTGCAGCAAAGGCAACAATGTCGCAACATTGACTGAAGAATGTCTCGACATCAACTCAATGTTGTGACATCGTGTGGAGAATGTCTTGACATGACTTCAATGTTTCGACATTGGACCAATGTCGTGACATCGTGTGGAGAATGTCTTGACATGACTTCAATTTTGCGACATCGGTTTACAAATGTCGCGACATCGGCTGAAGTGGGTAGAATAGAAATTAGCAATGTCACGACATCACCACAACATCAACTACGATATCACACTAAACTGCAGCACTCAAGGCCAATGTTGCGAAATCAAAACTCAATGTCGCAACATTAGAGCAGCAATGTCACGACATCAAAAAAGGCCTAAACACTGAAGATCTCACATTGCAATGTCACGGCATCACAACTCAATTTCGCGACATCAGATCTGGGCAGCCAAGGTTGAAACATTAATGGACTAATGTCGCGACATTAGATATTCAATGTTGTGACATAGACATTAAGACTTATAATGTCAACTCAATGTTGCGACAGTAGGTTAGCAATGTTGCGACATCGGCTGAAACGATCAGAACTAAATATGCAATGTTGTGACATCAAAAGACAAAATCACGACATCAGAGTTTAGTAATATTGAGGCAATGTCGTGACACCAAAATTGATCCACGACACTGCATCTCCGATGTCGCGACATCGCCATGACATTTCCTGGTAACTCAAAATGTAGAATTGCCTCAACAGATTTTCAATGTCGCGACACTAGATTCAATCCATGACATAGCAGCTCTGATGTCGCGACATTGGTACGACATTGCCCATGACATCAACACTATGGAAGATTTTTTCTTGGGCTTTTTGAAGTTCGAGATTTTCGCCTCGTTTTTAAGGCCCAATGTCTTAAGCCTATAAATAGAATCTCCTATGGAGGAGTGAGGAGCTTTTCAGTTGTTTTTCATCCAATTTGTTCTTTTTGAAGAACCTAAAATCTCGTTGTATATATTTTCCTTTTTATTTTTTTCTTTTATTTTTTAGTTTGTTTCTAGATTTATTTATTTATTTTTTTTTTAGGATTAGAGTAGTGGATTTGAGTTGAGATTCTAAGCTCGATTGATTGTAAATCAAGCTTCATTTATGTGTTTTTAGTGGAATGGAAATTTTAAGGTTCATTTTTATTTCAGTTTTGATTCTGATTTGATGAATTTGTTTGATTAGCCCAGTCATTGTCATTTGTAATTCGATGTGAAAGACTAAAGCTCCCTTTGGGAAGAAATTTTTGTTTTGATTGTTGTTTATAGTATTTTAATGCTAATTTGGGAATGAAAACTGGAAGTGATTTAATTGGTATTGCTCTTACAATGAGCTGTTTTGAATATAGGTGTTCTATACCCCGAAAGAGTTGTATCTATGTTATGATTCCAGGATCCCCCTAAGTGACATAGGGATGGATGACCTGAGAGCAAAGAACAATCACTTAGGGGTACATTGTACTGATATTCATGGAACTAATGCACTCTAATGATCACTTTGATACATTACTGGTGATGTTCTAACCTCTGACTTCAAGGTTCCCTCTTAGGTGACAATAGGAGTGTGTTCTCGAGGCATAAGAGTCGCTTACTGATCTATCAGTTTAATCCATAAAAGTTTCACCTCTATTTGGTAAAATAATCTCAATCCCATGTTAGCCAAGATTCTAATCAAGGAGAGAGGGCATTTTAGTAGAATTGATGGCTGAGGTACCAATTGTATTGGAGAAGGCTTGTATTTTGTCTATGGGAGTAAGCAATTTCCAGTACTAAGAGATGATTGTGAAGTATTGAGAAGGAAAAAACAATTAGATCTTAAAGAGGATCAAGTCCTACAAGTAGCTCTTTAGATCCATTGACCTGGTTTAGGAATATGGTCATCTAGAGAGTGAAATGTGTAGTGTTAGGAGGCATTCCCAAGCTATACTGCCCTACTCTTGGACAATTTCAAAGCTCATGCCCTTAATTGTATTTTCTTTGGGAACTTTGCAAATTGATAGTCATAACACTAATTTAATTCCGAGTGTTATTTCAGTTTAGTGACTTCTCTAATCTATGTATTTTAGATTTCTTTTTCATTACAAAACATTATATAGAAAATTCTTTCATTCAATTTATTTTAATCTCTTCTAGAAATTAGATGTTCAAATAGTAATGATCTTAAGTCGTAGGGGTAGTTGATCTTTAGATTTTCTAATCAATCCCTATGGGAATAATATCCGGACTTATAAAGTCCACTTATTACTTGCATGACCTGTGCACTTGCAATGATTTAGACCAAAACCAATTTTTAATAGCATTATTCTAAACAACAGTAGAAAACAATTTTGATATATTTAGTGAAAAAAGTTTTTGGCACAGTTGTTGGGGATTTGAAACAATTTTTGGTATCCGAGTCAATCACTTTGTCAATTTTGGTTTATGTAAGAATCATTCTTATCAAGTTTTTGGCGCCGTCGCCTAGGACTGAATAGTCCTTGGTAGCAGTGTTAAGAATGAGCTAAACATATTGTTTGGTTGTTGTCTAACAAGTTTTTGGCGTCGCTGTCAGGGATTGAAATAAAATTTATGGATCAATATTCAAACCAAAAAGAGAGTTGCTAGTTTGGACATTTTTCATTTATTTTTAGAAAAAATTTCAAAAATAGTTTTAAGTGCAGCAACTTATTCAGTTACTGATCTTTTTATTGAGCTTATCATAATACATTTTAGTTGTCTACTGATCTCACTTTGATTTTAGTGTATTATCATTTTAAGTACCCTTTCATGCAAAGAAAACCAGAAATAGAACTGTTACCATTTGACACTAAGCTAGAGAAAAAATTGAGAAATTTGAAGAAAGTGAGAATAGAAAAAGCAATAGTGATGGCAGATGAAAGAGAAGTTAATCAAAATGTTCCAATAGCAGTAGCAAAAAGACCTCAGAGGCAAAGAATAATGGAAGACTTCTGGAGACCTATCATTACGGATGAGTATTCTGTAGTCAGGCAACCTGCAATAGAAGCAAACAACTTTGAGCTGAAGCCTACACTCATCCCCATCGTTCAGCAGCACCATTTCACAGGGCATCCCAGTGAGGATCCCAATGAACATTTGGGCAGATTCTTGAGGATGGAAAATATAGTGAAGCTGAATGGGGTAATTCTAGATGTTATCAAGCTGCAGTTGTTCCCATTTTCACTAAGGGACACAACAACAAGTTGGTTTGAGTCCCTGCCATATGGATTAGTAAATACATGGGAGGATATGGTCGAAGCTTACTTGAGTAGATTTTTCCCTCATGCTCTTACTTCAGAGAGGAGAGTATAAATCATTTCATTTAAATAAAAAAAAAAGATGAGAGTCTTAAGGAGGTGCCCATTGCATGGCATAGAACAAATGACACAGATGGATATCTTTTATCATGCCATGAACCACACTTCAAAAGGTATCATTGATGCAGCTTGCTGTGGTGCATTTAAGAGGAAGAGTGCTGAAGAGGTAAATCAGCTCATTGAAGATTTGGCTAAGAGAAACTACAAAGCTCCATCTGAAACTTTAGGGAGCAACAACAGACTGAGAGGAGGTGTGATTGAGCTCAATAGGATGACTGCAATTGAAGGAAAGTTAGATGCACTGATGAGTAGATTGGGTAACCAGGAAAGAAGAATTCATGCAGCACATGAAGTGGGAATTATGGAAGGAAGTGAGTAGAAATGCATAACTGACGAGGGACTTACTCATGAGGGTCCTTATCAGGTGAAGGAAGCTTAGTATGTGAATGGTAGTAGAAGCTACAACTTCAAGCCCAAAAAGAACCTTCCAATCCACTACACACCTGCCTTGAGAAACCATGAGAACTTTTCTTATGGAAGTAGAGTGCAGCAAGGTCTAAGACCAGTACAGGACTTTCGGCAGCAGTATGCTCCACAAGGTTTCTAAGGACAGTATTAGCAAGACAGCTAAAGAGGTGAAAACCAGAAAGAAGGTCCCAGTCTTTTGAGGAATAAATGTTGAAACTTCATGGTAGAACAAGAGGTATTGAACATACATGGCGAGAAGTTTCTTTGAGTAGCAGCATTCCAAGCAAACACAATTGTGTTTCATGCCAACACTAATGAATCTTTAAAGAATCTGGAGACTAAAGCAGGGCAGCTGGCCCTATCTATGCAAAATCAGTCTACGGATTCTTTCCCCAGTGATACCAAGAAGAATCCCAAGGACTGTATGGCCATAACACTGAGGAGTGGCATAGAACTGAAGCAAAGAGAAGAAGAAGAGAGAAAAATGTCTAAGAATGAAGAGAAATTTGAAACTGGCAAAGAGAACAAGCTGAACATAATAGAATTAACAAAGGAAAGTTAGAAATCAGAGGTGCAAAAAGAGCAACAAACTGAAGGGGGAAAATTGAAAAAGATGGAGGAAGTGAAGACCTATCACATTCCTATTCCATTCCCTTAGAGAATGCAAAGTCAAGGATAGATGACCAGTTTGCCAAATTCTTGAACATGTTCAAGAAAATTGAGATCAACATCCCCTTTGTTGAGGCATTGACTTAAATGCTTTATTATGCCAAGTTTATGAAGGACATCCTGAGCAAGAAAAGGAAGTTTGATGAAGAAGGAGTGGTAAGTCTATCAGCAACTTGCAATGCAGTAATTCAGAAGAACTTGCCACTAAAAATGCAAGATCTTGACAGCTTCACCATTCTCGCACCATAGGAAACTATGAATTTGGAAGAGCTTTATGTGATTCAAGAGCAAGCATAAATTTGATGCCATTATTTGTTGTGAAAAAGACCGGTTTGGGAGCTTACTCTGATTACTGACTACATAGATGGCATGGAAAACTATAGCTGACAGGGTAGCTACTAGAAGATGTATTGATCGAGGTGGGAAAATTTATTTTCCCTGTGGACTTTGTTGTGATAGATATTAAGGAAGACAAACAAATTCCACAAATTCCACTACTGCCGGACAGGCCCTTCCTTGCCATTGGAGTAGCCTCATAGATGTGAAGAAAGGAGAACTCACTCTCAAGGTAGGAGATGAAGAAGTACACTTCAACCTGAATCAGAGCTTGAAGTAGCCTAATGTTGAAAAAGCTGAATGTAAGAGTTGTGAAAATGTAGTTCCTATTAGTTCTGAACTGATTTATGATTGTAAGATTCATAATTCAATGAATGATAATATGATGAATTTCCAGTATATTGAGGATCTTGATGTTGAACATCTGAATGTTAGTCTTGAATTAAAAGAAACGGTACTTAGTCTGAATGAAAGCAGTGTAGAAAAATCAAGCAGTAGTGAAGAGAAGGTACAAGAAGTAGAAAATATCTCTAAAGGGTTCATTATGAAGGAATTACTTAAACATTTGAAATATGTCTTCTTAGGAGCTAAAAGAGCACAACCTGTAATTATAGCAGTTGACTTGATAGTAGAGAAAGAGCATAAACTAATTAAAATTCTTAGAAAGTATAAAGAAATCATAGCCTGGTCAGTGGAAGACTTGAAAGGGATTAGTCCATCAATTTGCATTCATAAAATCCTCCTAGAGGAGAATGCAAAAACATCAATTGAACATCAGAGAAGACTGAACCCAGTTATGAAAGAAATTATCAGAAAAGAAGTGATTAAATAGCTTAATGAAGGATTTATTTATGCAATCTCAAACAGCCCTTGGGTGAGCCCAGTTCATGTGGTCCCAAAAAGGGTGGATTCATAGTCATCAGAAATAAGAATAATGAATCAATTTCAACAAGAACTGTGACGGGATGCAGGGTATGCATTGACTATAGAAAATTAAACACTGCCACCATAAATGATCACTATCCTTTGCCTTTTATTGATCAAATGCTGGACAGATTGGCAGGACACTTCCATTTCTATTTTGTTGATGGATATTCTGGATATAATCATATTGCCATAGCCCCTGAGGACTAGGAGAAGACCACCTTTACATGTCCTTATGACACCTTTGCTTTTAGAAGGATGCCATTTAGATTATGTAATCCTCCAACTACCTTTCAAAGGTATACAATATCCATGTTCTCAGATTTGGTGGAGGAGACTATGGAAATATTTATGGATGACTTCTCAGTTTATGGATCCAGTTTTGAGATCTGTTTGAAAATTTTAACTGTACTTCAGAGATGCCAAAACAAGAACTTATCTTTGAATTGGAAAAAAAAATTGTCATTTCATGGTAACAGAAGGTATTGTCTTAGGGCACAAAATTTCTGCAGTTGGACTAGAAGTTGACCAAGCAAAGGTTTTTGTGATTGAAACTCTAATTCCACCTACTACAGTCAAAGGGATTATAAGTGTTTTAGGACATGCTGGATTTTATAGAAGATTTATAAAAGACTTCTCAAAAATTTCTAGACCATTATGCAGATTGCTGGAAAATGATGCAAAATTTGATTTTGATGAATCATGCGGATTTGCATTTGAAGAAATAAAATCCAAATTAGTTACAGCTCTCATCATGGCAACACCAGACTGGAACAAAGATTTTGAGATCGTAATGTGATGCGTTGACTATCTGTGGGAGTAGTGTTAGGCAGAGTAAGAATGTTTTCAGAGCCATATACTATGCCAGCAAAACCTTTAATGAAGCATAAGAGAACTACTCAACTACAGAAAAAGATATGCTAGCATTGGTTTTTGCTTGTGAAAAATTTAGACCATATATATTGGGGTCCCATATCATCATACACACTGATCATGCAGCAATCAAGTTTCTCATGCCAAAGAAAGATGCAAAACCAAGACTAATCAAATTGGTATTATTGCTGCAAGAATTTGATTTGGAAATCAAGGACAAGAAGGGGAGTGACAATGTGGTGGCAGACCATTTTCAAGATCAGAAAAGCCTACTCAAGAGGAAAGAGAGACTGAAGTAGAAGAAAATTTCCCTTGATGGCCGGCTTTCCCAGATATGATTCAAGTACTGCTGGTATCTTGCGATATTGTGAAAAACCTAGCACAGTGAATTATGCCACCATAATTCAACTACCATGAGAAAAAGAAGTTGAGGAGCGATGTCGGATTGCATATGGGATGACTACATTCTTTGTTGAAGGTAGATCAAAATAATCAAAGATGTGTGCAGAAGTGAAGAAGGTGAAATTTTGGATAAATGCCATGCATCACCATATGGAGGACACTTTGCAGGAGACAGAATAGCCTAGAAAATTCTCTAGTCAGGTTTTTACTAGCCTACTTTTTTATAGAGACTATTCTGAATGGATTAAACATTGTGATAGATGCCAGAGAATGGACAACATAAACAAAAGAAATGAGATGTCTCTGCAAGGAATCCTAATGGTGTAGATTTTTTATGTATGGGGGGTAGACTTCATGTGACCTTTCCCACCCTCCTTTGGAAATCTGTACATTCTTCTTACTGTGGATTATGTGTCCAAATGGGTGGAAGCCATGGCTTATCTCAGAAATGATGACAACACAGTGGTGGGGTTTATTCAAAGAAACATTTTGAGTAGGTATAAGCCCTAAGGACAATCATTAGTGATAAGGGAAGTCACTTTGCAAACAAGTTGTTTGCAAAACTGATGAGCAAATATGGAGTCATATATGTTATGGGATTGACTTATCACCCTCGGTCAGATAAACGGCAATATCGATATGGAATAAAGAATATATTGGAGAAAGCGATAAGCTTCCTGGCGAGCAGGAGGCCCGGTCATTAAAGGCTAGATGATCGTGAAAACTACAGGTTTGCTTATAAGTCTCCTATTGGAATGTCCTCATATAGGATAGTATTTGGGAAACCTTGCCATATCCCTCTTGAACTTGAATATAAAAGCGATGTGAGCGATCAAGCTAAACTTTGATTTCCAAGATATTGGAAAAAGAGGCCCTTTAGATATTGGAACTAAATGCTTAGAAATGAAGCCTATGACAATGCAAGGATCTACAAAGATAAGACCAAGAAATGACATGACCAGAGGATACTAAGAAAAGAATTCAAAATAGGAGAATCAATCCTCTTGTACAACTCGAGGCTTAGACTTTTCTAGGGAAACTCAAGTCAAGATGGAGTGAAACTTACACAATAGTTGCAGCTACACCTTTTGGAGCAGTGACACTGAAAAATAATTCAGGAAATGAGTTTAAAGTGAATGGTCAGAGACTAAAGCATTATCTTGGAGGAATTTTAAAGGAAGGACAGTCCCATATTAGAAGAGATTGAAAGAACTGCTAAAAAGAGAACATATTGCAACAATGTCTAGCTAAAGACATAAAACTAAGCAACTACTTAGGAGGCAACCCAAGAAATTTTTTATTTTATAGTTTGATTTTGTTTCATTTAGTGTGTTTTGAATAGTTTATTTGGAAAAATAGTTTTGTATAAGTTATTTGAAACTTATATTAGATATATTTTTGCTTAATTTTAGGACAAAGGAGCTACAAATATCTAGGGAATTTAAATGGAAGCACTTCAGACCAAACTTAATGATGCAGAATTTACCACAAAGGGGGGTTCATTTCCCTAACTTATTCTTTAAGGATAATGCACATGTTAAGTTTGGGGGAGTATGATTTTTTGATTTAGAAATTGCATAGTAGCTTCAATATAAAAATATTTGCTGAATTCTGAATTGCATTGCATAGAGAATTGAGTGTTATTGTCCATGCTTGAATTGAGATGCTTAATCTTGTTAGATTTGTATTCACTAGCATGAATGGAATATGCAGAAATGAATAAAATGAGAAAACAAGTAAAATAATGGAAGAGAAAAATGGCTTCTCAATGTTGCGACATTGATAGTGATGTTGTGACATTGGCTCATGAAATTTCTCCAATGTCACGAAATTGCCCCCGATGTCGAGACATCGACATTTCAATGTCGCGAAATCACATTTACAAATAAAAGACATCAAGAAAGACATTCTATCAATGTTGTGACATTAAGGCAGTGTCGCGACATTACAATCTCAATGTCACGACCTTAAACCCAGTCACTATAAATTCTTAATCAATGTCGTGACATAGCATCCTCAATGTCGTGACATTGAGTTGAATCTCTTGAAATTTTTTGTTAACGTCGTGATATTGACACTCAATGTCGCGACATCGCACTTAAGGCAGTCTACCTATTTAAAGGAACACTTATTGAATTTTCAAATCTAAACCAAATCCTTCAATTTCCAGAGCTCTAAGCTAAACTAAATCTCCATTTTTGAATCCAAGAGATGTCAAACCCTAGCTCTCCCACCCTAAACGAGGTAGTAGAGAGCATCGTCGAGGAGGTTTTAAGATAGAGGGCCGAACAAGAGAACCAGGAGACTACTCTTGAGGAAGTGGGGCAAGAACTGAGGAGATTGAGGTTGAAATAGAGGTAGGAGATGTTAGAGATTTCTACTTCGACAGGGGAGCAGAAGCTTATAAGAAACACCTCGCGAAAAAGGGGTTTGTAGAAGAGAGAGGGTTCAAGAAGCTTGTGGCTCCCTTTAAAGAGGAAATCGAGAAAAGGGGCTAGGAAACTGTGAGCAGGCATATGGAACCAGGGAAAAGAGCATTGGTGAAAGAGTTCTACGCCAATCTTAAAGATAGAAAGGACCTGACATGCTACGTCAAGGGGAGATGGATCCCTTTTGAGGAAAGGGCCATCTCCCAACTCTTAGGACTTAGACAAGGTGGAGATTGCATAGAGTTCGAGCGTATTCAAAAGAGTCCTAATTTTGAAAAATAGATTGCTTAGATCTATTACGTATCGCGAAGTATTCCCAATGTAGGAACTAAAGTCGTCGAGCATTATATCGCGTGGGAGTCAGGTCATTTCCACAGGGAGTGGTATCCTAGGTGATCCTCAGGGATTGCTCTCCGAAGAATGTGCGTTTCAAAGTAAAATCTGGGGTTGTGATTGATTGATTGAGTAACCGATTAAATTAACTATTTTAAAACAAAAGGGCGAATGATAGGGTCCTTAGGTTTTCACTCACCGCCGATCAGGTAATACCCACCTCTTATTCACAATCTCATCTAGGAGCCATTGATGAATGGTCTTCGACGGAAGATGTAACATTAAAGGCTCTTTTAAGACAAAGAACAATTGAGTGATGATAAACACTTGTTCAACCGATTTGCTTGGACTCTTAGCATTTCCGATGAAACACAAACGTGTAGAAAGTCTCTCGTTCACACGTTGTCAAGAAGATGCCAAACTAAGGGTTTTATAAGTTTCATAAGGGCTTAGCATCGTATTTTAATCCAGTTGAAGCACAAAAGGGTGAGTGTGGTTACCTTGGCCTGGTGAGTTTCACCGATAGAACCCTATCGTGGGTTTGAAACTCCATTGAAACTGAAAATCGATTCATGTTTGATAAGAAACTATGCATAAATGTGACTTGAGAAATAACACCTAAATTGCAAGATTGGGATATCAAAAGCACATAATCCGTAAGAAAATACCGAGTTATATGAACCAATTGAAAGATTACAAGTAATTGAAAACTTAATCAAGAAAAGTAAGTAATTTCTACTCTATAACCCTAGCAAAAATATGAGAGAAACACTCCAACTGCCTAAAACCAACCCTAGAATTAAAATCGTTTTCTCTCGTCTTTAATGGGCTAAATACCATTCTCCTTAGTGATTCTATGGTGGCCTAAAGATCAGCTGTGCACTTTCAGACAAAGATTGGAATTTTCCTCGTCCCACAGATATCAGATGTCGTACCGCACAAGAGTGTGGTACCGGTACCAAAAGTTTACTGGTACTCCACTGCCTTGGGGTACTGGAACCAGTATGTTGGGTACCGGTACCATTGCCTCCGATCGTTTCTTTTCTTCATCAGCAATTTCATTGGGCTACCTAATACATTATTATCAACAAATGTATTATTCAAGCATTTCCGTTTCCTCTGAATCAACCCTGAGCAAAATTGTGTGAATGTGTGGACTCTTAAAACCTCGTATACACATAAAAACACTAGAAACGATCAAAGGCAACTCATTATACACAAAATGAGAGCAAATATTATCGGGGGTATTAAATCCTATATAAATGTTGTAATTTACGATTCAACACACTCCCAACCTACATCTTCTGGGCCCCAGTAAAGATTCGAACTAGTAACACCCGCACCGATTATGAGTTTCCAACAAATGCGCTAGGTGCGCTTAGGCATTGCAAGTTTCCCATAGGGTAAAATGAGCACAAGCATATAACCCTGCTGTGAGTGCGTAACTCCGTTTTAAACTCACTGAATACCACCGGTTGCACTCTTCCTATGACAGAATTGGCCGTACAACTCCAATAATGGAACCTCCCACCCAAGCTCGCCGACCGACAAGTTACCACATGAAGCTGTCGTTAAAATCGCTTAAAACTCGTATTTAAAAATGGGTTATAAAATTTTTCACTTTTCTATCAAAATCACACCTTTAGATTTAACTAAAACTGCAGAGCATAATCGATCGCGACCTATGGTCAAGCCCAAAATACAAAATCACCTATAAAAACAAAAATACACTCCCAATGTTTTCCAAATGTCCAACTACAACAATAAAGGACCTCTGGTCCTCATCAAAATATAAGATAAGGATCAATCCAATATAAGTTTATCGCAACTTGTTTTTCTCAAAACCATGCATGCATATTTTACAAAAGATATTTACATATACAAAATGCCACATTTTACCCTTTACTACTTTTGTTTTACTAATCGTATCTTATATAAAATCGCGCAACACAAATGCCTAGGACCGAGGATCCCGGAAAGATCTTTCGGGCTTCAAGAGACTCCGCACCAAAAATTATTTTAAAACAAAACTCGTGAGCCAAACGCCTGAGTACTTTAAGTTCTAAATGCCGCCGTCTCATTGCCAGACTTCAATATGAAAATCAGACGTAAATGGTTGTAAAACCGCTTATGAGAAAACCGGAAGCTTTTGCTATGAAAGCCATTTCAAAACTGCCTCAAAACTATTTCGCTGTTGAAATTGTTTCGCAGCTCGAAACCGGCTCCGAAACTAATTCCCGTCACGAAATCGCTCAAAACTATTTCATTGGTCGAAAAACTCCGGCTTCTGGTGGTTAATATCCGAAAGTGCTATAATCAGAATCAAGTACCAACCATCGTGGCCCATTTCCTCGAAATACCCTAGAAGTGATGCCTCGGAACCCTGGGACCCCGGCACTCCAGAGGTGAACCCTCGGAACACTACCCGGCTAAGATGGTCCAAGTGAACACCCACGGATCTATATAGCATAAATCAACCCTAGAACCAAAATGCCTGGGTGAGGGAACCCTAACCAACACCTCATCGCTATGTACTCAAGTCGCTAACTATATACCAATGTGCAGAGGGCGACTCACTATATAAATATATACTAGATCTAACCCCAATCGGCTTCGACCGTGCAATATAGTTAGTCATAATATCCCATGAACATCGCTTACGTGACAATCCGAAATACATCCGACCGGGAACCGAAATATGGACATCAGTGGGTTTCGCTAAAACTTGTGCCAAACTGCTTTCTTAAATACCTAAATCAAACTTTTCACGAGTATAACAAATGGGAGGTAAAAATGCTTTATAAATCTATATTTTCAAAGCACTTTGCCAAAATTGTAATTTAAACACTCGCTTTTAAAATGATTTCAGTACTCACATTTTTCTAGACTAATTTCTTTCAAATCTTGTCAAGCACCTAGATTCTCAATGGATGCTCAAATCGCCTACACAATTCATTCAATTAATAAATGCCCCCCTACCAAACGTTTGAACTATAAAACATACATGGCTTTCTAAAGTGACTATATCAAACTAACTCGACATTCTAACAAAACTTTACGCAAAGAACCCATTCGACATGGACATCGATAATATGATGAATTTGACCAAATGTCCATACACACAATGCCCATAAAACTATCTCGTTTTAGTCAACTTTTGACTTAAGGGACTTTCCATATATAGTCTAAAAAATACCCTAAACATTTCTCGAAATTCGTCCTTCGACTCTGTCACGCCAAAATCCTGAAATTTCAATCAAAACTGTCCATAAACAGTCCCAAAATTCAGCCATGACTGTCCGAACACAGTCCCAAAAATTCCTAAACTCAGTCTAAAAATTTTGGGACTGAAGTTTACGACCTTTTACGGTCTCTAAGAAAATTTCAAGCCATTATATAACCTTGTGCTTGAAATAACACAAATAGAAATTTTCTACCTTTTAAAGTTTGACAAAAGGCTAAGATATTGGTACCTATGCGTAGCTCTCTTCGCGTAGTCCAACTTTGCCTTCTGCTCCGACGAACGTTTACGGTCCGATTTTCGTGAATCTGAAAGAGAAGCAAAGAGAATAAAAACTAAAATCGCCTCTGTTTCTCCTAACATCCCGCAGCCGCCCCTACCATTTGCTTTTATTGTTTTTGATTTTTTTTTTAAATCTTTTCTTTAATTATTATTATTATTTAGATAAATAATTTCTATTACCCCATTCAAGTCCATTTTTATCCCGAAAATTTATTTATCATAATCAATATTCTTTAAATATTTGCCATTTTTTTCTCGAGATTTTCTAAAACCTGCCAAAGTTTCACTCTAAACCTTCGCTTGCAGGGCTCAGAAATATTCCGAATTATCTCTGAATTTAACCTTAAACTTTCCTGGTTACTAGGATTTCGCGAGACGAACTTAACTAAGACAAATTAAGCCACTATCCGAGATCTGTAGAATTTCAAACTCTCGAACTATTTTGACAATTTATTATTATTATTTTACTATTTAAACTTCCATTAATTATACTTTCATTCCTCCACTTTCCTAATTGTAAAAGTGCCACAATTCTTTGAAAACTTTACAATTTCACTCTAAAACAATTCTTCAAAAAATTCTATTATGGCACTAAAATAATTATGAAGCCCAGGCACATACTTGCTATAGATGATACCAGATAACCCTCTAGATGGGTGTTACAACCACAGTCTCAAAGTAATGGACAAAATAACAAACTGTTACAAAACAGAGATACTCATATAAGGGACCATGGAGCTGAGAGAAGAAAGGCTGCAATGAGATCACCAAACTGAAATGAACTACATTATCACTACAAACATTTTACCATAACCAAGCAAACTAACATGCATAAAAGTCAAAGAGGAACATCCAACATAACTAAAATAAAAAAGATCTTTCAAGCTTGTAATGACCATGGCTACAGCAAATGTATTTATAGAAACAAATGGGTGTTAGCATGACGTGGCTGCAGGTCTCTACCAACTACCACCACCCTATTCTAACCCACAATGCTACTACTCTACATCCTCCCATCATCAGTTGAAGAGAATGCGTCTTCATCTACACAATCATCAAGCTCACTTAATCCCCTTCCTTCCAATGGGAAGCATCATCTCCAACAGCTAGCCCTGTAGGATGTAACTCAAGCCCTGAGAGCCTCGTGATCCAGCTTGAGCCTCGCTTCCCCAGATGCATTTGAACCATCCTTTGATTTTACGCTCCATCCTTTTCAAAGGGGATGTACCATCACCTCGAGCTCTAGACGATGATGAAGCCCCAAAAAATAGTCATGGGGATGTGACGACCGGGAGGCCTCAGGAAGCAGTCATTTTTGCTCGGCCCGGTTTATGACGGGCCCCAACCTAGGGAAGAACTCTTTTTTCTCTACCTAAGCCCTTATCCCTCTGTAGCCTTCCACTAGATTTGTAACTACAAAGTCGGAATGGAATATGCCCAAGCTCGCTGGGGACCCGAAAATCCCCTCATAATACACCATATTACCAAGGCATAATCAATAATTTTTCCAATCATTACCTCATACAGAAACTAGATTTCTTCCTTGCTTGGTAGCTTCTCTTTTCCCTTTGGCCCGATCATATTGTGAATGACTTTGTTCATCAATGCATACTTAGGATTTAATTTCCCTGGAATGAACTCTTTGCGCACAAAACCTCCCATGGGTACTGGGTTGGTGCACATGGTATTTGCAAACAGACTGGCATCAAACTCTGTAATAGCCCTGAGAGGGTAAGGTCGGTCATGTGTGGCAGGGCAGATGATTAGTACCCAAAAAGTGCTATTTTGAGTCCTATTCAAGATAGGTTTTGAGTGCTTTTTGCGTACTAATCATGTGAATTAAGCCAATTGACATGTGTAGGTCCACTTAGTACCACTGATTTTGTTTCGAGTTTGTTTTTGGTAATTTTGCAGGTTTTGCGAGCCTCAGTCATAATTTCAAGTTTGGTGTCGTATTGGTGCTGAATGTTGAGAATTCGATGATTTTACCGTCGAAATAAAGAAATGTCATGGAACTCGATGAAATGGAAGATGCAAAGAATGAAGGACATAGATTTTTGCTATGCATTGCGAAATTTTCAATCCCCGCGAAAATTTCTTATGCACGCTTTTCGTTGTTAGCTAAATTTCGCTATCATAGGAAAATTCGCCATCATAGCTTAAAGTTACCGTGCATAGCTTAGGGCCTTCTGAATTTTCGCTATGCCTTGTATTTTCTCTATGATAGCGAAATTTCGCTATCATAGCGAAATTTTCGCTATGATAGCGAAATTCACTGCATAGCGAAAATCCTCCCCCTATGTTTTGGTTCCAAACGACTCCCTCGCTTTTATATAATCTCATTTGTCCCTATTGTAATCATATGTATTTAGGTATTTTATATTCACATTATTTTGGATGGCTATATAAGCTACCTTATAGCTTTTGTAACTTAATTTCGACGTTTTTAAATGCAAATGTTTTAAAGCTACAATTTTTCTCTTTCTCTCTTCTTTCTTCATTTTCAAGGCCAAACACACCCCTCGAGCATGACAACTTAAGGGATGCTTTGGCTGGCCTCAAAGCCTTGAAGAGGAGGCTATTGCAGCTTGGTTATTGGTGGTTTGGCAAAAGGTCCCCATGTTTTAAATGGAATTGTGCATCAGATGGTATTGTTCCATAATGCCCAAACTAGGGTTTAATGCTATTTAATGTCTTTCCCTTGGTCAATACTTGTCATGCTTAGGTTCAGGGCGGCATTCTAATGGTAGATGGACTCGACATTCATTAGATGTCATTTACTTAGCCATTGAAATGAGATTAAATGCTATGTTTTCAAACTGACAACACTAAATGCCTAAGATTTGTTTTAACTCAAATAGAGTGTTTTAAGGTTAGTTTCTTTAAAGCTAAAACAAAGATCCGCTTTTGTTATGACTATATGTCATTTTCCTAAATGCGAAGAAATGACGAGGACACCTTAATAACCTGTATTTTATCGGGTTAGTGACCCAAGCCTTCAAGGTCACCATTTCACACTTTAATTTAAATCAAGCTTGGGCATCTGGTGC
This sequence comes from Tetrastigma voinierianum, assembly GCA_016808115.1. Classification (NCBI taxonomy): domain Eukaryota; kingdom Viridiplantae; phylum Streptophyta; class Magnoliopsida; order Vitales; family Vitaceae; genus Tetrastigma; species Tetrastigma voinierianum. The sequence goes on from JAEQBH010002559.1 coordinate 355,806, forward strand.
TGAACAACCAATCTCCTCTCGTTTACCAAAATCCAAAATCCAAATGAAAGCCTCACCATTTTGAAATCGCGATACAAATCATTTGTGGATGAAAACCCATCCTCACCGATTCTAGACCTACCGCAAAGAGTTTTTGACTACTAGCAGAGGAGGAATATAGGATGACAAATTGCTGATTCCCGATCACCCTACCGTGGCACCGACCAAAATGGCCAGCTGTCGGGATGGTGCCAACCACGGATGATGAATTGATATGAACTCGGTAATCTACATTACAAGTATTGGTGACCTTAATCCTTCTTTTACCCCCGTTTGTAAGAATTGCAAGTTTTTTTTTTACTTAGCAATTACTCGTGACCGTTTTTTATTCTACAAATAATTAATTTGGTTTAATAACACTCGATCCTTTGGCAAGCTTCTTGTTTGTGTTCTTTGCTTGTCTCATTTGTGTAATAGGTGTTTATAAATAATCGGGATAGAGATAGTCTGGGGAGATCGCAAAGAATCAAGACACCAACAGCAAGATCAAGAAATCGCTGTCATACGTGATCAAATGGATCCTCTACCTGAGGAACAACAAAGTCAGCAAGGTACTCCAGTGAATCCAACAGCATACAGATCAATGAGGGATCACATACACCCTCCTAGAGTTAGTGCTCCTTCCTGCATCATACCTCCTGCTGAGGATGTAGTAGTGAGACCCTACCTGCCATTCCCTCTCGCTCCCACATTTCATGGTATGGAGAATGAAAATCCATACACTCATAAGGGATTTTGAGGAAGTGTATAACCTTTAAGGAGGGTGCAAATTGACATGGATTTGTTGAAATAGCGGCATTTCCATCGACTACAAAGACAAAGCCAAATATGGCTTAATTCACTCGGATCATGAACCATCGAAGTCGGGCAGAGTCACAAGTGTAATTCTAAAAAAATTCTTCAAGTGCTCACAAGACCAACACTTGAAGAGGTAAATCTAATATATTTGTTGCCCATGACAATGAGGTTCACCAATGTCGGGAGGTCTGGCTGGAGACTATGCTTGTCCATCATGGTTTCACACTGATGCTCAGAACCACTTCTATGGTGGTATGTCTCCAAATATGAAGCAATCCTTGAAACAATGTGGAGGGGACTTCCGAGCAAGCACCTGGGATGAAGCCATGGATTTTGAATTATGTGGAATAAAACTTCCAAGGATGGGATGAGCCAAACTCAAGGGAGGTGGAGAAAATTAGGCCTTCACCACCAAAGGGGGAGGTATTTTTCACTTTCTCAAGATATGGAGATGAAAGCAAAATATCAACCCTAAGAAAGGTGGAAGAGCCTGAAGGAAAAGACTCATGAAGTGCAAGGATCGAAACTGCAGACAGCCAACCCACGACTAATTGCCAAACTAAATGGCCACACAAAAGAACATCGTCTCAATGTACTCTCATGAGAGAGTTTACGCGAGCATGCCAATGCCGCGGGCCAATACAAGCCACAAATCCTAATGCCCCATACGGTAATGGCTATAATTCCAAATTGGAAAAGAATCACCCCCAATCTCTGAAGCCTAACTCGCTTTATGTGCTCTCGGTGCCAAACGCTTGTTCTCATCTCAACCACAACCATCACCATCCCTTCTCCGCGAATGCTTATTTTAACCTGAAAGCAAGGTGGTAGCACTTTGCGGGAAGAACAAAAGGATCAATGTACAATTGCTCAAAGAATTGATACCGTGGAAAGTAATAATCGAACAAGAGAATAGATGTGGGTCGAGAGCGCCCCTTAATCAAGATTGATAATTCATGCAGATTCAATCACCAAGATTAACAATCTGGCTGAGGCAATGTGAGAGAGAGAAGATTCCCAAACACCGCCAAACTAAAGGGAGTTCATGATCGGGTTCTTCCAAAGAACCTGTCAGATTTAAGTAAAGGCCACCATCACTGAGGGAGTGGAAAAGAAATTGAGCAAACCAAAGGCCCATGACTCCATGAAGAAACATGCAAGGAAAAGGAAGTCGAGCTCTAGAAGATACAAATGTTCAAGATTCAAAGTGAAGAAAATACGCCCCTCCATTTCCCCAAGCACTAAGTAGAAGAAAAAATTCCAAACCAAGCTGAAATTGGAGGTGCTATGCTTAGTTGCAATATTCCAATCGCTTGACATGATTAAGTGTGTCCCAACTTATGCAAAGTTCTTAAAGGACCTGTGGTAATAAGAAAGGTAGGATTAAAAGAAAGCATTCCTAACCGAAAGCAAGTCAGCACATCATTCGTATAAAGACCCTAAGAAATACAAGGATCCGTGGATCCCCACAATATCGGGGCCAACATTGGAGGGACTGACAGACAAAGCACCGCTGACTCAATGTTGTAAACCTACCGCCATATCTGCCAGGTATAAGCAGTTGGGTTTGGGGGAGTTTAAGCCTACCAACATCACTCTGTCATTACTGATCGACGCGAAAGATCTCTATGGAATAGTCGAGGATGTATTGGTAAAGGTGGACAAATTCTACTACCTAGTGGACTTTGTAGTGCTTGATACCGAACCAATAGCAAATGGGCCCAATCATGTGCCAATTATCCTGGTAAGACCATTTTTAGCCACTTCTAATGCGATAATCAATTGTTTAATGGAGTCATGCAAATTCTCACATTTGGCAACATGACATTGGAGTCACTATTTTCACTTGAATAACAAGCACAAGCCAGTGGAAGTATATCAGCAAAGAGTCGAAGGAAGTCCGCCATTGGTCAAAAATGGTGGAAACCAAATGCCCCCAAATTCGTGCGTAATTAGTGAAGAAAATGAAGCACTGTGGAGATTTGAAATGATTAGTCACTCTTGCAGAGTCAATGATCAACCCAGCATCACCTAGTGAGAAGAAGTTTAATAAGAAGGAACTCAAGTACAAGGCCGCAAAGACAAAATACTCAAGTAGGGTCATGAGCCTTCCTTGACCCCCATGAATAGAATCTCAAGAAACTCAGCTTGTTTGGTTCTCACAAAGGCTAAACCACAGCTTTAAATATTTTGTCCAATTTTCTAAATGTTTTATTTTTAGTGATTTTCTTAATACCTTAATTCTTTTTTTTTAGTAAACTATTATTTAATTTTATTTCATTTTTATTCTTAGGTTTATTTTGGAAATATTTATTTTTGATTTTTTGTTTTTTAATTTTTCTTTATTTTATTTTATTTTAATTTACCTAAATCAATTTCTTGTTGATTTGGTGCTTGGAAAATTTTACAGTAAAGAAGAATTTCAAGAACAATGGCGAATTTGGCCTTCAAATACTTCGGACCCTGGTACCCCACGGCTCAATAAAAAAAAAAAGGTAAGGGGTCATTTTCATTTCCATCCATATCCCTCCAGTTCCTCCTTTCGAGCCTCCTGCACCCCATCCCCGCTGAGCCACTCGTCCGCCCGTCTGCCTCCCGTGCCCGGCCATCGCGCCTCAGCAGCACCACCCGACCGTTGATCACAAGGCTCCCGAGCCCGCGGCCGCTACGCCGTTCGAGCCCCCACCTGGGCCGGCTTCGCGCCCTACAAAGCAGCCACCATCGGCGGCCACGCCGTCGGAGCCTGCAGCCACGCTGAGCCTCTAGTCCACCTCGTGGCGCTGCAAGGCAGCCCATCACACTCCTAGCCGTGCTCTACACTACACTGAAGCCCGTCTGCCTCGCCAAAGACGCCTAGACCACGTACATGGTCCGCACTCCACAGGTTCTCGTTATGCCCAGATCAGATTCAAGACGTAGATGGAGGATCCGCACTTCCGGGTTTTGGTGCTCATTCCTGACCCACCGCAGTCCCGAAATGTGGCCATCTAGGGTTTTTGCTAAACTGTGCCAAACCGCTTTAAGTATTGAAATCGAAATTTTCAAGAGTATAATAAGTGGGAGGTAAAAAATATGCTTACTTAACATATCAGATTTTCAAAGCACTTACAAACTGTAATTTTAAACACTTTTGTTTTCGAAAACGATTTTGAGTACTCACCTTTTTCTCAACTAATTTCTTTAAATTCTTGTTAAGCACTCTAGATTATCGTCGGATGCTCCAATCGCCTACACAATCCATACAAAGTACGAAAATGCCCTCGCCCAACGCTTTAACCATAAACATACACGTGGCTTCTAAAGCGATTATATCGAATCCAACTTCGTTTTTCGAACAAAACTTTACGGTTAGTCCCATTCGATAAGGACATCGATAATATGATGTGAAATTGACCAAAATGTCCCTACACATTAAATGCCCTCGATCCGGGGTTGAGGTCTACATACGAATAGGTAGCTCTACTCCGCTAGTCATACCCAACCTCATCCATCTCCCCTTTTCAGCCAGCTCCAATACCCAATGCCCTCCACAAGAATATGGATGGAATCTTGACTCAATGGGATTTCCATAGAGTCCAAGAACACCCAAAATGAAGTTCGGATGAAGAAATTATGACCTTCCGAAGTTGGAGGTCACACATGAATATGCAGCCCTACCCGGCCAGCCTACCCAACCTACCCATCTCCCCTTTTCGGCCAGATCCAATACCCACTACCCTCCACAGGAATATGTATGGAATATTGACTCAATGGGCTTTCCATAGAGTCTAAGAACACCCAAAACAGAGTTCGGACGAAGAAGTTATGACCTTCCGAAGTTGGAGGTCATGCATAACCCTAAATTAACTGACCCAAGAGGGTGATCCACTCTGCAGACTAATCTGGTGATCCAATTGTAGGAACCTAGCCGAGTAGACCCAGCCGGGCAGACCTAGCCGGGGTGATCCATCCTGGCAAACCCAGCTGGGGTGACCCAGTCGGGGTGAACCTAGCCGGGCGAACCCAGCCAAACAACCCTTCCACTAGACTATTCAGTGGTAAATGCATCTACAATCTCGGGCTACAGATCCGAGATTTGAGAAATTCAAAAGCCTAACATCAAGTCTGACGATGTGGCTACAAGTTATCAAGGACTAACTACCAAATTCCTTTATTTACTACTCCAAAAAACCAGTTCTAAAGTCTGGTTAATGCACTACCACAATATGCGATTGATCTCATGGTTCAAAAACACAACCAAACATTCCCATAAAGACAAACTAATTCATTATTCATTTTAACTCTAACACACAAAAATGGCACACAAGGGATGATTTCAGTCTGGGTAAGTCAGTCCCCTGGATCAACCGAAAACAGTCCCGAAATTCTCCAACACACCGGTCTCCAAAGTCTGGGACGGTTCACACTAGCTTACCATGGCCTCACATACAACCCATGCCATTTTGAATGACCCTTAGACAAAGACAAATTAAGCAGGAGAAAACCCTACCTTCTAGGGAGTGCCTGTCGGAAACCCCCAACTCCCGTTTCTATGTGAAGCCCTTGTCGTGAGGATGAATCTTCTTCTTGCTCCGCCTGAAAACGCCTGTCCGACTGTCAAGAAACTTAGAGAGAAGGCGGAGTCTCTTTCTCTACAACTCTTCCTCTCAAATTTTGGTTTTCTTGTCTCTCTCTCCTTTCCCCTCTCCCAACCTGTTGGAAGAGCTGAAGTCGGGGCTGAGATGTCCTCTCACTTGCCACATGTCCACTTCTAAGTGGCTCTTTGGATTACACCCTATCTACTTATCCATCTACCATGGATTTTCACCCACTCATATGTTGCCACATGTCTCTCATGGGTTCCATTAGAGCTCATGTTTGAATCATTCTGCACATGACACGTGGCACCTCTCGAGCACCACACGTGTCATGTCTCGCACTACCCCTGCCTCAAAAAATGTGAAATTTTGATTGTCTTGGAATTCGATGTGGTAGCTAGATTTCGCGAGACGTTTTCAACTGCAGTCCGCTTCACTGGTCCAGGTCTAGAAAATTCCTGATTTTGGACCTAAATTCTACCGTCTTACCCTTCCTAAAAAATCTGGATCTTCCGGGGTTTCACATCATCGTTTTGTTTTCAATACACATTTTCCCATTAAATATGGTAGTACATGCCCATGTGGTCCATTTGCCACATTTATATATTACGGCATTATAAGCCGTTTCAATAACAAAATTACAAAACAAAATCAGAGTTCACTTTTTCAAATTATAGTTTTAATACGAAAAAAAAAATAGTCAAATCAAATTCATGAATGCATGTGACGGAGCTTTACTTTTCCTCCATGTGGCTTTGACGATGACTGTGAATCTTAGCGGTCCCTCGGGTCTTCGCATCTATTCTTCCTAAGACTATACGATGGTAAAACAACGCGCTAAGCATTTTCATGCTTAGTGGTTCTATAGTTCTCTCTTCCATTTCAGTTTAATTCAAATCATGCAATTTTTTTTTCTAAACAATGCTTTTTAACCTTTTTGAATGATCAATGCAATACAATACCTATATTCATTTCATATACATTCATATACAATTTATTGATAATTCCAAATATGCACTTTCATATGCAATAAATCATTCAAAACACAATTCATGCATTTGCAATATTTTCTTATCATATGCAATATATACATCTTTATATAAATAATTCATTTTCCAATACTCATGCAAGTTTTCGTATGCAAATCATTTCACAATTATTTGCATCAAATCAATTAAAACACTTCGATATACAGTTTATTGAAAATCATTTCAATAATAGAACAATGATCGTAAGACTTGAAATAAGAAGAGATTGAATGGAGAATAAACTCCAAAATGGAAACAAAAGAGAGAGTCGAAGAACAAACCAAAAATCTTGTTGCAATTTGATTCCAATCCTCGGAATCTCAATCAATTTGGGCCTTCCTCCTCGTCAGCCCCTATTCCAATACAATTAACAGTCATATTATTAGTCGGGTATTCTAGGAGTTCTATTTAGGTTTACTTTTACCCAACTCCCTTCCGGTACATTGTTCTTTTCGTTTTTTTCCCATTTCCTCATCCTTAGACATTCTTATCATTCTATTAGCTAATGAGGGCAATAAACAATGTTTGCCCAACGACCAGATCGCTGAGGCAAAGCGGTACGGAACATTTTTCATATAACTTGTATACTTGTAAGAACCCTTTCATTCTCTTATTAGATCCCATTTTAATCCAATGGATGGCTTCAGTACTTAGCGGAAGAGAGGAACCAAAACATGACTTATAGGTACGCCTAGCGGGTTTCGCTACACTCCAGGTGCGCATTGTAGAACACAGGACATTCCCGCCTCGGGTTCTCCAGGGCAAGGTAGCCTCCGCCAGGCTGAGCTCACGCCAGAGATGCACTCCTACGCCTGCCGTAGGGTGTTGGGCTGATGTAGGAATTGACCATTTTTGGCCATTTTCATTGAAATCTTAACCAATACAACCCCAAAACAAGCTACAACTTTTCAAAACACTTTTATTCCACATTTGGGATTTTATTAAAACTAAACACAAGTAGAAAGGGGGTTAGGGTTTGGTTTTTCTTACCTTAAACCTTGATTCTCTTTCCTTTATCCTTCCTCCTTCTTCTTGATCAACTTATCCCTTGATTACATGGAGAAGAAAATCACAATTCCCTCTCTACTTCTCTCAACCAAGCCCTAGTTCTCTCTCTCTCTCTCTGAAAGTATGAAATGCCCAATTTTAAGACCAAATTTGATCTTATACCTTAAGTCTTCATAAGGCCTTGTTTGGCTAGCTCATTAAATGGGCCTTATCTTTTTTTCTTTTTTTCTTTTTTCTCATTTTAACTCTTCATTTCACTTTGATTTTCACTTAATTTCATTTCATTCTCATTTTAACATTTACACTCCTCATTGATGACCCTTAGCTCCTTATTTGACATTTTTACCAAATTTATTTGGCTCCTGTAAAATTTTTGGGTTTTTATCATTTTTTTTCGTTTTTAGCCATTTAAATGTCAAAAAAATATAATTTAATTCATTTTACACCCTGAACATGTTATAAAAAATGTTAGGGTATTTTCAGGGCGTTACATTCCTTTTTATTTTTTTCTTTTATTTTTTAGTTTGTTTCTATATTTATTTTTCTTTCTTTTAGGATTAGAGTAGTGGATTTGAGTTGAGATTCTGAGCTGGATTGATTGTAAATCAAGCTTCATTTATGTCTGAACTTTAGTGGAATCTGGAAATTTTTCTGGAGTTCATTTTGATTTCAATTTTAATTACAATTTCAATGAATTTGTTTGATCAACTAGTCATTGTCATTTGTAATTCAGTAATGGAAGGCTAAGCTCCCTCTGGGAAGAATCTGTTGTTTTGATTGTTGTTTATAGTATTTTAATGCTGATTTGGGAATGAAAATGGGAGTGATTTAATTGGTATTGCTCTTCCAATGAGCTGTTCTGAATATAAGTGTTCTATACCCCGAAAGAGTTGTATTTGTTGTGACTTTCCGTGATCCCCCGAGTGACATGTGATGGACGACCGAGAGCAAAGAGCAAAATACTGGGGGTAAATTGTACTGATATTCATAGAACTAATGCACTCTAAAGATCACTTTGATACATCACTTGTAATGTTCTAACCTCTGACTTCAAGGTTCCCTCCTACGTGATAATAGGAGTGTGTTCCTGAGGCATAAGAGCCTCTTACTGATATATCAATTTAATCCATAGAGGTTTCACCTCAATTTGGTAAACTATTCTCAATCCCGTGTTAGTCAAGATTCTAATCAAGGAGATAGGGCATTTTAGTCGAATTGATGGCTGAGGTATCGGTTGTATTGGAGAAGCCTTGTATTTTGTTTATGGGAGCAAGGCTTCAGCTCTAAGAGATGATCACTGTGGAAGTATCGGGAAGGAAAATAGTTAGATTTAAAGAGGATCAAGTCCTACAAATAGCTCTTTAGATCCATTGACCTGGTTTAGGAATATGGTCACCTAGAGAGTGAAATTTGTAGTGTAAGGAGGCATTGCTAGGCTACACTACCCTACTCTTGGAAAGTTGATGCCCTTAATTGTATTTTCTTTGGGAACTTTGAAAATTGATAGTGTCGACCAATTTTCGTACAGACCAGTTTAACCAAGTAATTGACATAGTTACCAAAGACTAACTAAAGTCCTTGGCAACGACGCCAAAAACTTGCTGACCGATTTTGATTAAAATATGTGTTTATCCTTTTGTAAAATGGATTCATTAAAAATTGAGTTTGGTCTAAATCACTGCATGTGCACAAGTCATACAAGTAATAAAAGTGGATTTTTAAGTCCAGATATCTTTTCCACAAGGATTGATGATGAATCAAAAGATTAACTACCCTAAAATAGTGTTAAAATGATGAGATGAATAATAAAGTAATACTAAAATAATTTCACTAGTATACATAAAGAATTTAATAAAAGTGGATTTGAGAATTCACTGAGTGAGACAACACTAGGAAATAGACCAATGAATAACTATCAATTTCTGCATCATTTTGAGTCGTAGCTAAGCCATTAGTTGAAAAGCTGAATTTATCAAAGATGCATTGTGGTATAGTTTGGATATCTCCCTTAACCATACATTTCACTAATTAAAGATTCATACTCCTTCTGGACTCATGGGTCTAATCAGTTACTTGTAAGATATAATCCTCTTTCTAAGATTTGGGTATTTTTCATTTTCAATACTTCACACCCAAATCTTAAGACCGAAGAATTCTTGCCCCCATAGACAGGATATTGCAAGCCTTCTCCAATTTAAATGGCACCTCATCCTTCAATGCTGATGAAATTCCCCATCTCCTTGATTAGATCTATGCTAACACGGGATCAAAATCATTTTATCATAAATAGGATAAACCCCTGAGCGATTAAACTGATACTTCATCCAACCATCCTCACATAATGAGTAAGTTAGTAATCTATCTCGGTAATCTTCAGAAGTTCATTGGGCCAGTATTAGTCTACCATACCACAAGGAACTGATCTGCACTTCGATTCTTCCATCTCTCGGTGTCACATGGGAGGGCCCTTTGAAATCGAGCAAGATACGTCTCCTTGCTTTGGGTACACGTATACTAGCACTTGAAATGCTTAAGTTCAAGAATAATATCAATCAAATAAATTCTGCTTTAACTATGGTATTTTTTCCACTTTGTGCGTGGAAAATAACAATCACCATCAACCCATTCAAAGGGAGCTCAATTTTCAAAATCGGTTCACACATATCGTTGACTAATCAAGTTAGGAAAATTCACCGAAATTCAAACGAACTGAAATAAATGATCTCCAAGCAATTTTCAAAATCCATCTAAAGTGTAACAATAGTGAGGGAGAAATTTTTACAATAGATTCCAACTTGAAGCTACACATCAGTTCATTACTCAACTCCAGAAAATAATCAGAAAACTAACTAAAAACTACGCTAAAACAAAATCTACTAAAAATGAAATCAAAGAAAAGAAAAAAAGAAAAAAAGAAAAAAGAAAAATAATATACAAAGAGTCTCCAACTACCCAAAAGTCCTCGGATTTTGCGGAGTCACTGCGGCACAAGGTCTTCTAGATTGTCTATTTATAGAGCCTTAAATGATAGGAGGCACTTCAAGGAACAAATTGTGGATCCCCAAAAATTATGGCCCAAAATGGTCTCTTTGTCGCGACCTAGAAAATTATGCCGTGACAGAGTTTTAGTCTTTGTCCCTTAGCTTCTATCGTAGCCTGTAGTTTTTGCTATACAGATTTTCTATTTTTTTTCTTGGATTGTTTAGCAACAGACTTTGATAATGTCGCGACACAGTTTTGATGTCGCATTCTTGTTCTTGACATGACATAAAATTTGTTGCAACCAACTTCTCATACTTTTCATGGAAAAATCGTCACAATTTTACTTTTTCTTTGTCGCGAACACCAATCTCTTTATTCTCTCTCTCTTCTTCGTCTTTTGTCATGACATAATTTTCTTCTATTGCAACACAATTTGATTTGCTTGCACTATTGAGACTGAATTCTATGTCACGATAGACTCTGAAGATGTCGCGACAAACATTCAGATTTCTCACTCTTTTCTTACTTTATACGATGTAGCTGTCTATGTCACAACATTCTTCGCGGGTTACTCAACTTTGTCGCACAAAGTTTCCTTTTGCTCGTGATAAAGTTTCCTTTGTAGCAAATCGCATCTCTTCTCCGATCCTTGTCAGCCGGATGAACTATTTGTTGCAACATAAAAATCTTTGTTGGGACAAACTTATCTTGACTTATCTTAGTTCTCTTTCATTTTCTGTCGTGACATAATTTTCTTTTGTAGCGATAGAATTCTGTTACTTTGTAGCTTTTATTGTCGCGACATAAAACTTTTTTGTCGCGATAGAGATTCTCCCTTCAATTTTTCATTATATCGCAACATAAAACCTTATTATCGCAACATGCTTCTTGTATTGCTTTTCTACTTCTTGTCGCGATAGAGATTTCTTTATCGCGACAGAGTTCACCTCAACCTCATGTTTTGTTTGTCGCGACAGAAGACTTCTTTGTCGCGACAAAGTCTTGTTCCCTTTATTGTGAACTCTGAATTTTATGTCCCGACAGAATTTTCCTTGTCGTGACAAAAATCTTTCCTTGAGCTGGTCCTATGCTAAAAACTGTCGCAACATAAAAACACTTGTCGCAATTGACTTGTGTTATAACCTTGCCATATTCTATTGCGATAGAGTCAGCTTTTGTCACGATAGAATTCATCTACTATCTTCATTCTTTTATGTTGTGACAGAGTAAGGATTGTCACGACAAAGTTTCACTGCCATTTTCCTTGATCAATGTTGCAATAGAGTAAAGAGTGTCGCGACGGTCTTCTTCATACACTTCTTCACCAGTGTCGTGACAAAGTTCTATTTCTTCCTTGAGTTCAGCCTGGACTTTATTGCAACATAAATCTGCTGGTTGCGACATAGCTTTGATGGGTTCCATGAGATTATATCACGACATTCAGAAACTATGTCACGACAAAGAGTTCTGCCTTGGCCACTTTCTTTCTTCTTTTCTTGGTTGAATTATCTCTTTTTCAATAAAAACCTCCAAAACACAAAGTTGGTTAATATTCCATAATTTAGCATTAAATTATATCTTAATCAAGTAAAAAAATGCCGTAAAAATGGATTTTTGAAAATGGGATGAGTTTAGGACTCCATCATCAAAAATCCCCCAAATTTAAAGCTGCTTCCTAAGCAAAGAAAAAAATTTTGTTTGTCCTCAAACAATTTAGCTTTTATTTTTCAGGACATTTTTCTGTTAAATCCATAATTAGGCAGGAAACATATTTCATTTGTAAAATTATTTCTAAACATGTTCCAATATATAATCAATAAGATTTTCAATTAAGTTCGCTAAACAGCCAAATAATTCATATAGTGTAAACAATTCAATCATTCGACCCTGATTTGTGAATGTGTGATGGTTTTTTTTTTAGCAGATTAGTTAATCTTCTGGGATGTTACTTAGATAGCAATTTTCTCCTTTATTTTTTAAAGTCTCATATGCGTGTTTGTCATATTAACTTCCACTAATGTAAGCATATAAACCTGAGAATCAATTAGGTATTTTAGGCTTATAATGTGAGGCTTAGGTAATTAGGTAGATAATAGGATAATTTGGGCTCAAATTTTACCCATATTTCACTTGCCACTTGACATACTTGCCTTCATATGCATTCTTGACCTGTTTTCATTCATATCATCTATTTAACCTCCATTCAAGCTGCTTGGTGCATCCTTCAGATAATTTCTTCTATGGTGGTACTTTTCTTGACCACATTTAGACTGTAAACTTTCATCCTTATCTTTGAAGCTTTTTCACTTTTCATTTTTATCAAGGTTTTAGGAATAGTGCAATGTTTTGTCTTTCTAAGCTTTCTACCACCCTTAACGAACTTTGGGTCAGTAACTCCCATACCAATTAGTATTAGGGTACTAGATGTTGAACACCCCTAAGGACTTAATTATTCTAGGGAGGAAGGCTACAAGACCAAACTTATTCCACCTTGACACTTTTCTTTACACGGCTTCTTTTCCTCATTCTTTTCATTATCCTCTTTTCACAATTTGAAACAATATTCTCCAAAACTTGTCCTCTTCTATCTTTGATGTAATGGTCATGTAATCTGGGAAAATAGGGGTTCTTTATTGTAGGATGATGTCTAAGGAAGAAGGGTGTAGGCTTTTATTTGCTGGTTTGATTATGAAATTGGCTTTTGGCTTAAATAAGGAACTAGTGTGTATGCTTATGCATATTACAAGGGTAGGCTTTGAAAGGCTCAATCTTTCAAGAATGGCCTATATCATTTCGTTAGTGGTATTAAGCTGATTTCGGGCCTTGACTAATAATGTAACAAGTTCTAGGACGTTTAGATATTTAACTGTGATAGATCCCATAAAATGTCCCTAATCTTAAGCACAATTTGATTCAGAGATACTTTTGACCAAGTGCAGTGTTTATCAGGATTCATAATAACTAAACTGTTTACAAAAACTTAATTACAAGTCTTATTTGTTCCATCAATTTGTTACAATCTTCCTTATTCTTGAAGTTCAACATATTCATCTATATCTTCACAACTCTCTTCTTCAGTTCATTTCATTCCTACCTCAATTCATTTATTCAAGTTTTGTTTGGTCCCTGGATAATTTTGACTTGCTATTTGACCAATTAAAAGTTCATTTAAATCAATGATTCAATGCAGAGATGTTTAACACAACAACTAATCAATTCCATCAATATTTAAATTTCACCAAACAATTCACAGCTTATTCATCAATTCAAACCAGGAAATATGGTTTCTCCATTATTCAACAAAACCATTCACTGAAAGTCATCAAATTTCAATTATTTAAAGTAAAAGAAAGAAAATACAAATAAGACATACAAGAAATGCAAAATGAGAGTGAACACCAATTTTTGAAAAGGGATTTTTTTTTTTATCAAAATTTTCAAGTATGAGGTATTAGGTACAGAGAGGGAAAAGGGGAAGGAAGAGAATGGTGATCTATTTTCTTCTTCTTTCATGCCAATGGGAGGAATGCAGATTCACCGGTTCAAACTTGTAACCAAATGTTGCATCGTGAGGAACTGTGAACTGACTTATGGCCGCCGGACCTACTCGCCTGTTCAATTTCTATTGAATGCACTACTCCATGTATAGGCCATTTTGTTGATAAGATAATTTGTCTCTCGTCATCAGAAGTTCGTGGTTCCTCTGAAACTCACCCCCGATACATTTTTATCGTTGTTGTTGGATCATATCTAAGCTTTCACCAACACTTTTCCTTATAGTTTAGATGCCCCATTCCTTGTCCATTTCCTTTCTATCAGAGGTCTTATTTTTATACCTCACAAATACCTAAAGCAAATCATTTTATGTAGAAAGTTCTTCTCCATGGAATCTTCCTTTTCCTTCATATAGATCTTTATTAGCTCACCATCCCTCCTAAGTTGATACAAGGAGATGAAGGCATCTTCTCTACCTCGAGTTCTTACTTAGTTCTCTTCTTATTTCCCATATGCTTTTCCACTCTTCATCTCTCTGCTTTAAGGCTTCTTCTAGATTTTGGTCCCTTTTTCTGAGCTCTACATCCATATATTCATTCTCAATTGGAGTTGGATCTGCAGCCGTGTGTTCCTCTCTCGCATTTCTTACCTCATTGTTTTCAGCATATCTATTAATTCAACATTGTTATTTCATAAGCTTGAGCTTTGAGTCAGTTTCGACAGGGGCTTTGTCTCATTATCCGGGGAGCAGGGTCGACCAGCTTACACTTTCTCATCTCTATTGCTCTGGAGCTTCACTTTTAAGCTGTGTTTGATTGATTTCAATGATCACTTCCTCCTTTTTTGCAACTTCTGCCTCTCTTCCTCTGGCCTGCTCTGGGGCCCTCGTGATTCCCCCGCGCCGCTGTCGTGGGTGAGGTCCTAGAACAATTTTCTTCTTCCTCCCAATCCCCTTCTACACCACCCAAGACACAGAGCCTAGTGATTAGTGCTGGGTGTGGAATCAGTCCCTTGGAGCCTCCTCTGTAATAACTCAGAATTGAGTTTCCTATAATTTTTCCAACACTTAACTCAGGCTCAAGATGGTACATACAACAACACTGATTCTCCCTAACTGTACACAAGTGCTTAGAAGGTAAAATGACTGAACACAAGAAATAGAACCACACCTTTGCTTGTTCAAATTAATGTTCTGGGCGATGGACTCGTGTGAGTTTTTTCTGGTGGTATTCCACTTCCCTTACCATAAGTCAGAAAGTCTACAATCTTCTGGAAGTCGGGTCCTTTACCAGTTTCTTGAACTTCGACCCATTCTTCCTCTCATGAAGATTGTAAGTTTGGTTTATCTGCTCTATGCTGAAGGAAATCCATTTGCCCCTTATGTACACTATCTTATCCTTCATTCCCACCATATTAGCATAGAACTCTTTCACCACATCCACGAATCCTTAAGCCTTGTGCTCGCAAAAGAGGGTCCATCCTTTGCTCTCAATGACTTCTTGGAAGTGAGAAATCAACTTGCTAAAGCCTCTTTCTCCTATGAAGTCTCTTTGTAGTAATTTATCCCTCTAGGCAAAATAAGCCTGCTCTGAAACCCAGTCGCTTGATTTTTCTCAACTGCTTTTTGCTCCAACTTCTTCAACTCCTATCTTTTTCTTTCTAGTTTCTTCAACTGGTTGTTCCACCTCTGCCATAGATTCAACTCTTTCTCCTTCCAGCCTTGTTTCTACCTAGCCTTAGGACTGCTTTTCCTCCCATTCAAAGATACTCTCCATAATATCTCTGTGTTAGGAACAAGGCTCAAGGTTTAGACATTGTCAAAAAAAGGGCTTTGGGGATCTAGGTCAAAGGAGGGGAAGAGATTTGTGAAGAAAGGTGAGTGGGTTTGATGGTTTAATGATGCAAAGTGACTCTTCAAAGCCAAACATGATCTATTTATAGGCTCACTATTGGTTGTTCCTTCAATAAATGTCGCGACAAAAACTAGCCTAGGGTTTAATCCCTTTTTAATTTTATGTCGTGACATAGAATGGTAATGTCGCGACATATTTTGAAATTAATTAAAACTAGGTCAGTCCTTTGTTGCGACAAAGCAAAAGTTGTCGCGACATCAAATTTGATGTTCAAGTTTACTATGTTCACGTAATTTTTAAACTTTCCTCAGAATATCTGAATCTAAAGTCAACTATGGCGCGACATAGAGAAAGTATGTTGCGAAAAAAAAATTTGATGCTCAAGTAAACCTATGTCGTGACATACAAAAAATATTGTTGCGATAATGTTTTTCTTCCAGAAACACATGTTATTTACAATTCTGTCACGACATAGATAAATTGTGCCACGATAGACTTTCCTACGACTTTCAAAAGGCTAAATCAGTCCTTGTCGCGACATAAAGAAACAATGTTGCGACCGAGTTTGGCAATAATGTCGTGACAGAGAGAAAGCATGTCGCGACATTGAACTAAATTTTCCAAGAATTGCATAATTCACATTTTTCAATCAAGCCACATTCAAAGCAAGATGTATTCGCTCATACCAATCAAAACATACTTGTGAAAATTCATCTAATCATCAAAGAACCTCAATTCCAGTATGAACTACCATATTTCATTTCTTCACTCAATACACTTCAATAAGATGATATTCAGAGTATTCAAATAATGAGTACAAACAAAGCTACTATTCATTTTCTACTCTAAATAAAATTACATTCCCCCAAACTTCAACTATGCATTATCATTAAAGACAACGTGAGGGAAATGGAAGTACTCCCCCTTGTAGCAATTTTATGCATATATCAATTTGAGAAAGCGTGCTTCCTAATAACATCCATTTCTAATTCAACTTCATTGCCCTTGAAAAATCAGCAAAAACAACACTTAAAATTTCATATAAAAATGAAACTAAACTTTAAACACACCAATTTTAACAAACCAAATTAACTATGAAAATTAAAATTTTCTTGGGTTCCCTCCCAAGAAGTTGCTCGGGCTTTAATGTCTCTAGCTAGATATTTGTCAGCATCGTCTTTTCGCTTAGCAAATTCTTCCCTCTTCTTCAAATCAGTTCACTTTCTCATTTATGTTCCTCCAAGGTAATGCTTCAATCACTGACCATTCACTTTAAATTCACATCTAGAGTCAGTTTTCAGTGTTACTACCCCAAAGGGTGTACTTGCTACTACCGTGTAAGGACAACTCCATCTTGACTTTAGTTTTCCTAGAAACAGCTGAGCCGGGAATTATATAATAGGACTTGTTCTCCTCGCTTGAATTTCTTCCCTCAAAATCTTTGATCATGTCACTTCTTTGTCTTATCTTTCTAGATTCTGGCATTATCATAAGCTTCATTCCTCAACTCTTCCAGTTTATTCAATTGGAGTAATCTTTCTTCTTTTGCATCTTGGAAGTCACAATTCAATTTCTTGATGGCCCACATGGCTTTGTATTCCAATTCTAAAGGGAGATGACAAGGTTTTCCAAATACAATTTCAGGAGGAGGATTCCAATGGAAGTTTTGTACAAATTTCAAGCCTCCACAATGTATCATCTAGCTTTATAGACTAGTCTTTTCTGCTTGTGTTCACTGTTTTTTCCAGAATTTTCTTTATCTCCCTATTGGAAATTTCTGCTTGCCTATTTGACTGAGGGTGATAAACCAATCCCATCATATGTTTGATTCCATATCTACTCATGAGTTTTGCAAAAACTTTATTTGCAAAATGGCTTCCCTTATCACTAATGATTATTCTAGGTGCTCCAAATCTGCTCAAAATATTTCTTTGTATAAACCCAACCACTGTTGTGACATCATTTCTGGGACAAGATATTGCTTCCACCCATTTGGATACATAATCCACAGCTAGGAGAATGTACATATTTCCAAATGATGAAGGGAAAGGTCCCATGAAGTTTATCACCCATACATAAAAAATCTACACTACCAAGATTCCTTGCAAGGGAATTTCATTTCTTCTAATTATATTGTCCATTCTCTGACAATTATCACAATGTTATACCCATTCAAAACAGTCTTTGAATAGAGTAGGCCAATAAAAACTTGATTGGAGAATTTTTTGGGTTGTTCTGTCTTCTGCAAAGTGTCCTCTATATGATGATGCATGACATTTCTCCATAATACCACCTTGTTTTGTTTCTGCAACACATCTCCTTATGATCATATCTGCTCCTCTTCTAAAAAGTAGTGGGTCATCCCAAATATAAAATCTACTATCAGTTCTCAATTTTCTTCTCTAATGGTAGCTGAACTCGGGTGGCACAACTCCATAAGCTAAGTAATTCACAATATCAGCATACCAGGGTGTTTGGACTGATAACAAAAACAACTGCTCATCAGGAAAATTTTCTATTATTTTAGTTTCTTTTTCCTTTTCAACAGTCTTTTCCAATCTAGACAAGTGATCAGCTATCACATTGTCACTACCCTTCTTGTCTTTGATCTCCAAATCAAACTCTTGCAGTAATAATACACATTTGATCAGTCTTAGCTTGACATCTTTCTTTGCCATTAGATATCTAATTGCAGCATGATCAGTGTGTATTATAACAATGGGACCCTAATATGTAAGCCCGAATTTTCATAAGAAAACACCATTGCCAACATCTGATTTTTTGTGGTAGAGTAGGTCTCTTATGCCTCATCAAGGCTCTTTTGGTTGGCATAGTATACGCCTTGAATATCCCCTTTCTGCCTCATTCCAATACAACTCCCATTGCAAATCACTAGCATCAATAATATAATTTCGAAATCATTGTTCCAAATGCATCACCATGATGGGAGTCGCTACTAATCTTAGATTTAATTTTATCAAATGCAGACCGTAGCGATTCATCAAAATCAAATTTTGCATCTTTTTCCAACAGTCTACATAATGGTCTGGAGATTTTTGAGAAGTCCTTTATGAATCTTCTATAAAAACTAGCATGTCCTACGAAACTTCTTATCCCTTTGACTGTTATAGGAGGCAAGAGAGTTTTTATGATAGCAACTTTTGCTTGGTCTACTTCCAATCCAATTGCAGAAATCTTGTGTCCCAAGACAATATAGCCTCTATTACCATGAAATTACATTTTTCCCAATTTAAAGCCAAATTCTTGTCTTTACACCCCTGAAGTATTGTTTCTAAATTTTCCAAACAATTCTCAAAACTGGATCCATATACTAAGAAGTCATCCATAAAGATTTCTATAGCCTCTTCCACCAAGTCTGAAAACATAGACATCATGCATCTTTGGAATGTGGCAAGAGCATTACATTATCCAAATGGCATCATTCTGAAAGCAAAGGTGCCATAAGGACATGTAAATGTAGTTTTCTTTTGATCCTCTGGGGCTATAGCAATTTGGTTATAACCAGAATATCCATCAAGAAAAAGTAATGAGGCTACACATGTCCAAAGATTTGGTCAATGAAAGGTAGATGATAATGGTCCTTTTGTGAAGGCTTAGGTTTTCTGGTAGCTTCATACACACTCTCCATCCTGTCGCAGTTCTTATAGGAATCAATTCATTCTTCTCATTTCTGATCACAATGAATCCTCCCTTCTTAGGAACCACATGAACTAGGCTCACCCAAGTGTTTGTCCTTTTTGTAAAATGGATTCATTAAAAATTGAGTTTGCCCAAATCACTCATGTGTGCACAAAGTCATACAAGTAATAAAGTGGATTTTTAAGTCCAGATATTGTTCCCTCAAGGATTGATGATGAATCAAAAGATTAACTACCCCAACTACTCAATATCCTTACTATTTGAACTCTAATGTTAAAATGATGAGAGAACTAATAAAGAAATACAAAATAATTTCACTAGCATACATAATGAATTTAATAAAATTGGATTTTGAGAATCTTCATCGAAAGGAGACAACACCGGGAATGTAATCAACGACACTGTCAATTTCTGCATCATTTTGAGTCATAACTAAGCCATTAGTTGGAAAACTGAATTTCTCAAAGATGCATTGTAGTATAGTTTGGATTTCTCCTATAACCATACATTTCACTAATTAGAGATTCATGCTCCTTCTGGACTCATGGGTCTAATCGGTTACTTGTAAGATATAATCTTCTTTCTAAGATCTAGGTATTTTTCCTTTTCAATACTTCACACCTAAATCTTAAGACTGAAGAATTCTTGCCTCTATAGACAGGATATTACAAGCCTTCTCCAATTTAAATGGCAGCTCATCCTTCAATGATGATGAAATTCTCCATCTCCTTGATTAGATCTATGCTAAAACAAGATAATAATCATTTCATCAAAAAGAGGAGAAACCTCTAAGCGATTAAACTGATACTTCATCCAACCATCCTTACATAATGAGTAAGTTAGTGATCTATTTGAGTAATCTTTCAAAGTTTATTAGTTCCAAAGTATTAGTTTACCATACCCACAAGGAACTATTCCGTACCCTCAGGATTATCCATCTCCGTGTCACGTAGAGGGCCCTGGAAATCAGAGCAAGATACATTCGTTTGTTTTTAGGTACACGATACTAGTACTTGGAACAATTAAGTTCAAGAATAATATGTCAAAATAAATTCGAATTTCAAACTATGGCGTTCTTCCACTTTGTGCGGAAAATAACAATCACCATCGACCCAATTCCTAGAGGCTCAATCATTCAAAGCTGGTTCACACATATCATTGACTAGCGGTTAGAAAATTCATTGAGAAATTGTAAGCAATTGGAATAAATGAACTCCATAAATTTCCAAAATCCATCTAAGCATATGATGGTGAGAGAAAAGTTTTATAATAGATTCAACTCGAAGAATTTGCATCGAGTTCATTGCCTTTCAGAAAATAAGCAGAAAACTAACTAAAAACGATGCTAAAACAAATCACAAAATGAAATCAAAGAAAATAAAATAATAATAATAATAATATACAAAGAGTCTCCCGACTACACAGGAAGTCACAGTTTGCGGAAGGGCAGGCACGATGCCTAGATGCGTGTATTTATAGAGCCTTAAATGATGGGCCGCACTTCAAGGCACAAATTATGGATCCCTAAAAATTCTAGCCCAAAAGGTCTCTCTATCGAGACATAGAAAATTATGTCGTGACAGAGTTTTAGTCTTTGTCCCTTAGCTTTTGTCGTAGCACGCGGTTTACGTTGCTTTCTGAATTTTACGACTTTTTCTTAGATTTTGTCACGACAGACTTTGATAATGTCGCAACATACTTTTGATGCCACAGTCTTGTTCTTGTCGAGACAGAAGTGTCTTGTGTTGCGACATAAAATTTGTTGCAACTAGCTTCTCATACTTTTCTACTTCTAAACACTGTTGCGACCTACTTTTCTTTGTCGCGATCAATCTTTTGTTCTCTCCTCTTCGTCTTTTGTCGAGACATAATTTTCTTCTATCGCGACATAATCTGGTTGGCTTGCACCACTGAGACTGAATTCTGTGTCGCGGCAAACTCTAAAGATGTCGCGACAAACATTTTTACTTTTAGCTTTTCTATTTTGTCGTGACAAAGTTGTCTATGTCGCGTCATTCTTTTTGTGGTTACTCAACAACTTTGTAGTGACAAAGTTTCCTTTTGTCATGACAGAATTTCTTCTCTAATCCCTGTTGTTGGTCGAACTGTTTGTTGTAACATAGAAATCTTTGTTACAAAAAACTTGTCTTGACTTATCTCAATTCTCTTTCATTTTATGTCGCGACATAATTTTATTTTGTAGCGACAGAATTCTGTTACTCTGCAGCTTTTATTGTCGCAACAAATAACTTCTTTGTCGCAATAGAGATTCTCCATTCAGTTCTTCATTATATCGCAACATAAAACCTCATTGTCGCAACATTCTTGCTTATGTCTTTTCTGCTTCTTGTCACGATAGAGATTTCTTTGTCGTAACTGAGTTACCCTCTGACCTCATGTTTTTGTTGTCGACGAAGACTTCTTTAATCACAATGAAGTCTTATATTGTATGAACTTTGAATTTTATGTCGCGACAGACTTTTCCTTGTCGTGACTAAAATCTTTCATTGAGTTGGTCTGTCTAAAACTTTGTCATGACATAAAAACACTTTATGCATGGCCGACTTGCGTATAACCTTATATTCTACTCCCTTTGATAAGTCGTCTTTAATCGTGACAAATTCATACACTATCTTCATTCTTTATGTTGAGACAAAAGTAAGGATTGTCGCGATAAAAGTTTCATTGTATTTGCCTTTATCAATGTCGCGTAGTCAAAGTGTCCTGACGGTCTTCTTCACACACTTAACCCGACGATGTCAGCCAAAAGTTCTATTTCTTCCTTGGAGTTCACCACTGGACTTTGTTCGACATAAATCAACTGGTTGTGACATAGCTCGTGGTTCCTTGAGATTTTGTAGCGACATTGAGGATGTTATGCGACGAAATTCTATAATGACTTTCTTTCTTAACTTCTTGGTTGAATTATCCTCTTTTGATAAAACCTGCAAAACACAAAGTAGGTGAATATTCCATAATTTAGCATTAAAATATATCTTAACTACTAAAATATGCCAGAAAAATGGATTAAAAATAGATGAGTTTAAGTTTCATCGAGATAAGTCTCTTCTTCATTTCATTTCCAGTGTTTGGTTGATGACTTCTACAGCTCCATGTTTTTTGAATTTTGTTTTTTCATTACAAAACATTATATAGAAAAATTCTTCCATTTAATTTATTTTAATCTCTTAAAAATTGGGGTTCAATAATGGTTATCTAAAGTAGCAGGAGCAGTTGAATCTTTGGATTTTCTAATCAATCCACGTAGCGTGATATCCCGGACTTATATTACTTTATTACTTAACCTATGCACTTGCAGTGATTTAGACCGAAACCAATTTTTAATAGCATTATTATAAACAATAGCAAAAAACAATTTTTATATATTTAGTGAAACAAATATTTGGCACAGTTGCGGTGGGGATTTGAAACAATTTCTGGTATCTAAGTCGATCACTTTGTCAATTTTGGTCCATTAAGAATCAGTGTTATCAAAATTTTGGCGCTGTTGCTGGGGACTGAATGGTCCTTGGAGGCAATGTTAAGAATGAGTTGAACATATTGTCTGGTTGAAGTCTAACAACAGCTCTAGAGTAAATTCTTCTTCAATTTCAGCATACTCTTCCATTATTTCGTTCAAGATTGGAATCAACCTCTACTACTTAGACATTGTCGATGGCTGGATTGGGTTTAGGGTTTAGAAAAGGAAGAGGAAAGGTTCTAGGGTTCTAAAGGTTTGAGAGAAGAAAAGAGTTTCCAACTTTTGAATTCACAACGTTTAAAGTTCTTTTTTTATAAGCCTAGGGATATGTTGTGTTAATTCAATTGTTGCGACAACAAATTTCTATGTTGCGACAAAACAATAAGTTTGATGTCCAAAAATTATGTCCGCGACACAAAATTATGATTCGCAAAACAAAATTGTCATGATAAAATTTTTAATGTCGTGACAAATAAATGACTCTGAAAGATAAAATAATGTCGCGACAATGGATTTTTAGGCAAACAAATGTTGCAACAATGAATTAAAATGTCACGACAAAATATTAGACTTCCCATAGAGAACCTTTGTCACTACAAATGTTTCAAATGTCGCGACATACAAATGTTTCACCCTTAATACAAAATATAACAAACTTACCCTTATACAAGAAAAGCGGCTTGGTTTTTAAGAAATAATGGAGATTATGTCGCGACAAAATATGCATTTTTCATCCCAATCTCCATTTTTATCAAAATTTTGAGCCATTTTAATTAGTTTAACCTATCGGACAGCATGCAGTTCATTTCAATCACTCAAATCATGTTTGTGCATACAAATTTAACATAAACTAAGCATCTCAATTCAAGCAATGACAATTGAGTTCAATTTTTCTCAACCCTGCAACACATACAATTGTAAAAATACAGAAATTAATTAACTACCAAGAAAGCTAACTGGAAACTTCTCACATAATTGTATAGCATGTTTTTAAGACCAGGGAAAATTCCAATTTTCAGAAAAAGGGCAAAACGGTCATTTTGGAGTAAAATCCCAGAAAATTTAGATGCCGGATGAATAGTTTGCGATTAGAATCCTCTCACAAAATCTAGCTACTACATCGAATTTTGTCGAATTAGAGACGGTCAATTTGTGCGTTTTCGAGAGGCAGAATATGGTGGGTAAGGCAACATGATATGCAGTGAAAATTAGCGCATGACGTATCTTCGTGACACATGTTGTGAGTAGAGAGGATGGAAATGGATGGCCGAGATAGTGCCAAGTATAAAAAATCTAAGACTTGAGGACATAGATTGAATGAATAAAATTTTTAATAATAATAAGACAAAAACGTGAATAGTGTATTCTTCTTCAAATTAAGAGACAAAAAAATGTCTTTGAGCAGAAAGGATGCACGTGGAGGCTGGAATTTTTGATTTTCTAGAGAGAGGGAGCACGCTTCTTTCTAGATTTTATTGTCGGATCGTGGGTTCTCGGCCAGACAAGAAGGAAAGTTGCTCACGCGGCGAGGACTAAAGTGGACTGGTTGGTGGAGTTAGGCAACTCCAAGAGGTGGGATCTTTTCCTACTTGTGTTAATCCTTGTTTAGAGCCATCTGATTGTTAGGAACGTTCTAAGGCTTGTTTTGGCACGTAAACTGGGTCTGGCTTTGAGGCAGGGTGGAGAAAATTCCTACTTTGTGTGGTTTA
Organism: Tetrastigma voinierianum; assembly: GCA_016808115.1. Classification (NCBI taxonomy): domain Eukaryota; kingdom Viridiplantae; phylum Streptophyta; class Magnoliopsida; order Vitales; family Vitaceae; genus Tetrastigma; species Tetrastigma voinierianum. The sequence goes on from JAEQBH010002559.1 coordinate 380,436, forward strand.
ATGAGCATTGCTTTGAAAGGGTTTCATTCACATAAATAGTGGCGTGAATATTTTTACATGAATTTTTAAGATGATGAGCGATTCAAAATGAATTGCTTGTGTTTGTTAATTAGCCCATGTGAGCTAATTTTGGTGTAATTGGTTGAGAAATTACATAACATGTTTGTGTGATTAATTATGTTAATATATATATATATATATATATATATATATGCATGTGAATATATTAGCATGAATGTGTTGGAATTGACATCATGCATTCCACTTATGCCTTCCAGAGCTTTAGAATGGAATGAGTGCATGAGCACATGAAAGAAGAAAAGAACAAAAATGTTTGTGAGAAAGGAATTTCGACGGAAGATTTTGGGAGAATTGTGTTCAGGAGATGGTCCCAAAGTACACGTCGGAGGAGCCCATGAATTATTTCGGAGGTTCTCTAACACATTAGCATCTCCGGAGGGTAGTCCAACATTTTTATCGAGGCTTCGATAGTGTGTTTTCAAGAACAAAAAACTTTTGTTTTGGCGAGTTATTTATAGCATATTGAAACACAGAGCGTGTATAGAAGTCGGTGAGGACTGAACACAGAATCCGGTCATGTAGACATTCAAAGTAGGTTCATGTAATTGGTTAGATGTGTTTGTTTTTGCCAATACATGTGCACTTAGGTGGGTAGTAACCCATGTAGGAATTATCTCACGGGCTTTGCTCACCTCCTTGTCCGAGGATCACCATTTCGGGTACATAGGCGTCGGAAGGCGGCACCCATTAGAGGCCGTTTTAGAAGAAAGTCGGGTTGTGGCTTTGGTAGTTATTATGTATGACATGTATTAGAATTTTGTAAATTTTAATATATGTTTGTATTAAGAGTAGTGTGTTAACTCTTGAACCATGTGAGATATATTTGGTTGGGATATTTATTTTGTGAGTATTGATGCAGGGGCCCAAGTGGCCATTATTTTACTCGCATTTGGACCTTGTGTGGTCGTTGTATATGGTTGGGACAGGTTATGTACCTTGGGTAGAGCTCGATACAAGGAGACTCTTGCACGATTTTCATAGTGGTGTCGGGTTACTCGACATCCAGACTATTCTGCAGTTAACGAGGTTGTCAACGGACACCGGTTTGGGGCGTCACAACATCACTTTCTGCTGATTAGTTGAATTTCATTCATTGCATCAAAATTTGCTCTTTTCTGATAACTCAACAACATTATAACTTTCTTGTCTGAAAATCGGTAAAAATCTAGCCCAACATTATTAAAAACAAACTTGGAAATCAAAACTCAAAGCAAACTAAACTAATTAAAAACAAATTATAAATGAAAACTAAAAGATTTGCTTAGGTTTACAGAAGAAGGTACCTTTCAGGTTTATGTCTTTAGCTAGACATTGCGATGTCACCAATCTTTTCTTAAATCTCTTCAAAATTTTCAATTCTCGAGCAATTCTTCATTCAGATTTCCTCCAATATAGTGTTTCAGCCTTTGACCATTTACTTTGAATTCATTTCCAAATTCTGTCTTCAGTGTCACTACTCCAAAAGGTGTAACTACAGTGATTGTGAAAGGACTACTCCACCTTGATTTAAGCTTTCCTGGAAAAATTTTGTTGAGTTGTATAGTAGCACTAGCTCTCCCACCTTGAACTCCTTTCTTAGAATTCTGATGTGACATCTCATAGTCTTGTCATATAAGCTCTAGCATTGTCATAGAGCTCAAACCTCAGTTCTTGGTTCAATTTCAAACTATGATAAAAATCTTTTCACCTTAGTAGCTTGGCAATCAAAATTCAGCTTGCGTTCCACGGCGCTATATTCCAATTCAAGAAGGAGATGACAAGGCTTTCCATACACAATCATGTATAGGGACATTCCAATAGGAGACTGATAAGGGTGAATCGTATTAGCATTTATAGCATGTTTCTCAGGTGTTTATGTAACCAAAATTCTAGATTCACACCTTTTGTGTAAATATTACACTTACCCCTCATCTGTGTGAGTTTTGCAAAGCTTGAATGTAAAGCAAGCAAGGAAGAGGGCAAAAAGAGCAAGAAGCGGAGAACTGCACGGAAGTGCCGTGGCGAGCAGCTTGCGAGGAGAAACGATTCGCCATAGCAAAGAGAGCATCGTCGAGGCAAAGCTAAAACTAAAGAAATCGAAGGCCTCGGGTTCATGGCGAGAAGAATACAACCATGGCCCGAAGAATACCCATCGCCCGAGGCGGGGGCGACCCTCTTCATCGGTTGCCACATGTCTTCACCAAAAGCGAAAGATGTTGGATTCGTTAAAATGCCTCAATTCTGGCCATTTACATTCATTGTCCGATACTATAAATACTTGTTTTGTAATATTTTTAGGGTTGGACATTTGTCCAAGCTCTCTCCAATGCTATAGATGTTGGAGAAAGCTTGGAGATTTGCACATATCCCTTCTTCTAGGGTTTCTCTCTAAGCTCTCATTTTCTAGGGATTGTAAATTTTCTTATATATTTTAGCTTGTTTTTTGAGCTAAGTGCTAAGACCTTTTTATAAATATACACAAATTAATAACACTATTACTAAAAGACTATTAGCTAATCCCCAAACAAAGCGTAAAAACTTGTATTCTGAGACCAAAGCGTATGATGCTAGTTGTGTATGCCAAACTTCTGGTACTGCCACTTAATAACTATTCAGTCCCCGACATCGGCGCCAAAAACTTGTTAAGTCAGATGCTTGTGTAGATGAAAAGATTAATTTGGTTCTTTTGTAAATGTATTCATTATAAATTGAGTTGGTCTTGATTACTACAAGTGCACAGGTCGTACAAGTAATAAAAGTGGATATTTAAAGTCCAGATATCGTTCCCACGAGGAATGATGAAAAATCAAAAGATTAACTACCCTAACTACTCAAGATCATTACGATTCGTTTTCACGGTACTAGTACTAGGAACAAATGAAATTCAAAAAACAATATGATAAAATAAAATTCAAAATTAAGAAGTTCTTCCACTTGTGCATAAAATGACTATCATCATTGACTATTTCGAGAGCTTCGACTTTTCAAAGCTAATTCCTCGCCTCGGTGACTAAGCGGTCGGAAAATTCACTAAAATCATAAACGAACTGAAATAAATGAACTCCAAAAACTTCCACCCTCCATTTAAATCAGACGGTAATGAGAAAGATGATTTTAATAATAAATTCCATTTCGAAAGTGCACTTAGTTCAAACCCCGAATCCGAATCTCGAAAAAAGAATACATTTAAAATCATTGAAACTCTATTGAAACTAACTACTAAAAGAAAATAAAGAAAAATAAGAAAAGAAAAATAAAATAGCAAAGTCTTCAACTATGACGTCTTGGAGTTGTGGAAGCTGCGCATAGTGCCCTAGATACGTCTATTTATAGACTTCCCAATGTTGGGCAGCACTTCATTAATTGCGTTGTGGATCCCCAAAATTCTGACCCAAATTGGTCACTATGTCGCGACATAGAAATTTCAATTGCGACAAAGTTTCTAGTCTATGTTGTTGGCCTCTGTCATCTCATGCAGTCTTCAGTCGTGACCTGTTCTCTGAGCTCTTTCTTGAATTCTGTTGCGACAGACTTTGATAATGTCGCGATAAAATTTTGGTGTAGCAGTCTTGTTCTTATCACAACATGAATGTATTGTGGTGTAACACCAAACCTATTTGCTACTAGCTTCTCATGTCATCAGCTACGAATTTTATGTAACATAATTTCCTTGTCGCGACAAACATTTTCCTTTTCAGCCTGTCAACTCTATCGCAATAGAGTTTTCTCTGTCACGACAAGATTTCTTTGAGTTCTTAGTAATTTCTATCGCGATAGAAACTCCTTGGTCGTGATAGACTTTTCTTCTCTGATTCTTGTCGCTTGCTCAGCTGTTTATCACGACATAGAAATCTTTGTTGCGACATGCTTGACTTGGCTAATCTTAGTTCTCCTTCTATTTCTGTCACAACCTAATTTTATTCTGTCGCGACAGAGATTCTTCCTTCATTTCTTTACTATGTCACAACATGAGTTTCTTTGTCGTCATTTTTTTTGTGTTTCTCTTCAACTCCTTGTCACGACAGAGAATTCACCTCCTTCATGTTTTGTTTGTCGCGACCAAAATAATCTTTGTTGTGACAGAGATTTTGTTGCTCTTAGTTGTGAATTATGAATGTTATGTCGCGACATGATTTTCTTTGTTGCGATAGAAATTCCTCCTTAAGCTGGCTTGGTTCTAAAAACTTTGTCGCAACATAAAAACACTTGTCTCAGTGGGCTTGTGTTATATTCTTAGCATTTTCTGTCGCGATGGAATTGTCTTTTGTCGCGACAGAGTTCATCTGTTGGTCTTCAGCTTTTTATGTTGCAAAAGAGGAAATATTATCGTGACACAACTCCTTTGCTCTCTACCTTGATCATTGTTGCGATAGAGTTAAGGGCATAAACAGTCTTCTTTAACAATGTCGTGTCTATTGTGTAGTTTTATCTGGACTTTCTTGCGACATATAGGTACTTCATTGCGACATAGTTCTTTTAGCCTACTTGAAATTGTGTCGCGACATACAAAAACTATGTCGCAACAAAGACTTCTATAGTTTCCATTTTTTAGCTTATTTTCTGCTTGCTTTCTCTCCTTATTCAATTAACACCTGCAAAACACTAAGTTGATGAATGTTCCATAACTTGGCATACAAATAGAGCTAAAACTGTTAAAAACATGCCAGAAAAATGGATTAAAAATATACGAGTTTAAGACTCATCAAATTCCCCCAAACTTAAAGTTTTGCTTGTCCCCGAGCAAAGCAAAGGAATTGTTTGTCCTTAAACAATTTGGCTTTGATTTTAAGGACATTTTTTTGTTTAAAGCTCAATTGGGTAGGAAACCTTGAAAGTCAGTTGTAAAATTACTTTTTAAATATGTTTTCCAATCGCATAATTCAGGAAGATTTTCAATTAAGTTCAGACGACAAATAATTCATATGGTGTAAATAATTTAATCTTGAGCCTTGATTTTGTGTGTGTGTTGGTCTTTCTCTTTCTTGGCGGGTGATTTAAACTCCTTCCCTGGGATAACCTTTGTTGGCATTCTCTCTTTCATTTTAAAGTCCCATATGCTCGTTGATCCATATTTTTCTCCACTAATCTTAGATTATAATACCACTTCGGGATCCATCAGTCTTTTTAGACTTGTAATGTATGGCTTGGGTAACTAGGTAGATAATTAGACACTTTAAGCTCAATTTTACCAAGACTTCATAACAACTACACTCCTGTATGTGAATGTCGTTTCTCTTGATTGTAAGTTTCTAACCTTCCCATCATGTTTGTGCATCTTTCTGCATATTCTTCATTGTGGTATTTTTTCTCTTTTTCATTGTCCACACATAGAAGATAACTTCTCTCCCTTATTTGAGAAGCTTTCATCTGTCACCAAGTTTGATGGAATGGTGCAATGTTTTGTCTTTTTAAGCTTTTTACCTCCTTTAACGAACTTTGGGTCAATAACTCCTATACTAGTTGGCATTAGGGTACTAGGTGTTGAACACCCCTCAGGACTTAATTGTTCCAGGGAAGAAGGCTACAAGACCAAACTGTTTATCTTGATGTTTTTCTTTTCACATCTTCTTTCATAATTCTCTTCATCTTTTCTTATCTCTCTGCATTTCTTTCCTAGCCCTTTTATCATTCTCCATGACTTGAAATAATATTCCCCGAACTTGTCATTTACATCATTGATATTTTGTCGATGTCTGGGCAAATAAAGGGTCCTTTACTATAGGATTATGTTTAAAGAAAGGGAATTGGACTTCTCATTTGTTGGTTGATGATAAGATTAGCTATAGGCTCAAATAGGAAACTAGTGTATATGTATATATCATAGGATAGGTTGAAGGTTGAACTTGGGGATGGCCTAAATCATTTCTGTTAGTGGTATTGCCTAGGATTTATTAACCGACTAATAATCCAACAAGTTCTAGGACATTGGAGATATTATTGTGATGGATCCCAGAAGATGTTCCTAATCATAGCACAATTTATTTCACACATTTATTTGTAACCTTCCAATTCCATTCATTTTGTCCTACCCCAATGCATCTATCATATTTTTGTTTGGTTTTGAAATTTGTTGTTGTGTTTTATTTTTAGTTTTTAACAAGTCAAGAGGTTCATTTTAATCATACATTTTAAGCTCAAAACAATCAACACAACCCTGCAATTTCATTCTTTAATTAATTCAGTCAAACAAACATATTTACGGCAATTTGACACTTGATCGAGTGGCGGTTTCTCCATTTATTCAACTAATCCATTTACCATAAGTAAAAAATTTCTAACTATTAAACATGAAGGAAAGAAAAATTAAACAAAACAAACAAACAAATGAGAAAAATCAAACAAAATTGAACACCAAGCTTGCAAAGAATTTTCTATTTCAATGAATTTGTCAAGGATTGGATATTGGGTACATAGAGGGAGAAGATATAGAAAGTAAGACAATGTTCATTTTTTACTCCATGCAGCCTTTTCCTTGGCAGCTTCCATTCTTAAGTATCCTTCAACCTCCTCTACTGTGGTTAGTTATTTTTTTCTTGTTTCACTAGGGGTTTTCTTTTGGGTTGGTGTTTTACAAGATTTAGAAGGTCCTTCTTCATCTGGATCTGGGTTAGAGAAAGGTATTGGGGGGTTTGTTACACCTTGAGGGACTATTGTGTAAGGCACCCTGGCAATTTGAAGTCGATTTGTGGCAGTGTGAGACTCCCTTCCTAGTAATGAAAATCTAGGCAACTCCACGAGTAACCTCCTAACTCAAACTTCATTCTCCATGAGATTACCATGAAGCTAAAGAATTAAGCTGGAGCTGTCTTTGGAAAACGTGGGCTATAAAAAAATTTACTTTTCTATCAAAATCACACCTTTAGATTTAGCAATCGGAAGCATAACATTTGCACGGTGGTGACAGAAATACAAAAATCTGTATATAAAAAAAAAAAAAAATACACTCTAATGTTTTCCAAATATCGACTACAACCTTAAGAATGATCTCGTGAAATATAAGATAAGGATCAATCCAACATAATTTCATACATAACTTGTTTTCTCGAAAACCATGCATATATTTTACAAAAGATATTCTGTATTATACAAAATGTCCTTTACTTTCATGCGTTTACTTTACACCTTATCTTATATATATACAACCACAGTCTGGAATTTGAGGATCTGGAAAGGTCTTTCGAACGACACACTTTTGAGGTATTTAAAAAACTTATAAGAATGTGAGCCAAGCCAGGCTCAGTGAGTACTATAAGTTCTAAATGTTGATGTCTGTGTATGTACCTCGATATAATCTGTACATAAATGGTTGTAAAACTATTTATGAAAGCGAGTTTTGCTATGAAAACCATTTAAAGCGTGCTTTGAAAACTATTTACGTTGTTATTGTTTTTAGTGGTGGTTAATATAAGAAAGTCTTTATGCGGAAATCAAGTACCAACCACTATGGTCCATTTCTGAAAACTATTTTGAAAACTATTTGTTCTTTGGCCCCATTTCGTGGTGGTTAATATCACGAAAGTCTTTATACGCTAAATCGAAATCTAAATCACTTGTGGCCCATTTAAAAATACTATTAAAACTTCTTCACACTCTTGTATTTCGGTAGTGGTTAATATGCGAAAGTACTATACTATAAATCAAGTACCAACCGCGTGTTATTTTGAAAGCCTAGACGTGATGCCCGCGGAACCTTCGGAACGGCATCGGTAGTGAACCTCGGAACACTACCCGTCTAATATGGTCGATGAACACGGCGGGATCTCTATAAACATAATGGAACCTCTCGGAACCAAAATGCCGGTGATGGAATCTCAGAACCAACACCTTATCGCCATGTACTATGTCGTGGCTAACTATCCATATCGCATATCTAACCTCGATTAGGCCAGTGATATAATGTCATAATGTCCCATAACCTTGCCGCTGTCAGAATACATCGTAGGAACTTATTTGTGCCATCCCCAGGGTTTTTATTAAACCGAATAAGCTTGTTTCTTAAGTGCGGGATCAGATTTTACGGTGAGTATAATAAGTGGGAGGTAAAAAAATATGCTTTACTAATTACATTGTAATTTGAAGCACTACAAACATATTAACCTTTCGTTTTAAACTTGATTTTAGTACTACCTTTTCTCGACTAATTTCTTTAAATTCTTGTTAAGCACTCTAGATTGCTCGTCGGATGCTCCAATCGCCTACACAAACCATACAAGTATGAAAATGCCCTCAGTTAAGCGATTTTAACCATAAAAACATACACGGGGCTTTCAGCGACTATATCTTCGAGCGAACCGTTTCTAACAAAACTTCACGTGCTAGTCCATTCGATAAGGACATCGATAATATGATGTGAAATTGACTGAAAATGTACTACACATTAAATGCCTCATAAAAACTATCTGTTTTAGCAAACTTTTGATTTCGAGGACTCCATAGAGTGCAAAAACACTTAGAAAACATTACGAAAATTATATCGAGGCACAGCCAGGCTACAATTCGAATTTCAACAGAGAAACGTCGCAGGTCTTGAAATTCGCTGGGACTATCAAGACCACAGGTCTAAAATTCTAAACTTAGTAAAAATTTTGGAATTTAAAGTTCCTGATAGCTATGGCCTCTAAAGAATTTAAAGCTATTACATAGCATTTAGGATAAAAACTCGCTCAAGTAGGAAAATTCCCTACCTTTTTTGGGTTGTAGAAATGCTAGCTTTTGGTACCTACGCGTAGCTCTTGTCGCGTGGACAACTTTGCATCTAATAAATGAAAATCTACGGTCTAGATTCAGTAAATGCGAGAAAGAAACGAGAAAATATAAAAATAAATACGTCTCTCTCTGCGGATGCTCTCCTCTCCCAAATCTAGTCCTCTCCGGCTGACTTTTATTGCTTTTTGATTTTCTTTTCTTTTCTTTAATTATTATTATTATTATTTGGATGCTTGATTTCTATTGCCCCGATTCGGGTCCATTTTATGCCTCAAAAAATTTTATTTCTTTTTCGGTTCACTTTATTGTAAATAAACTTAAATCAAGCCATACGACTTAAGAAGTTTTGTAAAAATCTCATCCACGAAATCTATGGCGACTTATCATCAGAAAATCGTAAAATATTAATTTGTCTGAATTCAACGAATTTACGGTCGCTATTCCTTGAGGCAGACTTAGCAGCGCAATCGGTTTCATCATCGAGATCTAGAGAATTTTACGAACCCTGAACCATTATAATAATTTATTATTATTATTATTATCCTTTTAAAATTCCATAATTTGTACTTTCATCCATACTTTCCTTAATTATAGAAAATGCCCACGATTCTTTAGCTTTATAATTTCACCTTTAAAAACAACTTTCAAAATTCTATTATGGCACGAAAATAATTAAGGAAAGCCCATGGTCACACATTTGCGAGCCCTACGGTTACACATCTAGTACACCTGTATCGGAATGAGGTGTTACAGCAATGGCACTTTCTTCTTGTTTGAGATTGTCTTCATAGCCCAGTCTAAGATCTTTGCATTGCTTTTTGTCAATTCTCGTGCATTTTTAACTTGATGATTCAAGGTGTGTTCTGCTATTGAAGGCTTGTTCTGCATAGGTCATTGGTAACTTTGCTTAACGATGTGCCGGACCTATTCGACCAATTTTGGTCCATTTTTTCCAATTCAGCTCTCCATTCTTCATCTCTTTTTTTCAATGCATCCTCCAGATTCTAATCCCTTCTTCTGAGCTCTACATCAAAATATTCATCTCTAAGCTAAAGTTGGATTTTTAACTGATCCTCCCTTTCTTTCATATGTTGTTTTAGGGATTTCAGCATCTCCATTAGTTCTGTATTATTACAATGGTGCCTTGAACCTTCAGCTCGTTCCTGATGGGTTTCTCTCAGGTTTGGGAATGCATTCCTATTATGGCTTTGACTTTCCTAAAAGTCTTGTTGTCTTTGGGGTGGACCTTCCTACTGTGCTGGCTCATTGCACTTTTCATACCCCCTTTTTTCTTCCACCTCTATCTCTTTGTCCTTTCCTCTGTTCTTAGGACCTTTAGTTACTCCTGTCAAGGTCAGAGGGGATGGCTTGGGTATATTTCTTATTTTCCCATTACGCTCGACTCCCCCGAGAGACGAATTTGGATTTATTATAGGTGGGTGTGGAATCGATCCTGCGATTGCTTATAGAGTGGCTTAAGATAGATTTTTCAATTATTTTCCCACATTCATTTTGTACCTTTGCTTGATGCATGAAGTGGATTGCTTCATCCACTTCTCATTTTGTGTTGAGGTGCTTGATTCTGGGAATGATTGTGAAATAGAACCATACTGCAAACACCGAGAAAATTCTAATTTTTTGAAAAAGGGTAAAATTGTAATTTCGGTCAAAATCCGAAATTTTTCTAGATCTCGGATGATGAAACGGACTTCACCGTTAGAATCGTCTCACGAAATCTAGCTACCACGTCGAATTTCGTCGAATTTCGTTGAATTCCGAGACAGTCGGAATTTCACACCTTTTTCGAGGCATCAGGTGTTGGGTACCGTATGACAACTTATGAGAGGCATGTGATGTGACAAGGGTCACCTACTACATGTATCCATGTGACACATGTCACATGAATAGTGGGAGGATAAGAAATAAATAGCTTATATTAAGCCACATGTCAAAGAGCCCTTAAAAGTCAAACTAAGGGATAAAAAGGGAATTAAATGAAAAGAAAAAGAACATTTCTCTTCTCATTTGGCTTGGTATCCGGCAGTGAGGAGGAGAAAATAGATTTAGAGAGAGAAAGTCCAACTTCCCTTTAGATTTCATTAGGGCCAGGTCGGTTCTCGTCGGATGAGGAGAAGTTGATCTACCTGCTTGCAAGGGCTACGGCGTGGTTGGAGTTTTTGTGGAGTTTCAACAACTCCGGGATGTAGGGGTCTTCTCCTACTTGATTTGACTATTTTATTAGAGCCATTTTAATGGATGGATTTGTTAAGGCACGGATAGTAGTGTTTTGATTTCATCGTATTTGGGCCAAGTGAAAATCCCTAGTGTGGTTGTGAACAGTTTTGAGACCTAGGGTTTCACTGTTCACGTGATCTTGTGTGTGGTTTTGTGTTGCTTGGGCGGTTCAAAATGAATTGCTTAAATTGTTTATTAGCCCATGTGAGCTAATTTTGGTGTTATTGCTATGAATTAAATAACATGGTGTTGTGTGTAAATTTTTGTTTGCATGTTTGATATATTAACATATGTTGTATGGAAATGGCATAATGCATTTTATATGCACCAGGGCACCCTAGAATAGTAGGTGTGAATGCATGACAAATAAATTAGAGGGTTGTCCAAACGATGAATTCTTTTGTAAAAATTATTAAAAATAATAATTTTATCGGAAAGTTGTCCAAAGAATTGTGTTGAGAAAATTGTCCAGCCGGTGGTCGGAGGGAGCCATGAATTGTTCGGAGGATGCAACAAATTCACCTCGGATTGTCAACGTATTTATATCGGAGGGTTGCCCACAATTAAAACAAATATTTTGTTTGGGAAGCGGTCTCATACATGTCATCTATCATGTGAGAATTCGGTGAGACTCGAGACATGGGTTGGGCATGTAGACATTCGAGTAGGAATCATGAATTCACTTGAATGTGTATGTTGTGTTTTTTTTTTTTTGCCAATGCATGAGCACTTAGGTGGGGAGTAACCCATGTAGGAGATTATCACTATTGGGCATTGCTCACCCTGTCGAGGGAAAATTATTTTAGGTACAGGGAGTGTTCGGAAACGAGCTCAGAATTTTGCTTTTAAGAAAGCCGGGTGTGGCTTTTGATATATTTTTGTAAAACATGTATTAAAATTCTTAATTTTAATATATGTTTGTATTAAGAGTGATGTAACAACTCTTGAAACTATTGTAATATAGTTGGATATATTTTGGTGAGTATGATGTATAGGCCAATGTGGCAATTTTTACCCATGTATGGGTCTCATGATATGAGACACACAGGTTTTCCACAAGTTGATGGTGGTTAATGGGACCCACGGGATTTGGGGCGTCACAATACCTTAGCCTCTTCAGTTAAATCTCCCCAACTTAATTGATTTGTAAGGGTTTTCTTTGTCCCCCCTTCAATTTTGACTTAGGTGTAAGTGGATCCTCTATCTTTTGTACTCTAGCTCGCCAGTAGTTTCTTGAACTTTGAACCATCTTTACGCACCTTAGTTGAACAATGTGTTTATCTTCTCTTTGTTGAAGTCTAGCCATTGTCCTCGACCTTATCTTTCTTTCCTTCCTCTTCCACCATGTTCGCAAAAAATTCTTTCACCAATGCATCACAACCAGGTTCCTTATGCTCACCCAGTGATTGTCATCCTCTCTTCTCAAGCATTTCAATGAAAGAGAAGATTAATTTTCTAAATCCTCTTTCAATAATGAATCCTCTGTCTTTCAGATTTTTCTCCATTAGAGTAGCTACTTTGTCTGAGATAAAGCTTCTTACTTTTTCAGCTCCCCTCTTCCTTTTTCTTGATTCCCCATCTAGCGGCTCAAACTCTCCTCTATCTTTATCTCTTTCTTCAGCTTGCGTTTCCCCTTATTGAGTTTCTTGAACAGTCTCTTCCTCCATTTATGTGTATGCTTCCACCACCTCGTTCAAGTTTGGCATGAGGTGAGATGGCTCGGTTTATGGTTGGGACCAGGTTTTTTGAACTCAGGGTTTGAAGCGAGTGAGAGAGATTGGAGTAAGGAAAGCAAAGAGGGTTAGTGGTTTATGAGAAAGATGGCCTTTTAGGTTTCAAAATTTTTCTATTTATAAGCCAACTGTTTTGTTGTGCCTTCATTAAATATCGCAACAACAAATGACCTAGGTTTTGTTCCATTTTTTTCTACTATGTTGTGACATTCAGAAATAATTATCGTGACAGAGTTTTGCAATCACTTGTGGACAAGGTCAATCAAATGTCGCGACATTGCAAGAAATGTTGCGACATTGCAAGAAATGTTGCGACATTATTTCTTATGCCCATTTCAATCTATGTCGTGACAATGAAAAATCTATGTTGCGAAAGAAAATGTCATTTACAATTTGAGTCTAAAATCGATTATGTTGACAGGAGGGTATGTCAGACGTGAACTTTTAATTTTAGAATTGCATCACTCTCAATTTTCACTCATGACACATTCAAAACAAGGTGTATTCACTCATACCCATCTAAACATACTTGTGAAGACTCATTTAATCATCAAAGACCCTCAACTCAAGTATGAACAATAACATTTCATTTCATTTCTTTATTCGAAAATTGCTTAAAAATGATCAATTGAATAGCAAATAAAATCATATTCCCTCAAACTTCAATTATGCATTATCATTAAAACAAATTTATGGAAATAGAAATACTCCCCCTTGTAGCTATTTTCCACATATTTCAGTTTGAGACAGTGTGCTTCATAATAAAATCCATCTTTAATATAGCTTCATTGTCCTGAAAAATTAACAACCACTAAAAAAATATGAAATTGGAAAATCAAACACACAAAATCTAACAACATTAATCTAACTAAAAAATTATCGCGGTTGCCTCTGAAACTATTAGGTTCTTGTCTTTATCTTAGACATTTGATAAGTGAACCATTTCGTATCTCCTTATATGCTCTCCCAGTCAAGTGATTCCTTCTCAATTTTTTCCAATGTCTACTTCATCCTACATCTTCTTGTTTCCTTTTAATTCCATTGTCACTCTCATTAAATATGTGTAAATCTTTTAGTTTATCTACGTACTCTTGGAAGTAACCTTGATTGGATTACTGAGAAAAGACTAACTCTGCTTGGTTTCAGGTTTGTAATGAAGCATTATTTGTAGAAACACAGTTGTATTTGCTTAGAAATTTTCCAGTTCAAAAAATCTTTTCTCATGCAAATTCAAAATTCTCTTGTTTTCTGACATGAAATACAACATCTGATCTTTAAATGATTGAGTCCTTTTCTGACCCTAATATTCTCCTATATTGTCCCTCTACTGTTGCTGTTCTTGGAACTGGGCTGAGCATGAGCCTGGTGGTAATTCTATCTGGGTCTGGGGCCCTACTGTGTTTCTCCACCATATGAGAATTCTCATGGTTCCTAAGTGCTGGTGTGTAATGAGTGGGCAGGTTGGGGTTTGGCTTGAAAGTGTAGCTCCTGTTAGCATTCAGGTATTGTGCGCCATAACTGGTAAGAACCATAATGGTTTAGTCCTTCTTCGGCCTCTTTCTTCTTTCTCCTTCATCTTTGTCCCATTACATTATCTGGTATGCATTCTTCTCTCTCTCATTCCTTCCCGATTTATTCATCAGTTTGCATCGACTTTACTTCTAGCGATCATTCGATCCAATAAATCAAACCCTTCCCTTAAATTAGCGCCACTCACGAAGCTTCAGATGGAGCCTTGTAAATGCATTTGGCAAGGTGATTAGTACCCAAATAGTGCTGTTTTGAGGCCAGTTTATTGCAGGTTTTGAGCACTTTTTGTGTACTAATCAACTTAAATAACCCAATTGATACACTAAGATCCCAACTATGCTACTAATCATATTTTGTGGATATTTTTGTAGTTTTGCAAGCCAATTCAATACCACTATCTTCGGCAATTCAAATGCGAAGAACTTAGAGATGAGCTCGAAGGCGCATGAGCAAGTAGACAACAATTAGAGCTAAATACATAGGGTGAGTGAGAGTGCGAAAATTTTGCGATGTGCAAACTTTTAGCGGTACATGAGCCTATGCAATTTCGCATCATCACGAAATTATGTCTATACTGTTTTCTTCATGTTGACCACTTTTGACCGCTTTTGTGGCCTTTGCAAAATGCCCCTAATGTAATTTTTTCTTTCATACTTTTATGTAAATTCCTTAACTCACGAGCACTATATAAGCTTCGGTCGACTCATGTAACGACCAGGTTTTAGTTTTTTTCAATAAAGTTAGTCAAAGCGGCTTTCAGCCTCACATAACTCTTTCACTTTTTCTCCCTTTCTCGTATTTTCTCACTTGCCAAACACCCCTTTGAGGATGACAACTCAAGGGACGCTTGGCTAAATCTCCCTCATCCTTGAAGAAGAGGACCATTGGGTTAAAGGTTAGAGGTAGTACATTGTCCCTCTTGTTTTTAAACAACGGGCATCTATATTCATTTATGTTTACCACATCTCTCCACATTGGGTTTAAATCCTATGATGTACCACTGAGTGGTTAGTAAAAAAATTGGAAAGCTTTCAAGGTTCGGTGGATACTGTGCTTTAGATCATTTGATGCTGAATTGGTGCCGTTTATTACTTCTGCAGGTTAGATCCAGCGGATGGTTTTAACTACTTTGAAACATTAATGGGTCATAAATGTAGTATTCTAGGAAGGAAACTCTTAAGGTTCAGTTTTTATAGCCAAAACTAGATCCGGCTCGGGAAATGACTATAGGTCATCCTCCCCAATGCGAGGAAAAGGACCCGAGGACATTACAGTTACCTTAAAACCCTAAGCCCGGTGATTAGAAACGAGGAGTTCTTTTACACTTTATTTCTCATGATTCTGAGTTTTACCGGCCATCAACCTCCTTTGTTTTTACCAAAACCCTAGATCAAATTAGACACCAATTTCAATCAAGCGTGACTCATTTAGCATGAAGAAAACCCGTCCCTTAGTTAGGCCTTGGGCGGCTATCTTGCAGTGGCTGCGCTACGACAATAGAAATCTAGGATACAAATTTTGTTGATTAGGTGCACCTATTGTGCCACGAATCAAATGGCCTTGGATCTTAGGGGATGGTCTTGAGAAGTGTGAGTGAGGAAGGCGGTGAACTTGTGATCCACATCACAAGTGTTGGTGAATTCTCATTCCTTTTTTATTTTACCATTATCCCCCATTTACAGTTCACTGCAGGGGAAATTTACATGTTTATACTGTGCATACTCAATTTTTATTTGTTTCTAAAATTTGACCAATAATAACCCTTTTTTTTGGTAGCCTTGTTTTTGGTTTCATTTGTTTTTGTATTTGTGTTCCTAGACTTTATGCGGCTTGTTAGGATAGAAACCACTTTGCAAGCATCACTAGAGAACTAGTGCTTCCTGAGAATCAGGGGTGTGAAGTCGTCTACATAATGTCGAGATGGAGCCTCCACGAGGAGCAACAAGTCGGTCGGGGATACCGAAACCTGATGCCTACATGTGTGAGGACCATATACACCCCCCCGAGGGTGATGCGGCCCTCATGCATTGTACCTCCTGTAAGAGATGTAGTTGTCGAGGCCTTATTTGGTGTCCACTGTTCCCCGACCTTCCATGGTATGGAAAGTAAATCCATACACACATCGGGAGTTTGGGGAAGTTTGCAACTTTTTGTTGAGGTGCAATCGAATGGATCTTCAGTGAAGGCCTTTCCCACTCAAGCATACCAAGGTACTTGAACTGTCACTTGAAATAGCTACTCATTTGAAAAGTTCTCTTCAAATTCAATTCCTTTTTCATCTTCTATAGGTTTCTCTATTCTGGATAAGTGATCATCTATCACATTATCACTTCCCTTTTTGTCCTTAATCTCTATGTCAAATTCTTGCAGCAATAACACCCATATGATGAGTCTTAGTTTGGCATCCTTCTTTGCCAATAGGTATTTGATTGCTGCATGATCTTTGTGTATGATGACATGAGACCCCAATATGTATGGCCTGAACTTCTCACAAGTAGAGACCATTGCTAGCATTTCCTTTTCTGTGGTTGAGTAGTTTTCTTGAGCCTCATTGAAGGTTTTGCTAGCATAATAGATAGTTTTTAAAATATTTTATGTCCTTTGCCCCATTACTGCTCTTATTGCATAGTCACTGGCCTCACACATAATCTCAAAGTTCTTGCTCTAGTCTAGTGTTGCCATAATGGGAGCTATGATCAATCTAGCTTTGATATCTTCAAATGCATACCTGCATGGCTTCATCAAACCCAAACTTTGCATTCTTCTCAAGTAGTATGCATGATGTTCTTCTACTCTTTGAAATGTGATAAACCTCTATAAAATCCTGGCATGCCTTGAAAACTCCTAATTCTCTTCACTGTAGTGGGTGGCATTAGAGTTCTAATCAAAGAGATTTTATCTTGATCTACTTCCAATCCTGATATAAAGATTCTATGCCCCAAGACAATACCTTCATTTACCATAAAGTGGCATTTCTCCCAGTTTAAGGCCTAGTTCTTTTCCTTACTCTGAAGTCTGATAGCATTCAGATTCTACAGCGCTCCTCAAAGCTAGACCCTTACCCCACGAAAAATCATCTATAAATATTTCCATAACTTCTTCCACCAAATCTGAGAAGATTGACATCATACATCTTTGAAAAGTGGTAGGAGCATTGCACATCCTAAATGGCGTCCTTCTAAAAGCAAAGGTGCCATAGGGGCATGTGAATGTAGTCTTCTCTTAGCCCTCTAGGGCTATGTCTATCTGATTGTATCCTAAATAGCCATCCAGCTTATTGAGCGAGGATGCCCTACCAATCTTATCAGCTTATCGGTCGATGAATGGTAAAGGATAATGATCTTTCCGTGTGGCAGTATTAAGCTTCTTGTAGTCTATGCAGACTCTCAATCCTGTCACTATTCTTATAATAGATTTCATTTCGTTCTTCTAGTTTTTTATCCTTTGGCAGATCCACCCTTTTTGGGAACCACATGAACTGGGCTAACCAAGGACTATCTTATATTGCATAAATGAATCCAACATTCAACCATTTGAGGACCTCCTTCTTCACCACTTCTTTCATCACTGGATTTAATCTCCTCTGGTGTTCAATAAAAGTCCTTTCATTCTCCTCCATGAGGATTTTATGCACACAGATAGATGGGCTAATCCTTTTTAGATCTTCTATTGACTAGGCAATAACCTCCTTATGTTTTCTGAGAATTTCCACCACCTTCTGCTCTTTCTCTGTATGTTGCTATTATCACAGGTTTAGACTTTTCCTCACCTAGAAATGCATGCTTGGATGTAGGCCAATTCTTTTAAATAAGCCCTTATAACTCTTTTCCTATCCCCCATTCTTTCACTTTACTACTGCTTGAACCTTCAGTATTGCTTTCTTCATTTAGGCTTAAAACAATTTCAATCAATTCAACTTCAGCTTTCCGCTCTTTTTTCTCCAGACTTTCATTATACCAAGAGTTCAACATGCATTCTTTAAGTAGATCTGGGTTCATATACTTATCATTCTGCTTTTTATTGACAAGAATCACATTCTCAACCCTCATGCATTGAGCTTTCTCAAAGTCATGCTGCTTCAAACTCTGATTCAAGTTGAAGTGGACTTCTTCTTTGCCAACTCTTAAAGTGAGCTCTCCCTTCTTGACATCTATCAAGGCAACTCATGTGGCTAGGAAGGGTCTACCAAGAAATAATGGCACTTATTTGTCTTCTTCCATATCTATTACCACAAAGTCCACTAGGAAAATAAACTTTCCAACCTTAACTAGTACATCTTCGGAAGTACTTATACGGTTAAGCCATTAATCTGTCTACCATTTGTAGAGACATTGTAGTAGAAGTTAACTCTCCCAAACTTAGACTTTTGACTACTAACAAAAGGCATCGATTTATCGCGCTCCAATCCTACAATGCCTTCTCTCGGTGTGCATAGTGTAAGAATTTGGTCACCGGGAGCACTACCTTGACTCACGGGATATCTGTTTGCTCGGAAGCGACTTATTTCGCCTCCGTGGAGTACTCCAGACACAGGACCATGAAGCTTAGGTACCCAAGTGACACCACCCCACTACCAACTGAGCTACTAGCTCAGTTGGTAGTGGGGTGGTCACTGTTTATGGTCGATCTGTGACGGCAACTTGTTACGACAACCAATGTCTATGAGAGCTCCAGGTAGTACTCTGACGAGAGGCACTTAATAAAGCCTTTGTGTCAAGGCCACACTGGTCACGGGAGCACTACCTTGACTGCGAGGATATCTGTTTACTCGAAACGGTTTTTCGCCTCGAGTAGATGCTCGAACACAGGACCCATGAGTTTGGAATTTTAAGTGACACCATACTACCAATGAGGCAAATGGCGTGACGTGACTCGGCATGGGATGTCAGTGAGGTCACTTTTTTTCTTTAAAATATAACCTTTACACTTACATATTCATATATTAAACAACAATTATACTTGTATTACATTACGTAGCGATGGATTACAAATATATATACAAGCTCCATATGGAAATGTTCAACATTTACAATATTTACATTGGTTACAAAATTTCATATACAAAAATAGACTAAAGGTGCTTTGGTAGGCACCTATTGATGTAGTGGCCTTTGATGGCGATGTGGATTGCCTTTTTGTTCTCACGATTTCCTCTTACGTACCTACACAGTTGGTACACCCGTGCTAAGCTTTAAGCAGTGAGGGAATATGACTTCTATTAGAGTCACCACGCTTCTATACAATTACATATAACACATATAACATTCTGATTCTTATCATTTCTCATATATATATACTTTTTCATAACCGGTTTCATTTCTTATCATCTTTCCATATACTTTCATGTAATCTTGTACTTTTACTTCTTGTTCTTGTAGTGTATACTATCCTTCGCATAGCAGTGCTATGCTTCTCATATCATAGCCGTGTATTCTCTACACTTTCTTTGCATATACACATCCATTTTCTTTTATGTTTCATATACTTGCACTAAACCTTAAAGTGGATCTGAGAATTACTATAATCCATGAGAGCCCCGAAGGCCTTCTCTTCACTATAGCAAACAATGGTCCGCCGAGGGCCCGGCGCTATATTCACTATATGAAAACAGTGGTCCATGAAAGGGCGGAGCGCTATATTCACTTTGTATGAAAGCTTGATGGTCCATGAGGGCTGAAAACCTTTGTAATATAATATACTAGAAGAGTATCATCAACATGCAGGCGGTGACTATCCATGAGGGCCGGAGCGTGGTGACTCTTCCGGGGCCACCGTGATCCAAACGGGATCTATGTCATCGACCCAAACGGGGCCTCGATATTAGAACTTGTATGCTGCAGACTTATTTTTCCCTAATAGGCATGCCCATCTATCCCTCTACCAGGTTCTAAGAAGACAATCAATGTGTATTTTATGCTCAGTATATATCTCATATTCCCGAATAATTATTGTCATTCGGTACTCATATGTGATATATATATATATACAATCATTTATTCATAACTTTGCATTTTCATGTCTCATTGTATGCATAAATAACTATGCTTGCAACATGCTTATAGGTTATTTTATGAATTCATAATATAAATAACTATAGTTACCTGCGAGCCTACTGTTTTTCATGTTTTCGAGACTAATATGAGTTCCAATCTTATCATGCTATCTATTGATGAATTCTTGATCAATGGGCTTTCCATAGCAGAGTCGAGAGCTTTCAGTCGGAGTTGAACGAAGAAGTTATGACCTTAGAAGTTGTTAAGGAGGTCATGCGCGGTCGGTCTTGACGAGGCGGCCTGAAGCTGACAGAGCTGCACTGAAGTGACAGGCTCAGTCTAACACACACTCAGTCACGACATCTAATATATTCCTCAGCAGGCATATGGATGGATTCTTGGCTCAATGGGCTTTCCATAGAGTCCAAGAACACCCAAATCACGGAGTTCAAACGAAGGAGATATGACCTTAGAAGTTGGAGGTCATGCGCGATCGATCTTTGACGAGGCGTCTGGGTGACGGCTTTGCTGCGAAGTGGCAGAGCTCGGTCGACACACCGATCGACATCTAATATCTTCCTCAGTCATATGGATGAATTCTTGACTCAATGGCTTTCCATAGAGTCGAGAACACCCAAATCGGAGATCAAAGCGAAGGAGTTATGACCTTAGAAGTTGGAGGTCATGCGCGGTCGGTCTTGACGGCGGCACGGGGCGGCGGTACACGCGAAGTGGCGAAACGCTGTTTAGCGACCCTTTGTTGGGCGACCCTTTGTTGGACAACCGCTGTTTGGCGATCAGCATTTGGCGACCGATGGGCCACCGTTGGGCGACCATTTGGCGATTGCTGTTTGGCGACCCGCTTTGGTGGGCGACCGCGGGTGGGACCCGCGTTGGGCGACCAGCGTTTTGGCGACCAGCATTGGGCGACCCTTGTTGGGCGACCCTTTGTTGGCGACACCTTGTTGGACAACCCGCAGTTGGGCGACCCACTTTGTTGGGCGACCCTTTGTTGGCGACCCTTTGTTGGGCGACCCCTTTGTTTGAAGAAGCGATCCAGCTGTTTGACGATCACTCACCCCTTTTGGTATTCGAGTAAAAAAGGCCATATCTTGGTCTATAGAAGTCCGGGTGAAATTCAAAGCCTAACATCAAAGTTCCGTGATGTGGCTAAATTTAACAGAAGGACTGCCAACTCTCTTTATTTATGACCCAAAACCCCGTTCTAGGTTCAGTGTGATTGACCCAGGTGGCGAAGCCGGCAATGAATTCATGGACTGATCTGGTAGGAGACCATAACTTGGTCCTATGAAGGTCCAAATCGGCTGAAAGCTAACATCAAGTTCATTGATTTGGCTACAATTTACTAGAAGGACTCACTTCTGAATTTCCTGTATTTCTGACCCAAAAACCCTTTCTAAGATCCGTCTACTGCATATGATCAACCATAGGAAATTTTCTGGGTTCAACTTGCAACTAGACCCTTCTCAAACACATATTTAGGAGCCTTAAAGCTCTTCTCAACTCAACCCTACAAGAAATGAGTTTAGGAGTTCCCAAACCCAAACCGTACACAAGATAGAGGGTTCTAAACCATGTATCCATACCCGAAATCCATACCAATACTCAAATTTAGTAATTCCATACAACCCAAGACATGTATCCGTACTCAAATTTAGTAGTTCCATACCTGTAATCTTCTTCTTCTTCTTCTTCTTTTCTTCTCTCTTCTCTTTTGTTCGTATTTGCTCTCCTTTTCTCCCAGACCAAAAATGAGATATTTATTTTGGTCTTATCCCTTTATTTCACTTTCTAATCAAAGGAGAAACTTTCCTCCCTCTTTCCTTTAAGCCCACTTGTCTCTTCCACAATTTTCATCATATTTCATTCTAATATCTTTCTTTTATTACTCTTTGGTCCTTCAACTCTTCTACTATTTACCGTCGATTTATGTTATTTTTACAATAGCCTCTAATCTTCTTTATTATTTGTAATTTAACTTATGCATATTCCCTCTTTTGTTTTTATCTTTTTATTTTATTAGAAAAATATTCTTTTACTTTTATTATACCCAAACATGTTATAAAGCGTATGGTATAATTTGGGGTGTTACATGGTATAGTGTTGCACGGATCTTGCATTTTTATGTGGTAGGTTTTTCTGAATAATTGCACTACAGATTGCATAAAGACTCACTACCCCTTCTTTACCTAACTTCCTCTTCTTGCGATTATATTTTCACCCAGATTTTGCATAATATGACATTTGAGTTAATGCCTCGGCCAGAGGAATGTTGATCTCGAGAATTCTTAGACACATTCGAGAAACTTGGCATCGCGACTATCGACTTTGAAGCTTCACCAGTCTTGGGGAATGGGATAAGAGGTTGATAAGCTCTTACTTCCTCATTCTTCTTTTGCACTACCTCTTTAGTTTTCTTTCCATACTGCACTTGCTCTTTCAACTACTGATTCTTATCTGATAACTCATTTTTGCTTTTTTCTTTCTCACTGCTTGTTGAATTATGATCTTACTTTCAGCTGCAGCATCAGTCTAATTTTTCTCAACTTCATTTCTGCCTTGCAATTCTTTGCCACTCCTCGATGTGATATAGTGTAGTCCTTGGGATTCTTCTTGATATCGCAGGAAAGAATCCTGACCCGATTCATGTTAAGGTCATTGCCTGCCAGGTTTCGAGTTTTCAAGGAGAAGCGATTGTATTACTGAAACATTGTTGTGTTTGCTTGAAAAACTATAAGTTCAGCAAACTTCTATTCATGCGGGTTGATATTCTTTTATTCCTCGGCCGTATAATTCAACATTTGATCTTGAAAATTTGTATCTACTTTGTCCTTGATTTTCTCCTCTCTGAATCACTTGATTCTAACCTTGGAACCCATGTGGAGCATAATTATGATAATTCTGAGCTGGTCTTGGACCTTGATGCACTCCACCTCCATAAGACAAGTTTTCATGGTTCCTCAAGGCTGGTGTGTAGTAGGTGGGAGGTTTTTGTTGGGCTTGAAGTTATAACTCCTATTTCCATTAATATACTGAGCTTCCTCCACCTGATATGGACCTTCATGTGCAAGTCCTTGATCAGCTATATTTTTCTGCTCAACTCCTTCCACAATTCCCACTTCATTACAAGAATGACCTCTTTTTTCTTGGTTGTTCATCCTGTTCATAATAGCATCTAGCTTAGCTTCAATGGCTGACGGCTACAATTTCAACTCCATGAGCACCCATAGCTCTAAGTTTGGTACTACTCCCTGAAGCTTCGGATGGAGCTCTGTAGTTACTCTTAGCTAGCTCTTCAATCAACTGAGTAGCTTCTTCAACACTTTTTCTTCTGAATGCACCTCCAAAGGCTGCATCCATTGTTCCCTTTGAAGTATAGTTCATGGAATGATAGAAGTTGTCCATCAAAGTCATCTGCTCAATTCCATGCATGGGACACCTCCTCAACAACTGTTTATACCTTTCACAGGCATTGTAAAGGGACTCGTCTTCCTTTTGCTTGAAAGCAATGATCTCTCCTCTCCTCTTAGAAGTTAGAGCATGAGGGAAAAATCTGCTTAGATAAGCCTCCACAAGCTCTTCTTAGTTATTGACTAAACCATAAGGCAATGATTCAAACCAACTGGCTGCAATATCTCTTAAGGAAAATGGAAATAGCTGCAATTTGATCATATCACGGTTCACACCATTCAGCTTTATAGTGTTGGCCATTCTAAAAAATCTGCCTAAGTGCTCGTTGGGATCCTCACTTGGATGCCCAGTAAACTAGTTTTGTTGTACCATAGTAATTAAGGCAGGTTTTAGCTCAAAATTGTTGGCCTCTATTGTTAGTTGCCTCACTGCTGAGTACTATTCCCTTATAGCGGTCTCTAAATCCGACATTGTTCTCACCTTTCTTTGAGATGCATGAAAGTTGCTCTGATAAGAATATTGATTACCTTCTCTATCTTTTTCCATAGTTTCTTTAGCTATTGCTTTCACTTTTCTTTATTTCTAAAGTGCTCTTTTCTATTTCAGTAATCAGTGGCGATGTCGACTTACGGCCTCTGTCGTAATGGCCAGAAGCGTGATGGCTGTAAAAAAATAAATGCACATGCTTGAGTGCGTGGCTGATATTATAGTGTGGCAAAGTACGGGATACTGAGTCCACGGGGAAGGTGAATTGACTACGAGAGGTTACGCTTTTCGGACAATATCTGAAAATAAAATGATTCTGAATTGGAAATTTAGAAAAAGTAAAGAAAATACGACTAAGATATTGATTCTAGTGAATTAATGGTGTTGGCGCCCTGGGGTTAAATCTCCCTATCTGAGATTCGTGGATTCTTGTCTAAAGATATTGTTATTCAATATATTTGTAATATGTCAATGTTGAGAGTGATCTTTACTCTGAGATATCCTCTCTCGAGGTATATCGCTATCCGTGAATAGAATCGAGTATATCTCTATCTCGACTAAGTCTTCAGAAATGCTTAAATGTTCTAACCCCAAATGCACCTTCGAGTTCGAATATCTCTGTAACCGAGAATCGGCTAAAGGCTACTCTGCCCAAATCACTGAATACCCTCATCTCTCGAATCTCGGATCTCGGTGCGATTATGCTAACATTGGCGGACGTTGTATCATATGAAATACGGTATAGAGTAGATGTGACAAATTAATAACAACTGAATAACATGAAAGATCGAAACTTTAATCCATTGTATGTGACAGGGTTTGATGTAACCCTAGAAAGAGATCTAGAACATCATCGAGAGAAAGATCAAATTGTCTAGTATTAAAAACATCATCATATTATCCAAAAATAATATCTATTTATAAGCGATCCAAATCAGTACTTCCTCAAGTCTGTTGATGCGCTCTGGAATTAGGTGCCTCTTCGTGCGTCTCCGATGCCTAATTTACGAGCCATTCGTACTTTAAATGATGAGGTCTGATTTTGGTGACGTCGTGACGTGGTGGCGTCGCGACGTGGTGACGTCATGACGTGGTAGCGTCGACTTTCGCGCACGCGCTCTCATTGTTCCAAAGCGCTTCCAAAGTTTTGCTCGCTGCGCTCCAGATGAACTCAAATGAACACATAACCACGAGACACAAAATCAGGGATCTAGCCACAAAAACTATAAAATTATTATAAAATAAATGTGAAAATGACAAACCGGCGCGAGTGTAAGATGAGTGTTTTAGGCACTCATCACCCCCAAACTTAGTTTCTTGCTTGTCCTCAAGTAGGCAGGCTCTAGACGGGACACACACCGGAGCCGTAATGTAACTAACACTAAGGCGGTGATGCACATCTTTGAAAAATAGGGGGATCGATTTGGGTGACTCACATACTCCAGCTGTTTTGCTGATGTTCGGTGAATGCATACGAGATATTTGACTTTGATAAGTGAGTTGAGATAAATTGAAACTGACTAGTGCGCCAAAATCCCATGGTGTTCAATAGCCTTTCCCAAAATCCCCTATGTGCTTATAGTGGAATGACCTCGAA
The DNA here is from genome assembly GCA_016808115.1 of Tetrastigma voinierianum. Taxonomy (NCBI): domain Eukaryota; kingdom Viridiplantae; phylum Streptophyta; class Magnoliopsida; order Vitales; family Vitaceae; genus Tetrastigma; species Tetrastigma voinierianum. The sequence continues at coordinate 406,208 of JAEQBH010002559.1, forward strand.
TATGCTTTGGAGTTCAGATACCCCCAAAGCTTAAGCTCAACTCTTTATTAGGAAGAAGCTAACTGGGAAAGGATAGGAGCACCCATTTATTCATGTCCTCTCATACTTAGAAATTTCCCTACGTACCTAAAACAAAATGGAAGAAGACCTAGTGCTTAAGAGTTTTAGCCAGAAGTGTTCACTGTAGCGGGGATCCATTGGTGACTCCCCACCAGTTGGTTAAGGGCACCAGACATTCAATTCCCTTCAAACTTCACCCCGAACACTCAACCAAACTCGAAGGCCCTAGGATTTGCGTGAATGATCCATCTTATGTCCCATTTGTAGCGAGCGGTGAAGTCGATGGCATTTCAGAGCCCGGTTAATTCGGGGCATTAGGCTTTGATGGGCCCCTCGGTTGTGCGGGATTGGATTGGATGATCAACATTCCTATGCATATACCTATTTTGTCATATTTCTTTTTCTTTTTCTCTTTTCTATTGTTTTTGTATTTTCTCTTTTTTGGTTGGGGCTCGATGGCAATCTAACGTTAGGTGTCCCATCACTCAAATGGTTCAAATCTCCACAGGTTGATCGAACTTTAGTAGTTGGTTCGGCTTATGCATACTCACGAAAGTCACTAGTGTGTGAGTGTGATAGGGTTTTGAAGCTGGTTTCTTGACTACCGGGAATTGATTCACTAGCCCTTTTAACTATTTAACTAATTACGAGCATCAAGCAAATGCATTTCGTAAAGTTTATAGTGAACTCAATCAAAGTGATCCTCAAATATCGAAATGGCACACATGTATGCGATCACTACATGCAAAAATGTCCTAAAACACACGCAAAACAACCTTTTACATGAAACTTATTAACATGAAAGTGTGATGTAAAAACAAGCTAAACTAAATCTAAGCATGCAATAACCGCATGCAATACTAAAGAAACAAAAACACCCGACTAATATGCGGAACAAACTAAAAATACGCATACTCGACTAAAAATGCTGCATACTAGGAAATCAAAACAGTGATAAACAAGAACAAAAACATAATACCTATCAGCATCCCCTCCCCCGAGCAAAATATCCATGTGTCTCAACGGTAAGATATAATGATAGAGGAAGGGGACTCCCCGAGAGATCAACTGCGGTGGAGGTGGTGGGGGCCGATTGGAGCCGAGGCTGGGTGTTTGGGCTGCATAGGCTGCTTCTTTGCTTTGTAGAATGATGGCTGATTAGCCCGGATGTCCGCATGTGTGGCCCACGCGACCTGTATCACAGGAAGCGAGGACTCGGTGCTCTTTGGGTCTAAATCCAGAATCGTCAGCGTTCGGTGGTGAGAACAGGGTCCTCAAGATGCGTGATGGAGGAGGAGAAAATGGCCGCTTTGAAATTTCTGGCCCCGGGATTGGTGGTGGAGGTGGGTGAGACGAGGGTGGTGGTGGAGGTGGGTGAGACGAGGGGCGGCTTTATGTAAATCTGGGTGTCGCTGGGAGATCAGCGAGCCAGATGTCGGGAAGCTGCGTCCTCATACGAGGGCTCGTGGCTAGAGTCGTGAACCCCCTCAGTTACGGGACACCCGGGTGTGTCCAGCAGCGTCTTGTCCCGGATGAAGCCGGGCCTCGTGTTGTGAGGGCACCCGGCTTGTTTACATGGCTTGCAATCGAAAGGGGTGCCCAGGGTTCATCTTCGCGTCCTAGGTTATAGGATAGCATCTCTGCTTTGCCCAACATCGAATGGTATATCCTGGATGATGGCGAAGTTGAGGCGAGCGTGAGGTACATCACCTCACACACATTCGTCGCATTAGGATCAGGCGCGAGAAGTGATGAAGTGATGCGAGCAGGAATGTAAGGCTAAATGCTTGGCCTTGAAATTATTGCCCATGGCCCGCCTTTGTTGATCCTCCACTCACCGGCTGAACTGGTCAATACGCGGATGACCTCATGTAGTCGGGATGCTTTCGCGAACTGATCAAAGAGGTCCCCGTGGGACATGCTTTCACAGGCCGTAGAAGCTATTGATGACTCCGCGGCTGAAGTCGACCAATACACCTCGCACCCGGACCCTTTTGAGGACATAGGAAGCGAGGTTGGCGTAAAATCGCGCACTACGCTCATCGGCCGGCGGGTGAGGGTTGGCATAAAGCACGCCACCCGCATAGCCTCGATGGTCTTTACGGAAGAAATCATCGGGGTGATGAAACCCCTTCTCTTTACACCCCCAATGAACGGCGGTTTTTGCAAATGGTGCCCAGCGGCTCGGCACTCCTGTTGCAAGCAGATGTAGAGTCGGGTCCTCGTGGGCCGACTCCCGCGTGAGCAACCGCCTCTCTTGCCATACATATTGACCTAGAATACGTAGTGATGGCCCACAATGTGCTAATGTGTGGAGCTTGGACAAAACACGAGCACCTAATGTCTTCAGAAAACTATACGACTCAGACTCGGAATTCTGACTCAAGACTCCAAGATACTACTCTGGGCCTAAATAGACCTAAGCGAGCACCTAATAGACCGAAACCACCGCGCCCAGTATAAAGGGACCACCAGAAGGCGACCCGAAGCTAGAAACCAGGAGCACGGTGTATGGTGGGAATGCCCGATGACTGGAACCGGGAAGGGTGGTTTGTAGGGGACCTTGATGGTGGTCGGAGAACAATGTCGGGACCTCAGGCCGGTGTGAGACAAAGAAATTTTGCGACAGTCAGGGTGAGGGTGGTGCTCGGGACGACTAGAGGTTTCGATTTGGGGTGTGGTGAAGAGCGAAAATGAGCGTTCTTGGGCTTAAAAGCGAGGGCCCACGTCGCGGCGTGCGGGGTGGCGTCAGCGCTACGGAGTAAACAAGACCCGCGTCGGCGTTAGTGACGTCGGCGTGGCGAAAAAACTCGCACTGAAGCGGCGTCGCGGCGCGTGGAGTATGGCGTCGTGGCGTGGCGGAGTCATATTAAAATGGCGTCGCGGCGTGGAGGATGGCGTCGCGGTGGCGGAGGCTTGTGCAAATCCGCCGTGAAGCGTGAAAAGACAAGTCAGCGTGACGAGAGAGGTGTAAACAGCGTCGCTGACGTGAAAACACCGCGTCAGCGGCGTGTAGGAGTGTTAAATTAGCGTCAGCGGCGTAGGAAATCCGTCGCGACGTGAAGTGTTAAAGTGGCCGTCGCGACGTGGGAAATCCGTCGCGACATGAAGCCGAAGAAAAATTCGAGCATATTGAAGCTTTCATGAACGCGAACCCTCTCTCGTGCTTGTGACTCTATGAGCTTGTAATCGTGGTTGGAGCGAATCCTCCCCTGACCTGCATCTGCGCATCCACGAGAGTAAGCGAACAAGCCCAGAAATACGATCACAAATAAAGTCGAAACCTAAAAGTCGGAAAATAAACAATAGAACTTGGGGCCAAACAAAGGAAAGTTTAAGAACACTTGGGTTTGCCTCCAGTCTTATGTTTAATGTCTGGATTGGCTTTCGGCGACCACGAATCTCAATGTGTTCGGGCGAACTCATGATAGATAGTACACTTGATCTGTGTTTGTCAAAGGAATGATTTCTTGTACGCAAGAAACTACGCCTCCATAGTCACGGCTTCAAGCGTTAGATTGGCGTATGAATGTGCCTTTCTCGGGATGTGAAACTTACGCCCCACCATGTGAAAGACCTTTGTTCTGGGTGAAAGGCCGGGACCATGAGACTTGATTTCCCAGGAAAAACTGTCGAGAATTGAATAGAAGGACTTGCTGTCCGTAGTGAACTCCTTTCTAGTGATGTGTTTATTGTCATGCCAAGCTTTAGTCTTTTCCTTATAGATCGAGGCGTTTTTCATATGCCGTTTAAGACTCATCTAGCTCCTTTGAGTTTGGGTAAGTCGTTTTCACCGGCCCGATGTCTTGTCCGTATTCGGTTGTCGGTGGTCAGTAGGCTCGATGCTCTATATAATTCCGGAAGATGACAAGCTTTTACCATACACAGAATGCGACGGAGACATGCCCCGAAGGAGTTTTTAATGCAGTGCGGTATGCCCAGGCGCGCCGTCTATCTTTTAAAGACCCGATCCTTCACAGACGTATTTGTCTTCTCGAGAATGTACTTGATTTCCACGGTTGGATACCTCTGCACTTGCCGTTTGATTGTGGAGTATATGCAGGAGTATGCGATGGCGTACCTATACTTTTGCAACACCTTATCCAATTGCCTTATTGCAAAAATGGTGCCATTATACGTGATTAAAGCTGAGGAGTTCCAAAAGCATTGAGAATATATTCTTCTTGTGAGGAGTGAACCCTGACAGCATCATTGGTGCGTGTAGGAATTGCTTCAACCCACTTTGAGACATAGTCGCCAACAAAAATGTACAAATTGTTGTGCGATCACGAGGAAATGGTCACGTAAAAATCGATCCCCCATAAATCAAACAACTCTACCTCAGATGGGGATGCATGGGTGGCTCGTGCTTTCTAGAGATTTCCTAAATTACGTTGACATTTGTCACAAAAGTGGAAACGGGTGGTGAGTATCTTTAAATAAGGAAGGCCAATAAAAACCGATTGTAAAACCTTGGCTGGCTATTTCTCACAATCGCTTTACCCCGAAAGTGCTCCACCACACGGTAGAGTGTGACAATAGTTCAGAATACTGTGCATTTCATCTTGGACACACATCTCCTTATCACGATCGGCACGGGTATATACGTAAGAGATTGGCTCTTCCCAATAGTAGTGTTTAAGGTGTGCGAACCTTTTCCTCTTAGATAGTTAAACTCGGGGATCACTTTGGCCGCAAATAGTTCACATAATCGCCGGCCCGGGAGCGCTTCTTGTCCTCAATAGCAAAAAGTTTCTCGTTTGGAAATTCGTCATTCACCGGAACATCATCTCTGGCCCCTTCCAGTCGTGAAAGACGGTCAGCTACTAGATTTTCAGTGCCCTTCTTGTCCTTGATTTCTACGTCGAATTCTTGCAACAGCAGGACCCACCGAATCAATCGGGGTTTGGCATCTTTCTTGGTCATCAAGTACTTAATAGCCGAATGATCAGTATGCCGCCACGGCTTTGTTGCGTCAGTATGGCTACCAAATTTGTGAAGAAGCGAAAACAATGGCCAATAGTTCCTTTCCTGCAGCAGTGGCGTAATTCGGTGGCGTCGATGGGGTTCTCTGGCATAGTAGCGAAGAAAAATTTTCTCCAGTTTCTGCCTAGTACCCATTTAATCTGTGAAGTCCCTTTGGCGTCCATAAGTTCAAATGGAGTGCGACCAATGCGGCGCCCGCAGCCGATAGGAGCGGTCGACTTGTCCTTCCAACAACGAGCATCTGAGCATTTGGGATCGAGCTCAAATGGGATTCCTTTGGACTAGAAGGTTAGATAACGTTTGCAATACGTGAGAAATCATGATGAGCCTATAAAATCAGCGTGTCTCTGAAAGCTGCGAATCCCTTTCAGAAAGAGGGGGTGGAGTAACTTTTCAATTGCTTCAATGCCGCCTTATCTACCTCCCCATTCCCCTTCTTTGAATCCAGATGTCCAAGGACAATACCCTCTTTGTACCATGAAAATGGCACTTTTCCCAATTAGTACTAAGATTGGTCTCTTCACATCTTACCGGCCACGACTCAATTTTTGAACAGTGTCGAATGAATTTCCCATTCTTGAGAAATCGTCCGCAGAGATTTCAATCGTCTTCTCCACCACAATAGGAGAATATGGCCATCGTGCCTTCCCACATTGAAAATTTACCGATTGCATTGCACGGAGTCCAGAAAGGGCATCGGCGGAATGCGAATGTACCACCAGGACAGAGTGAATGTTGTCTTCTCCTGATCTTCGGGGCTATGAATTTGATTGTAGGGTATCCATCTACAGAAAGCAATGATATTCATAACCGGCTAATCGATCGGCATCGATCTAGAAGCGATGGAAAGTGATCTTTTCGGTGGCCTTGTTCGGCTTCCGATAATCCAGCCACAAATTCTCCACTGATGCTTGTTCTAGGCAGCGGTAAGATGTTGTTTCGATCGATGACGGAGTTGTTAGTCCCTTCTTGACACTACGACCCCAGCGTCAATACAGCATGCGGAAATGGGGTAAATCACGGTGTCTGGCCATTTTTAAAACCCCTGGGACTACTTCCTTCATTGTCGGGTTGCTCTCATTCGCTTCCGCGAAAGGTTTGTGTCCATCTTCTAGTAATACGATGCATGCACATAGAAGGGCCGAATCCCTTTTAGATCATTAGAGACCATCCCAGAGTGCATGTTTGTGATCTCGAAGGACCCTCGATAACTTCTCTTCCTCTAGTGCGATCAAAGATCTTTGAGATAATCACGGGTAGCGTAGATTACACTTGGTATGCATACTTCAAATGACTAGAGTAGGGTTTTGTTCCATGTCTTGGGGTGGTTCTTTCGGTCGATGGGACCGGCGTTTTAACTCCTTCGCCCGAAGGTTCAGAAGTAATTTTAGTCTATTGTGTCCAGAAAGAGTCCATCCATTTTAACATGTTATTCTTACGCCTCGTCGGCTCGGGTTCTCGGATTCATTCTCTCTTAGGCTAGTCTCGAAGGGTGTTAAGACGATTTGGTACAGACATATAGTGCCTCTACTATGTCGGCCGTAGAAGCAAGTATCACTTTACGCTGGGTGTCTCTTCTTTTGAATACGTTAGTGAACTTTACTTCCTCTTCTTATACTCAGTTTGATTCGCCTCTCGTACATCAATCATTGCCACGCGGTTGCTAGAAAAATTCTTTGGTGCTCCCGGTATTTCTTTATCTTATCACATGCTCTAAAACAATGAAATCTGTTGGAAAGATAAACATCGAGGCCTTAACTGGAATCTTCTGACTATCCCTCTCGGATGTTTCAAAGATACGTCGCAGGCCCGAGGAAGAGTGAGCGTAGTTAGGCGAGCTTCTCCTAATCCCAAGCAGTAAAAATGGATAGGGCATAAGATTAATGCTTTTAGAATCGCATGGCGCTCTCTAAAGAAATAAGCGGCTGATTGTGCGGGATAGTGGCGCACGGGTCGCCCGAGCCTGCGTGTAGCTTTCTAAAAGGATAGCCTTTGCATTCCCTCGGTTAAGTTCCTTTGTCTGAAATTCGGCTAATCTTCTCTTCACGAAGACGAGATGTCTTTCATGGAATTTTACATAACTAGAGGCATTTTGCTCTGAGGCATCGGCAATGGGATGTTTATGTCTTGCATTTTTAGAAAACATCCATGAGATTTAGTGAATTGTATCCGGTTTATGTTTCTTGGGCGTTGTGGGTAAAGGCGGTATCTTTGGCCTTTGCTTATTAGAAGTCTCTGCTTATTTGTTCTCTGAAACATTCCTTATTTGTATCATCACTCTGACTATGCTGGATTACATTCTCTGCCTCTACCTCTTCTGTAGTTGAGGGTTTCTCTTTGGTCTCCAAGTCTTTCCCGCTTCTCAGCGTAACAGCTTTGACATGTTCATTTCCGTCTCGTCTTGGGTTTACTTCTGAGTTGCTCGGCAAGGATCCTGGTTGTCTTTCTGTCAGCAAGTTTGCCATTTGGCCCATTTGTGCCTCTAAACTTCTCAGTTGTGTCTTTGCTTGATTGTTGCTAGGTTGCTTCTTCTTTATGTTTTGCTTTAGTCTCATTCATAAGCGAATGAGAAGTTAACATAAATGCGAGGCTTGCTCTAAATCGACTTCTTCTCAGTGTGTTTCCTTAGTTAGAGTTCAGTGCTTGTATTGTTCGATTGTTATGCATCCATACCCTTGGTTGTTTTGATTATTACGCGGTTACGATTATTTACGCCACCCTTGTCACGATTCGATTACGTGTTACCCCCATACGGTCCTTGCTGTTGTGATTGATTCTGATTAAACCTCGGCCGCGTCTTGGGGCTTGCTCTCTCTTGTAGGGTTTCTTGGCGACGATACTTATTTGTTGTCTTGTCCTCCACAGTCTAATTCCCATGGATTAGTTTGTATGGCGTTCGCGGTTCCTTGCTGTCTATTCAACTGCTTAGTTAGTTGTGCCACATGATTCACCAGGTTGTTAAGGACCTCATTATCTGTGCCACTTACCACACTCACTGGTGTAGCCTTCTCTCTAGGCCACTGATTTGTGTTGGTTGGCGTCTTCAAGATCTCATGGAAGCCAATTACTGTGGTTTTCTTCATCGGTGCTCCTCCGGTAGGCATCTATCATTGTTCGGGTTGCATTCTGACCATTGTAAAGGTGTGGACTTGCATCATAGTTAGTGGATGGTGAGGACACTTAGAAATAATTCATGAAACCTATCCCATGCCTCCGCCAGGTTCTCCCCCTCTAATTGACCGAACGTATTGATTTCTTGCACAAGTTGTGCAATTTCGAGAAGGTGGAAGAACGGTCGAAACTTTTGTACCCAAAATCGTTTCCATGTAGTAATGGAATCCCGGTGGCTATTTAGTTGCGATATTTGACTATCCCAGTGAAATTAGAACAGCGAGTAATCTTAAGAGCTTCTTGAGTAACTCCAGTTGTACTTGATGGTATCGTAAACTTGGGGAAGTTAGTCAGAAATGCATGTTCAGTTCTCCTTAGGGTAGTCCATGGAACAAGATGACGAACATCTGTCTGGTAGACTTCAATTCGAAATTGTTTGCTTGAATCGGTGTAGATCGATGTTGTCCCGAACAGCGTGGTGGTAAAAAGCGAACTCATCTAATAGCATGTAAGGATCGTCTGGGCGTATAAATGCGCTGAGGCGGCAGTTCATAGTGATTCCCATTTCGGCTTCATCTGTGGTTCGGTTGTTCGATGCGAAATCTTGTTAGCGGTGTTTCCATGACTATTAGATTCTAATTAAATTTACGTTCTACGTTCTCGGAGCAATCGTCGCGAGAAGTCTTTCTGGCTCGGGATCACACAGGTGTTGATTAATTCGATTTTGCTGTCGCATGTACTCCTTTGCGAGCACATCTTGCAACACACGAGACAACAAAGAACCAAATTACGACGCGTAAAATAACAAAAGTAACGAAAATTGAAATCTATCTGTAACTGCTCACTTCTCTATATCAGGTGACCGCCTTTTTCCCCGGCGCAAAAACGACGGGCGAAAGCGTGATGTGTAAAATAAGTACCCTATATCTTTGCCAAGTGCGTAGCTAGTAATATAGTGTACTTGAAATACGGATATCGATCCCACGAGGAAGGTGAATTGACTATAGAGGTTACCTTTTCGGACATCAATATCACGAATAAATGATTCTAGAGGTAAGAATTTAAGTAAAGAAAATGCAACAAGCTATTGATTCCCTAGTGAACAATGGTGTTGGCGCCTAGGGTTAAATCTCCCCCATCCGCGTTGATGGATTCTTGTCTAAAGATATTGTTATTGATATATTTGTAATATGTCAATGGCGGTGATCTTGCCTACGAGATATCCTCTCTCGAGGTATATCATACCTATCTCGTGAATAGGAATCGAAGTATAATATCTCTATCTCGACTCGGTATTAGGAAATGCTTAAATGTTCTAACTTGAATGCCACCTTCGGGTTCGAATATCTCTGTGCAAGATAATTTAAAGAAATTTGCTCACGGATCCACTGAATACCCTCATCTCTCGAATCTCGGATCTCAGTGCATTATATGCTAACATTGGCCGAGACATTATCATATAATTGAAATCGGGTATAGAGTAGATGTGACAAATTAATAACAAGCTGAATCTTTATGAAAGATCCAAGCTTTAATCCATTGTATGTGACAAGGGGTTTGATGTAACCCTAGAAAGAGATGCAGAACATCATCGAGAAAAGATCAAATTGTATAGTATTAAAAACATCTGTCATATTATCAAAAATAATATCTAAGCTATAAACTTGATCAAATCTGAGTACTTCATCCGTCTCTGTTGATACGCTCTGGAATTCAGGTGCACTCTTCTAAATGCGTCTCCAGATGCCACAATTTACGAGCCATTCGGTACTTTAAATGATGGGGTACAGTTTATTTGTGTCGCGACGTGGTGGCGTCGGCGTGTTAAGTGGCGTCGCGATGTAGTGACGATCGTGACGTGGTGGCGTCGCTTCGCCTGCTCCTCATTGTTCAGCTGCTTCCAGTTTGCTCTTCACGCTCGATGAACTGTAACCACACGAGACACAAAATCGAGGATCTAGCCACAAAAACTATAAAATTATTATAAAATAAATGTGAAAATAGACAAGCCAAGCAGTGTAAAGATGAGTGTTTGGCGCTCCTTCGACATGTAATAGGTACTTGAAGATATAGCACACTGAAATCAAAGTGAGATTACTAGATAAATTTGATTTTAACTTTGATTAGCACAATAGAAAGAAATGCAACTGAATCCACTAATTCAGTTAAAACTCTTTTTTTGTATTTTTCTAAAAATTTGGCAAAACATAAAAATGTCAAAATTAGCAATTTTCTTTTTGGTTAGAATATTGATCTATAAACTTCTACTTCAATCCCCGGCAGCAGTGATGAGTCTTAAACTCATCTATTTTTAATCCATTTTTCTGGCTTATTTTTAATATATTATCATAGTTGTTTTAATGTCAAATTATGGAATATTCACCAACTTAGTGTTTTGCAGGTTTTAATTCAAAAATGAGAAATTTCTAGCAAAAAAAAAAAGAGAAAAAGAGAAATTACAGCAGTCTATATCACGACAGAGTTTTGTGTGTCGTGACAAACATTCAAGCTAATAGCAATGGAGCTCTGTCGCGACAAAAGACAGTGTGTCGCGACAGAAAATGGGAAGACTCTAACAATTCAGTTGAGACAAATAAAGTTTATGTTGTGACAAGGTTTTTTAGTAGGATGTCAACACCATGAAGAATTTGTCGCAACAAAAGCTCTATCATAACCATTAAACGAGTGAAGCGAGAAATTTTTTGTCGCGACAAGGCATTTTTGTTATGGCAAAGGTGTTGCAACATAGAAAAAGGCTGGTTGAGGCAGGAGGAGAGCTTGAAAAAGGAGCTTATTTAGCGACGAGGTGATGTGTCATCGCGTATTTGAAGGAAGAAGAGATCTTTGGTTGCGACAAATAAACGAGATTGGCAACATGTGATGCTTGCCCAGTGGCCCGACGTCGCGTAAAGAATCAATGTTGTGACATACTTCAAGCTAAAGAGGTGTTTCTAATAATACGCGACCGAGGATCTTGTAATTGGCGACACGAATAAGGCGAACACATTGATAAATAAAATTGGCGACATAACAAGGCGGAGTGGCGATACGAGATGGAGTTGAATACAAAAAGTCTTGTTGCAACATAAAAACTAGGTTGCGACAGAAAGCATCTACAACACCAAGAGACTACGTCGCAACATCAAAATGAAGTTGCAACAAGAAATTGGGTTAAGTGGCGATAAGACTTTGTCGCGACATACTTTCCTGGTCGCAACAGAATTACTGACAATACAAGAAACATTGTTGCAACAAGAAACAATAGAAATGTTGTCGCGACATAAAAACTGGGTCGCGACATAAATTAGATAAGCTACACAGAAACAATGTCGTGACACAATTGTCTATGTCGCAACATAACTATTCTAGTAAACACACAAAAGATTGTCGCGACATAGAATGGATGCGCAGCCAGTTCTTGCGGGGATAAATTCTTAAGAGCCAAAAAAGACTCATTTCGCTGACGAATAAATATCTTTGAGAAGAAACAAATCTTGTCGCGACTAAGGAAACTTTGTCATGGCTGAATCGAAGGATGCACAAGGAAGCGGTCGCGACATACTCGCATGCTTTCTGATAGAGACTGCGATAAAGAAATTAAAACTGCATGTATAGCACTTTTAGGTCGCGACAGAGAATGCAATTTGGGCCAGAATTTTGGGGATCCACAATGTAGCCTCGAATTTAGGGCCTAAACTTCTGGGGCTCTATAAATAGAAACATATTATGGAAAGTGAGGCGGTCGGTCGCGAAAAACCGAGGCATACGGGGGGCGAGGACTCTTTTTTGTATTATATTTTTCTTTTATTTTTCTTTTCTTCGTAGATTAGATTTAGCGTAGAATTTCAATTTGTTTACTATACTTGAAACAGTGAATTGTTCAGAAGTTTCGAAGTAGAGCTAAATTGTTGAAGATCAATTTCGATTACTGTTTGAATTTAATGAAGTCTAGATAAAAGCTGGAATTCATTTCCTTGAGTTGATTACAGTTGCATTGGAAATTTTGATCGAAGCATTTCGGTGTTCACTATGGTCAGGTTTGAGAAATACAACCTGGCTAGGAAAGATCTGATGTTAGTTATGGTCTTTCCTACACAATTAGAAAGAAATTTCTTGGATTGAGAATTTTGAGTTTATTTGAATGGTGTTGTTCATGAAATGAATTGTTCCGAACATTAGTAACTTATACCCATAAAAGGACAGTTATCTGGTTTTGATTTCCAGGAGGCCCTTTTAATGACACAAAGTTGGAGATTCTTGAGAGCATGGATGCAGTTACTTGAGGGTATGCTAGACTAATATTGAAGAACTAATGAGCTCTGAAAGATTACTTAGATAAATCATAAATTTACTCATGGTTTGAGAATTAATTTGGTGATCTATCATTTAATCAGTGAGATCTCTCAGCAGTGCAGGAATGGTGCTTGATCTAGTGTTGGCTTAGATCTAATCAAAGGAGAACTCTTTAAGATCTCAAGGATGAGACATCTAAGTAATCTTGTAGAAATAAACAATAGCCACATCTTGGGAAACTTAAAAATACTGCAGTCATAAGAAATGGGTATGAAGTATTGGAAAAGAAAAATACCCAGATCTTATAAAGAAAATCTGTTTACAAGTAATTGGTTGGACACATGTTTCAGAAATGAACATGACTCTCTAATTAGTGGAATGTATGGTTAAGGGAGAAATCCAAACTATACTACCTTGCCTTTTTGACAATTTCATATTCCAATTCATGATAGAATAGAATTAGTTTATGTTGTAGGAATTGATAATTTCACAGCAGTGAAATCCTAGTGTCTACTTCCAACAATAATCTGGTTCAGTCCAGTTTAGGTCTAGGATTTTAAATTTTCCTTTTATTATAGATGTAGAAATCCAGATAGTATAAATCTAGTTAGGTTACTGAAAATTATATGAAATGAAGGTTCAAATAGTGTGGAACTTGAGTAGTTAGGGTAGTTAAACTTTAAATTCTTTTTAATCTCTGTGGGAACGATATTCGCACTTATAGGTCCACTTTTTTTACTTGTACGACCTATGCACTTGCAGGATTATGACCAAACTAAATCTTCAATAAATTCATTAACAAATCCATTTTCATAATGAGCATACAAGTTCTATTTGGTCTAAACAAGTTTTTGGTGCCTTTACTAAGGATTGAGTAATAGTCCTTTGGTAAGAGTGGCAAAATTTTGATCTCTATACAAAAATTGGTCAACAAGTTTTTGGCGCCATAGTCAGGGATTAAAGGAATTTAAAAATCAATATTCTGACAAAAGATATAAATGTTAATTTGGACTTTTTACAAAAATTCAGAAAAATAGCAAAAATAACTTTTAACGGCGATGTTTGAATAAAAATTTGATATTTTGGAAACTAAAAATAGATATATAATTATTTTTTTTTTATATCACTGACTCCATTTGATCTCAATGTGTTTCTACTTTCAAGAAGAATTTAAATGCATAGAATACGACCGAATCTGTGCCTCTATGCAACGAGAGTAAAGAGAACCTATGAGATCTGAGAAGAATCACCAGTGCAGAATCCAAAAATATGGAAAATCAAAGAAAAAGATTGCAGGCTATTCCAGAAGAAGAAGAAGAATAAGAAGTAGAGAGAAATCAGAGGCTTGATACTATGAAGGACTTTTGGAGGCCTATTATCCAAGAGAAATACTCTACAGTAAGACAGCACACCCAATTGAAACATACAAATAATTTTATTTAAAGCCAACATTGATTACTATAGTGTAGCGGCTTACGATTCATAAGTCCACCTACGAAGATCCCGATGAGCATTTCTGCGAGAAGATTCATGAGGATGGCCAACACGGAGTCAAAATTTGAATGAGGTGAGACCCAGTAATCAAGAATTTGCAACTCATCCTTTTATTGAGAGATGTGTGGCCTTGACATGGTTTGATTCATTGCCAGTGGGATCAGTGAGCACCTGGGAAGAATTGGTGGAAGCTTATATGAGCATATTCTTCCCTCTAGCTCTCACTGCTAAGAGAGGAGGAGAAATAATTGTCTTCAAGCAAGGGGAAGATGAGAGCCTCTACACTGCATGGGAGATATTCAAAAGATTGTTGAAAAGATGTCCTATGCATGGAATAGATCTGACTACTCAGATGGATATTTTCTATCATGCTATGAATTATGCCTCCAAGGGTATAATTGATGCATCCTATTGTGGAGCTTTTAAAAGAAGAAATGCAGAGGAGGCATGGCAATTGATTGAAGACCTTGCCAAATGCAACTACAAGGCTCCATTTGAAGCTTCGGGGAGCAGCGGTAGGTTGAAAGGAAATGGTCTTATTGGGCTTGATAGAATGACGGCCAATGAAATAAATTGGATGCGATTATGAAATGGCCCCAGGAAACAATGAAAGAAGATACTGCTTGCATGAAGTGGGGCTTGTTAAGAAGAAAGAATTAGAAAGAAGTGTTAAGGAACTAGTTGGAGAAGAAAGGCCATATCAAGTTGAGGAGACCAAGTATATGAATGAGAGCGAAGTTATCACTTGAGCTGGCTTTAACTTGCGACCTGCTTATACCTGCGACATTGAGGAACCATGAAAACTTTTCATATGGTTAAGGAGCACAGCAAGGCCATAGACCTGGACAGAATTACTAGCAAGCTTATGCTCAACCCAGATTCCAAGAACAACAGCAGCATAGGGATAGTAGAGGAGATTATCAGGGTCAGAAAAGGACTCAATCCTTTGAGGATTAGATGCTTCATTTCATGAAAGAAAACAAAAGGATTTTGAATCTGCATGAAAAGAAATTTTCTAACCTTAGAAAACTGAAGCAAGCACGATTGTGTTTTAGGACAACACCAATGCCTGCTTTGAGAAGAATACGGAGATACAAATAAAGGCAAGACGGCTCAAGGCGTGCGAAGAGCTAAGTTCGTTTCAGTGACAGAATCAAGGGGGATGTATGGCGGTAATTACAGAAGTGGCGAGTACAGGTGAAAGGAGGTGAGAAGGGCATTGAGGAAGAGATACAAGCTTAAATAGGAGAGGAACTTGAGCAACACATTTTAGGAACTACTGAGAAAAAGAAAACAACATAAATGCAGCCCAATCAGCAGGGGAAGAAAGAGGAAGTTAAAGCCTACAATCCTCTAGTTCCATTCCCTCAAAGACTTCGGAAACAAAAGCTAGAGGAGCAATTCTCTAGATTCTTAAACATGATTAAAAAGATAGAGATCAACATTCCTTTCTAAGAGGCATTAACTCAGATGCCTCAGTATGCAAAATTCATGAAAGATATATTGAGCAAAAAGATGAAGATTCTTTGAGAAGGATGGTAAGGCCTACTTAAGCAACCTATAGTGTAGTGATTCGAGAATACCTTCTTGGGAAAATGCGAGGATCAATGGCTTCATTATACCTGCCAGAGTGGGGATGTTGATATAGGAAAACCATTGTGTGATTACTGGAGCTAGCACATCGACTTGATGCGCCTCATCACATTGCTTTCGAATTAAGTTTGGGGAGCTCGCTCCCACCGGCCATTGCCACGTAGATAGCGAACTGAGCATTGAGAAACCATCTGAGGCATCAAGATATTGTATCAAAGTGGAAATTTGTCTTTCAATGGACTTTGTGGTCCATCAATATAAAGATAGAAAACAGATCTCCTTTGTTGTTAAGGAAGACCGTTCTTAGCAACGGGGCGGCATTGATGTAGAAAAATAGGAGCGGCTGGGGTTATAGATGAAACATTGCACTTCAATCTCGATCACAGTTTGAAACAACCAGAACTCGGTAGTGCTGACAGTGAAATTGTAGAAATAAAAATTCCTATCAATTCTGAACTGGCCACTGCTTGTAATTTTTTAGAATTCAATGAATGAGATGAGATGAGATGAATTTCCAATATCTTGAGCATCTTGAAGTTAAAATTCTGAATTCCAATTTTAAATTAAAAGATTCAGTATTCAATATTGGAGAAAACAGTGCAGAAAGGTCCAACAGTTATGAAGAGAAGGTTATAGAGGAAAACAAAATCTCAGAGGGTTTAATACTCAAGGAATTGCCATAACATTTAAAGTATGACTTCTTGCAACAAGAAAAAGGAAAGCCAATTATCATTTCAGTTGGATTAACTAGGTTGGAAGAGTAAAAACCGCTGGAGACTCTGAGAAAATATAAAGAAGCAATAAGCTTGGTCTATAGAAAGATTTGAAAAGGAATCAATCCCTCTCAATACGTATGCATGAGATCTGTTGGAGAATCTTCCAGAACTTATGTAGAACATCGAGGAGAAGGTTAGATCAATTAATGAAAAGTAGTCAAAAGAAGTCTTTGAAATAGAAGTTGCATCTGAGGCTTCATATATGCAATCTCAGACAGTCCTTGAGTGAACCCAATACATGTGGTTCCAAAGAAGGGAGGATTCACTGTGATCAGAAATGAGAAGAATGAATTGATTCCTATAAGAACTATTACAGGATGGAGAGTGTGTATAGATTACAGGAAACTTAACACTACTACCAGAAAGGACCATTATTCTCTACCTTTCATTGACCAAATGTTGGACATGTTAGCAAGACACTCCCATTACTGTTTTCTTGATAGATATTCTAGTTATAACCAGATTGCAATACCCCTAGAGGATTAGGAGAAATCAACATTTACATGTCCTTATGACACCTTTATCTTTATAAGGATGTCATTTAGATTATGTAATGCTCATGCCACCTTTCAAAGATGTATGATGTCTATATTTTCTGACTTGGTGGAAGAGGTTATGGAAATATTCATGGATGACTTCTCAGTATACGGATCTAGTTTTGAAGATTGTTTGAAAAAGCGAAAAACAATACTTGAGAGGTGCGGAGGCAATGTAATAACCTTAAATTGGGGAAAAATGTCATTTCATAGTACTTGAAGAGTATTGTTTGGGAGCGCAAGATTTACAATGATGGATTGGAAGTAGACCAAGCAAAAATTGACGTTATAAAAACTTTCATGTCACCTACAACAGTAAATGGAATAAGAAGCTTCCTAGGGCATGATAGATTTTCCAGAAGATTCATCAAAGATTTTTCAAAAATCTCTAAACCATTGTATAGACTTGTGGAAAAATATGAAAATTTTGATTTTGATGAATCATGCAAATCTGCATTTGAGGAAATCAAATCCAGATTAGTATCAACTCCCATTATGTTAACAGCAGATTGGAACAATGAGTTTAGAAATTATGTGTGATGCCCGAGTAGTTATCTAATGGGGTTGTATTGGAATGACGATAAGATATTGAGCCGTATACTATGCCAGCTCAAAACATTCAATGAAGCCGCAGAGAACAACTCCACCATAGAAGGAGGCGCTAGCAATGGTGTTTGCTTGTGAAAAACTCAGGCCTTACATATTGGGGTCCCATGTTGTAGTCATGTGAGTCATTACTTCTGATTAAATATCTAATGGCGAAGAAAGATGCGAAGCGAGGCGATTAGAGTCTTCTTCTTCTTTGCAAGGATTTGACTTTGAGATCAAGGATAAAAAGGGTAGTGACAATGTGATAGCAGATCACTTATCTAGATTGGAGAGAATTGCTGGAACATAAAAGGGAACAGAAATAGCATAAATTTTTCCTAATGAGCAGCTATTTATGTTATCAGCACAAACACCCTGGTATGAAGATATTGTGAATTACTTAGCTTATGGAGTCATGCCATTTGAATTCAACTACTAGTAGAGGAGGAAATTGAGAACTGATTGCAGGTTGTATATATGGGATGACCCACTACTGTATAGAAGAGGAGCAGATATGATCAAAAGGAGATGTGTCCCAGAAACAGAACAGGGTGGTATTATGAAGAAATGTCATGCATCACCATATGGAGGACACTTTGTAGGAGATAAAACAGCCCAAAAAATTCTCCAATCAGGATTTTATTGGTCTACTCTATTCAAAGACTATTTTGAATGGGTAAAACATTGTGATGCTTGTCAGAGAATGGTAAACTTAAGCAAAAGAAATGAAATGCCCCTGCAAGGAATTCTTGTGGTGCATATTTTTTATGTATGGGGAGTAGACTTTATGGGACCTTTCCCATCATCATTTGGCAATATGTACATTCTCCTAGCTGTGGATTGATTCGTGCCACAGTAGACTGAGCTAAAATCAACAAAATTTATATACACCTAAAGTTCCTATCACTGTAGTAGTCAATTTCTTTGCGGTATAATTGGTCTAAGAAATTCGAACAGGGGATGGAGTTTTCATCCTAAAATGGTTTGCATCAGTGCATGAAGGTAAGGCTTTCTATTTGGACTCTTTGGAATTGGGTTTCGAGAAGCTTAGGTGGGAATGGTTTGAAAACTGAAAATTGTAAGCGAAAGTTAAAGGTGAAAAAGTTAGCTTTTGAAGAATTAGGTCACCAAACTTGGCAAGTTAGGGTAAACAGAGAGTGTCCTCGGGTTTTATCTCGCGTTATGATGACAAACAGCCTATAGTCCCCAGCACTGCCTTAGGATATGTTTAACTAGCAAACCTACCCGTAAACAACTCTATTTGGTCGATACGGGTAGCATGTAGTTATGGCCCCTTTCTTGTTTAAAAACCACAACATTTAATATCATCTCGAAGGCTCGTAAAGACCATCTAAAGAATCAGTCCTAAAGCATGGAAGTATTGGCCAAATCAATAACATTAAATGCTATGCAAGCCTAATTTGAAACCCTACTAACATATAAATATCATTTTAGAGGCTCGTAAAGACCATCTAAAAGTCTGATACCTCTCTCACTTTGAACCTTTTGGATTCTAAAGCATGAAGTATTAGCCAAGTGTGACATTCAATGTTATGCAACCATGTTTGAGAATATAAGGGCCATAAATACCCTACCTATAACACCCAGTACAAGAGGACAACATGCATATATACTACCACAAGTTGCTTCCTTCCTCTTCAAAAGAAAGGAGAAGGTTAGCCAAGCATCTCTTGAGTTGTCATCCTCGAGAGTGTGTTTGGCGGCCAAGGAAAGAGAAGAAAGAAAGAGAGAGAAAGAGAAAAGAAATAAAGAAAAACCTAAAATAAAAGGCTTTATTTACAAAAATAAAACTTACAAAAATATCTTCTCCTGATTGTTTGCTCCCCTGATCGTTACTTAGGTTACAAAACGAGGGGCTTATATAAGCCTCCTTTCCAGTATAGAAAATACCAAAAAACCTGAAATTGGCTAAGTTATAGGACAATTAAGTAATACACCAAGCGGAGCGGTTTGAATTAATTACAAAAGCATGACGAGGCATCAAATTTATTTAGGCTGAGGAATTTCGCTAACTAGCGAAATCAAACGGAGTCTAGCGAAAACAGAAAGAAATTTGCTAAGGGTGAGCAATTTAGCTGCTAAGCGAAATTTAAGCTAAACTAAGCCCGAAATTTTGCAATGGCGAAATAATTATTTTCGCTAAGGAGCAGTCTTGCGAAATTTGGTATCGCGGGAATTTGTGTTTTTAAGCAGGTTAAAAATTTCCATTGAGTTGAAATTTATGATCCTGTGAAAATTTTAAGCAATCCTAGCAATTCTGCGATGTTGATCTTCACTCCTGTCTTCCGGCATCACATTTTCTTCATTTTGCCTTGGTTTTCTCATTGATTCTTGGAATTTGGATTTGATACATTTGAGGGACCCAGATTCCAACTTCATGATTCATCATTTGACTCGGGTGGACTCCCAGTGCGCAAAAACCTGCCATGACCAAAAGTCTCTCTCTAAATGGCATAAGTGTTACTAAGATAGCTAAGAACACTTCAATTGGTATAAATGACATGATTAATGTAGCACTCAAAACCTATCTAATATAGGGTTCAAAATTGCACTTTTGGGCATTAATCACCTACCTAACCAAAGCGTTGCTAGTCCCTTAGCGATACAAAAATAAAGGAGATGCATGTGGTGATTTGCAAAAAGTTATGATTCAAAAAGGGTATATGTCCTTATAAACAATACCTTAACTTGATAAATTGAAATCAAAGTTGTAAACCGATATGAAAGAATCAAAACCATACAAGAACAATTCGAGGTCAATATTGGATCCATAATTCTCAACTTGAATTTCCACCTAAGTCTAATGGTTCTTTTGTAACTGAGATAAGCGATACTTTGCAAAATTGCCACCTCCCCCAACCTAGTGACATGGCCTTAAGTTGTTGAACAACCTAGATAGGGCTGAATTACACTTTTCTTTCTTTATTCATCTACATTTGTAAGTTGCAATGTAAAATCCGACTTCACCAAAGTCGGGTGTAGTCCATAGATGACTCCCAACCAATTAAGGTTTAGGGCATCAAGCCAAAGGATCCCTTGACCACTAACTCAAGGCTTTGCAGGACTACGAATGACTTGAAAATTAAGCACCCTGAGTCATTAAACTTCACCCTCCACCCGTGTAACTTGAACACTTGTCGATGACTCCTGACCAATTAGGCTTAGGGCATCGGGCTTCAAGGCTTTAAGCTATATACCTCGGACCGTCTTTCGGGTTTCAAGACAAGCTTCATGACTTTCTTTTCTTTTCGTCTTTTCTTTTTTTCTTTTTCTTTTTGCTTTTTCTTTTCTTTTCCTTTTTGGAAGGCCTTGTAGTCTCTTCTAACTGTAGGTAACACAAACCTATCCTAGGTTGCCAACATACCTAAGGCCGGCTTTGCAAAGCGAAAGAAGGCACACAATTTCACAGCCTATTGGAACAATCTGGAGTGCAGTGTGTGAATTAGCATAAGGGAGAAATTTCAAGTTGAGCATGCGGAACTGGTATTAAAAATTTAATTCAAGCATGGAAGTTGTCCTAGCATATAGGTGACAAAAAGTGATTCAATTTCTCAACATGAAGCAATTCAATTGTCCAATTGTAGCAATTCAATTGTTCAATTGAAAAGAAAAACATTTACATATGGTAAAGGCACAAAACATGATATGTACAATTACCTTTAGAGGTTTGGGGCACCCGGCAATGAGCCCATAAGAGAGAAACAAAATTTGAACATCCAGGACATGAGGAGCATGAAAATTACCTTTAACCATCTCCCCAAGTATGGTGAGGATTGTAGGGCTCAGGGAGGATCCAGCAGGAGAATTTCTTCAACTGGCTGGCCTCTTTGCCTACATAAAGTTTCACCCTCTTGTCCAGTGGCTTTAACCTGTTATCATCTGGATTGATTAAATCCTGCGGAAGCCAGTTAGGGTATGCCTGTTGGACCATGAATGGACACGTCATGTGAACAGACACGCAAATAGATGATTTGGTGTGTAGACAGTCTCGCCTGTTGCAAGATTACTGATTATCTGTTTGATGTGCCATCTTTTCGATTTTTCCTTTGCAATCTTTGATTCAAATAGGCATCATTAACGTATTTCTTCAATTCATTGAGATCAAGGGAACCTCTTGACTCCGGCCTTATAGGTCCATATTCAACTTCTTAATTACCCACCATGCTTTGTACTCGATCTCCCTTTGAAGGTGACATATACCATAGACCAATCGATAAGGGGACATTCCCAAGGTGTCTTGAAAGGCACATCTGTGAGCCCTTAATGGTCGAGTAGTTTGATAGACCAATCTTTCCTGTTGGTGCTTACCAGCTTCATTAGAATGGTCTTGATCTCCTGTTGTAGAGTTCTACTTGTGCTTGTTTTGAGGATGGTAAGGGTGGCCACTTTGTGTTTCACACCATATTTAGCCATGATTTTCAAAATGGTTTATTACGAAATGAGAACCTCATCGCTAATAATGGTTTTCGGTACCCAAACTGGAAAAGATGTTTCAAATTTAATTACCACCCTCACGTATTGGTTTGCGGGAATTGCTTCAACCCATTTGGAGACATAGTCTACTCATTTAAAATATGCGTATGACGCCATGTATGGCGAGAAAGGTCCACAAATAAGTACCCCACACGCCGAATAATTCAGCAACTAAAGTGGGTTCAGGCATCATATGACAATGAGACGGCTTCCTAGCCTTTGGCATTTGTCACATACGGCACGACGGTGCTTCCTTGAATAGGAAGGCCAGTAGAAACCCATTGTAGGACGCTGTTCTTTACATTTCTTCAGGAAGCAAAATGACCACCACAAGCACTCTCATGGCAATGGTTTAAAATTCCTTGCTGTTCCTCCTCGGGTACACATTTCCTGATGATTTGATCTGCCTGATGTTGAATAGGAAGGCTCTCTTCCCAATAATAGGAATGGATTTGAAAATGTTTCCTATCCTGTCCTTTCCACTCAATTTGGGATTTCTCTTGTAGTGAGGGAGTGGCAATGTGGGCATGCCGGGGGCTTTCTCCCAGCTGGGTAGGGTTCTTCGGAATTCATCATTAATGGGTGAATTTGTGAGGTGTAAATGGGCTATAGTTAACCTTGACCAGGATGATCTGTAACACATTTTCCTACTTTCTTATCTCTAATTTGCAAGTTGAACTCACAGCTGATAGCAGACAGCGGATGAGTCTTGCTTTTGCATTTGTTTAGTTAGAGAATATTTCAAAGCGGGAATGATGCAGCCAAAAATGACTATATCATTGACCAAATATGCTGAAATTTATCTAAGGCATATACCCTTTGCGGCAACTCTTTCTGTAGTGGTATAATTATACGTCTTCATTAGGGTTTTAGCATAATACACCACATGAGGTTTCCCATCTTCTCTTTGGCCAGAGTACCGCTCCTATAGCAAGATCACTCATCACACATCACCTCAAGCGAGTAGCGCCAATTAGGTGCTCGAGCTTATTAGGGTAGTAGTCAGATGAAATTTTAGTTCTTCAACTCTTACGTAATCTTTCTCCCAATGAATTTGGCATCCTTCTCAAGAAGCTTATACGGGGTTTAGCAATTTTGGAAAAATCTTTAATGAACGTCGGTAGAAGCACATGACCAAGGAATTGTCTAATTCTCACATTTGTTAGGCAGTTTGGAAATAATGTCGACCTTTGCTTTATCAACTTCAATTCCCCTGTAGAAATAATGTGCCCCAATACAATTCCTTGGTTTACCATAAAATGGCATTTCTCCTAGTTAAGCACCAAATTCTTCTCTATACCTCTGCTTGAGATGGCTAGAATTGGTTAAGAAAAGCATTCTTCAAATCACCCCATATGCGTGATATCATCCATGTATACCTCCATTATAACTCTGTATCACTGAACTATCACGAGCGCTACAGCTGAAAGTGGAATTTGAGGGCATTACAAAGCCAAAGGCATCCTCTATAAGCATACGTGCCAAATGGACAAATAAAGTGATCTTTTCTGATCTTCTAGGGCTATTTCTATCTGGAAGTACCACTGAATACCCATCAAGCAATGAGAGGTGTCAGAAACTCTTTCGAGGTGATCAATGAGCAGCGTGATGGTCTTTACGTGTCACCTCATTGGAGCCTTCTATAATCTATACACACTCTCAAGCCCCAGTTTGTAAGTCGGGTAGACAATTCTTCACCCTTCTCGTTTTTCACAGTTGTTACTCTGATTTCTTAGGCACCACCTGAGTTGGACTAACCCATGTGCTATCAGAAATGGGATAAATGATACCAGCTTGGAGCAATTTCAAGACCTCTATACGAACTACTTCCTGTAGATGGGGATTCAACCTCCGTTGGGGTTGCCTAACAGCTGTAGACTCCTCTTCTAAATAGATATGATGAGTGCAAATGGACGGGTTTATGCCTTTCGGATCGAAATTTCCATCCCGATGCTTGCTTATTCTTTTTGAGAAGGTGCGGGGAGAGATTATGCTCTTGTACGGAGTGGATTGCGATGAAGAAATCTGAGCCTTGCTCATTTACTTCCAAAAATGCATACTTTAAATCAGTTGGGAGGGGTTTAAGTTCTAGCTGTTGAGGTTCCTTGGGTTCATTACCAGTCAATAGAGGTAAAATTTCTATTCTTCTTCTCCAGTACCCCTGTACTAAGCTCATTTCTTGAAATTCGTGTTGCTCTACAAGGCAATCGGATAACTCTGAAGTTAATATATCTCGCACTTGCTGTTGTTAGTTGCTTTGTTCTTCAGGGAATGGTATCTAAAATCTGAGACTTCTTGAGTCATCCTCCTCCGAGTGCATATGCCTTTTACCCATATGAAAAATATTGAGTTCCAAGGTCATATTTCCAAATGTGAGTTGCATGACTCCATTCCGGCAATTGATGATTGCATTTGAAGTAGCCAAAAACGGTCTCCCTAATATGATGGGCACCTGATTAGGTCCTATTGCAACTGGTTCTGTATCAAGTACAACAAAATCTACTGGATATTAAAATACGTCACTTGTATAGAGCGTCCTCGATGGTTCCTTTTGGTATTTTAATAGACACATCGTGGTGAAAGTGTGATGGGGAAGTGGGTTTGGTTCCGCAAACCCAATTGCTTGTACAAGAATACGACAAGAGATTCACACTAGCTCCCAGGTCCTACTTGATGCTATCACTTGGCCCGAGTGCCTCCAATATTCATGAGATCGTAGGACATCCTGGATCCTTATACTTCACTGGAGTCTTGCTCTCTATAATGGCACTAACTTGCTCGGTTAAAAGGCCTTTTTATTTACATTAAGACCCTTTTTTACGTGCAAATCCTTTAGAATTTTGCGTAAGTAGGAACTGTTTAATCATATCGAGGGAGAGGAATGTCGGCTTTCACTTCTTGTAATCTTCGACATTTGCATTTTGGTGAAACGAATGTTTAACCTCTTCGGAGAACACAACGAAACGGAGGGTATTCTAATCTTTATCTCTTCCTGTCAACAGCTGTTCTTCTGAAGTGGCTTGATCCTCTAATAGGCTAACCCAGGCTTTGATCATTGGCTTTAATTCCTTTCCCACTTCGTAAAGTCTAAGCGCCTTAACTTCATCGATTTTGCCTTTAAGTCCTCGGTCGATCTGTTTCATTCACCACTTTCTGATATTGTTGTGCCGGGAAAGAAGCCTTCCCTTTTTCTGAACTCTGCAACTGCTGATTAGACAGTTTTGAAATCTCCAAATGCATATTGTCAATTTTACGTTGAGTAGACTTTCTCTTTTGCTTCAATTTCGACTAGTTTGGATATTCAGCACCTTACATTCTTCTCTGAAATATGCCCACCACCTTACTTAAATTCAGAATTGCCTGTTCAACAGGAGAAGATAGTGGAGGCATCTGTTGTTGTATTGAAGTGGAATCAAACTGCTGCTGTGCTCTTGAAGGGGCGTATACAAGGGTTTTGGATTTCCATGACAAATTTGGACAATTTCTCCAATTAGGGTTATTAGTGTCACCATATGGAGCATCTATGGTTGGTTTGTTTTGGCTTATGGTATGGGCATGCTCTTGGCAGTGCTCTTCAGGGTAATTATCTGACTGAAAATTGAAGCAAGAAAATTGGGATGAAGATAACTCATTTACTTTTTGTATTTCTTGCTGGCCTTTCATTTCTAGATCATCGATCTTTGAGTTAAAGTGATCAATTTTCATTTATCCCAAATGTCTTCGAAATATGTACTTGTCTCCTCCTTGGTGATTCAATGGCCCCAATCCTTCAACTTCTCTAGGACTAGGTTCATCCCAAGCTTTGGAGGTTTCAGCTACATAGTTCAAAAAATCCATAGCTTCATCAGGATGTTTTCTCAAAAAGTTACCCCCACACATAGTTTCCAGCAATTGTTTCATGGCAGGAGACATACCACCATAGAAGTGGTTCACCAACATCCAAGTGTCAAACCCATGATGTGGGCATGCACTGATGGTTTCCATAAATCTTTCCCAACACTGGTAAAATCTCTCACCATCTTGGTGCAAAAGCATAAATTTGTCTTTTAATTATTGGTCTTATGAGCAGAACTTCTTCGGGAGTGCGCCTGTGGCTCATTGATTTCTAATGGTTCTAGGCCTCGATAGGTTGAGCCATATCTTGGCCTTGTCCTTTGAGTCAATGGAAATGCCTTTAGCTTCGGCAAATCCATATCCATCATACCTTCCTTAAGAGTAGTGCAAACCTCCTCAAAATCCACAATATGAGTGTATGGATTACTGCATTTTCCACTTTCATGATATGTGGGGAGTAGAGGTACGAAAATAAGGCCTGTGCTACTTAACGGCGGGGAGGAATGATACGAGATGGGGCCTTAACTCTAGGAGGGTGGATGTGATCCCTCATGGTTCTATAGGCATTTGGATTCATGAAACTCTGGTTGACTCTGTTGTTCTCAATTATAGGATCCATCGGTTGGTACTAACTTCACTAGCTAGGTTAAGTTGTGTACTTATCCTATCACCGTCTACACAGTGTGTCTCTATCCTTTGTTGCATAAACACACATTCTGAATTAGAGACAACAAGAGCAACAAACAACTTGAAAAAAAAGATTAAAATTAACTAACAGCAATGGCGGGGCGAATGAAAAACTGGCTGAATCAAAAGCGAAACGGTGCGATTCTTGCTAATTACTAAAGCGCGGTTCTGGCCCCGAGTTGCAAAATTAAAGGTTACCTTCACTTGTGATGTGGATCACAAGTACTCTTCAACACATTTGTGGTTGGCACCATTCGACATGGCGCCATTTGATTCGTGCCACAGTAGGCTGAGCTAAAATCAACAAAATTTATATACACCTAAGTTCCTACTATTGCCGTAGTCAAGCTACTGCAGTATAGTGGTCTAGGGTCGAACACGGGGATGGGTTTTCATCCTAAAAATGGTTTGCATCAGTGCATGAAGGTAAGGCTTTCTATTTGGACTCTTTGGAATTGGGTTTCGAAACGATTAGGGAATGGTTTGAAAATGTGAAAATTGTAAAAAGCGAGAAGTTAAAGGTGAAAAAAGTTAACTTTGAAGAATTAGGTCACCAACCCGGCAGGATTAGGGCAAACAAATTGTCTCGGGTTTTATCCTCGCGTTATGACAAGCGACCTATAGTCCACACGGCATAACCGGATCTATGTTTAACTAGCAAACCTCACCCGTGAAACAACTCTATTTGAGTCAATACGGGTAGCATGTGGTTATGGCCCCTTTCTGTTTAAAGCCCTAACATTTAATATCATCTCGAGGCTCGTAAAGACCATCTAAAGAATCACGATCCTAAGCATGAGTATTGGCCCAAATGTGTACATTAAATGCTGTCTGACCACAATTTGAGAAACCTAACATATAAATATCATTTTAGAGGCTCGTAAAGACCATCTAAAGAATCACAGTACCTCTCTCACTGAATATGCACTGGATTCTAAAGCATGCAGAGTATTGGCAAATTAATGACATTCAATGTTATGCAACCATGTTTTGAGAATATAAGGGCCATAAATACCCTACATAACTTTAGTACAAGAGGACAACAGCCATATGCCTGCCACAGATTATTTCTTCCTCTTCAAAGAAAGGAGGGTTAGCCAAGCATCTCTTGAGTTGTCATCCTCAAGAAATTGTGTTTAGCAGCAGGAAAGGAGAGAGAAAGAAGAGAAGAGAGAAAAGAAATAAAAGAAAAACCTAAAAAATAAAAGACTTTATTTACGAAATAAAACTTACAAAAATATCTTCTCCACAGTTATTTGCTCCCCCGATCGTTACTTAGGTTCCTGCAAAACAAGAGGGCTTATATAGGCCTCCTCAAGGTATGAAAATACCAAAAACCTATGAAATTGGCTAAGTTATAGGACAGATTAAGTAGCCACACAGGATTTGGAGCGGTTTGGCGTGAGTACAAAGCATGTGAGGCATCAAATTTATTGGAAGGCTGGGGAATTTACTAACTAGCGAAATCAACGGAATCTAGAAACAAATTTAGCTAAGGGTAGGCAATTTAGCTAGCTAGCGAGAGTGCTAAGCCTAGCGAGAATTTTTGTGAGAGCGAAATCAATTATTTCGCTAAGGAGCAGTGCTAGCGGAGATTTGGGTGTCTAAGCGAAATTTTGTGTTTTTCGCTTGGGTTTGCGAATTTTTCGCTGGAGTTGCGAATTTGCAATCCCCAGCGAAAATACCATGATCCCTGGCGAAAATTCATACGTGTTCTGATCTTCACTCCACAACCAGTATGGCTCTTCATTTTGCCTTGGTTTCTCTAATTGGTTATTTTTTGTTGATGTTTGACTTGGATTATTAGGATTAATGTTTGACCTGGATTGGACTCCGAGAATAGCAGACATGATGATGACCTTTCTCTAGTGAGTATTGCTGGTTGGGCAGCTGATTTAATTTATAAATGACATGATTAATGCGCAAAAAGCACTCAAAACCTATCTAATATAGGGTTCAAAATTGCACTTTTTGGGCATTAATCATGGATTACGTATCTAAATGGGTGGAAGCAACAGCTTGTCCCAAAAATGATGCCATCATAGTGGTTGGGTTTATACAAATAAACATTTGAGCAAATTTGGAGCACCCAGAACAATCATTAGTGATGAAGGAAGCCATTTTGCAAATAAAGTTTTTGTAAAACTCCTTGAGCGAATATGAATCGATCATCTAATAGGATTAACTTATCACCCTCAATCAAATGAATAAGTTGAAATTTCCAATATAGCGATCAAGAAAGTGCAGGAGAAAACGATTAATCTGGCGGAAGAGCGGAGTACATAAAGCTGGATGATACATTGTGGGCTTATAGAGCGCCTGAAAACTCCCGTTAGAATGTCCCATACGAGTTATATATTGAAAACCTTGTCATCTCCTTAGAATTTGGAATACAAAGCTATGGGCCATCAAGAAAGCTGAATTGTGACTTTCAATTTGCAAAGGAAAAGAGACTACTCTAAATGAATGAGCTGGAAAAATTTGAGAAATGAAAGCTTATGACAATGCAGTCTGAAGAAAAAAAACCAAGTGGCATGATCAAAGATCTTAAGGAGAACTCAAGGCGGGAGAACAGGATTCTCTTATACAGCTCCGAGGCTAAATCTATTTCTAGGGGCGGAAATTCGAAGATGGAGTGGTCCATACACGGTGGTGCAAGTACACCCCCTTTGGAGAGCGGTAACATTGAAGAGGCGAATGGAGGTGAATTCAAAGTAAAGCGGTCAAAGACTAAAGCATTATTTTGGAGGAAGCATGGAGGTAGATCGATTTGGAAAGGAGAAGAAAATTGCGGCGAAGACCTCTACGGCTGTGTCTAGCTAAGGACATTAAACTAAGCAGCTTCTTGGGAGGCAACCCAAACACAGTCTTTATTTTTGTTAAATTTGATTGGTGTTGATTACTTTTATGATTTTGAAGTTTTACTTTTAATTTTGTTAGAAGTTTTGTTAGGAAATGTGATCATTTGCTAAAGTGTTTTTTATTTTAGACAGGAAAGATGAAATGGAATCATAAGTTATTATAAAGATCACTGCCTCAAAATGAATTGTGCAAAAATTAGCTACAAGGGGGAGTATTTCTATCTCTCTAAATTTGTTATAGATAATAATGCATAGTTAAAGTTTGAGAAATTTGATGATTATAGAGCCTAATTAATTAGACAACTTTCAAGTGCTAAGTGCTTAAATGCTTTAATTGAGTATTTTGATGCTAATGACTGTTGTTCATAATTGAATTGATGAAATTCTGTTGCAATATATGTTTTCACAAGCCTGAATTGCATAATTGGATTGAATTGTGGGTGATTAATTGAATTGGAAGGTAGTTTAAACTTGTAGACATTTGAGGAATCAAATCTTTGTCGCAACACTTGAAAATTAGGTCTTGACATCACTTACTGCAACAAGATGAAAAGCTTGTTGTGACCCTTATTTGCATGTTGCAACAAACTTTTAGGCACAATGGGAAAAGAATGTCGCAACATACTTTCTCTCTGTTACAACATAAATAATTTTGGACTCAATTTGAAAGAGCAATTTTATGTCATGACACAAAGTTAGAATGTTGGGACACAACCGCAAATTGAATAATCGAAGAAAGTGTCGCGACATTCTTTTCAATGTCGCGACATTTAACTGTTCCAGTTTCCAATTGATTGAAAAAACTGTGTCATGACAATTATTTCTCTGTGTCGCGACATTGTATTAGAAATGGAACAAACATTAAGGCAATTACTATCACGACATACCTTTCTGTCTACAGAGCAAATTTCTGTCGCAATAATATTTATCTTGTTGCGACAGGATTGTAACCTGTAGATAACCCTAAAGTTTGTCTCGACATGAATGTTTTGATAATAAAGGTTGGGTGTAAATTTTAATTTGAAGAGCCACAAGATAAAATCCATCATTAAGTCTAAAGGTTATTGTTATGACCTAATCATAAATTGTCACAACAAACAAAGAGAAACATTCATTTATTGAGCCATTAACTGAAGAGTGTTTCAAAACTTAAGGCCTCTCCTTCCCGATTACCTCACATCATTCTAGCCTCTCACAATTCTGCTTTCTTTCTCTCTTCAACATCTCAAAACCCTAGAATTCAAATACCATAAACCCCAAACTCATATCTCATCCATGGCAAAACCCCAAGACCTGGTCCCAAATCTCAATGAGATGATGGCAGAATATGCAGCGGTGAAGTGGAGGTTCATCTGGAACCTCAGACAGAAACAACCCCAGTGGCAGAACCATAAAGGCAGGAAGAGGAACAAAACCCAACTTAGAAGGGAAGAAAGCAGAAAAGAGCTTAACAAAGTAGAGTTGAGCAATTTGGAAGTGCGAGAAGACGATAAAGCGTTCATTTCAACAAAAACACTTTTTTTTCTTGGAGGAAGAATGCGACGAAAAGGATTTGTCGAAGAAAGGGGGTTTGGTAAGTTCATCTCACCCTTTGCAGAAATAATCAAAAAAGGGGCTAGAGCGTTACGCTTGCGCACAAACCACACAGGTTTCTTTGCGGTAGTTGGGAATTCTATGCCAACATGGTAGAGATGAAAGAAGATTCAGTGTGTGTCAGAGGTATATGGGTTCCCATGAAAGGATTAATGAAGTTTTCCAAATCAAAGATCCTAAGAATGGATCTAAGTACAAAAAACTGCTCGAGGAACCCAACCATGAGAAGATAGTAGAATTCCTGATGACTAAAAAGGGGAAGTGGAATGCAACATAGAAGAATTCTCATGAATCCATCTACAGAGGCTTACTAACGGAAGAAGCTAAGGTGTGGTTTTATTTCATTTCTTTTATTATAATTCCCACAAAGCATCTAAGCACTATAAGGGAGCAAGAGGCCTTCATCTTGTATGCCTTACTAAAGGGATACAAGTTTGATGTAGGGAAGATAATAGAATCATCCATAAGGTGCTTCCATAAGAATGTCAAAAAGGGACTAATCCCTCATCCAGCAACAATTATCAAACTCTGCATTTTGGCTGGAGTTAAAGAGACATAGGCAAAGGAAGAAACCTGTCCTAAGGTTTCTCCTTTAACACTGACAGGGGTGATAAAAGGCTCAAAGAACATAATGAGAAAAGAAATGGAGATTGTGGAAGTGGCGGAGGAACATGAAGAAGAAGAAGAGGAACAATTAGGGATGGAACAAATCCTAGATGAAGGCCAACTACCAGTGGAGGATGAAATGCATAGCAGATTAAGTCATTCTCCTCTTGATGTAAGGGAGATTTTTTAGACCAGCGGGTGTTCCGGGGAGTAATCAGGAAATACGGAGACATGGATATGCTCTCGTGTCAATGAAGAAGGAAATGGGGAGAGAGAAAGGTGGGAGGCGACAACGGAAGATCGGAGAGAATTTCACAGAGTGATTTAGGAAGAGAAGCGAACAATAATGGGAACAAATGCTCAAACAAAGAAATGGGGAATGGAAAGAAGAAATAGAAATGAGAGAAAGAGCACTAATGCAAAGGTTGGACTCAAAAATAAATACCTTCTATAATGAACAACTAAAAAGGGATTAAGATGTGCTGGCCTTTTTAGAAAAGAGAGAGGAAAATATGGAAGCCAACATGCTGCAGAAGGCAGAGGGGTTCAAATATCTTTACAAAGAACAATTAAAGGAATTTTGAAAGCTTATGGAGAAAAGAGACAAGGAGCTAGAGATGGATAATAGCTTCTGGACATAAATTATGGGGATAGTGCGGACGAGTGAATTGAATTTAGTGAATATACCTGATGTGCTCCTTTGAACTTGAGATACGTGAATAATCGCTCATAGCGAGATCTGATTGGTCACCACGGTGGAGTATACAAATGAGTACTGCCTCTTTCAGAGAGAAGAACCACCAGCAAAAGAAAAGCCAGACATCTCCATTCCCAAGTTCCCTCCATCTTTAGCTACCTTTAACCTTGAACCTCCAAACCTGAAAACTTTCAAATCCTACAAAAGAAGAAGATAAACCTTTGTAGTCTATTTTCTCTCCAAACAAAATTTGTAATCATTCCTCTGAATAAAAGTGCAAAAGAGTCTTGCAAAAATTTTGTGCTCATTTGTGTTCTTGCTTAATTGGTGTGTTTTTAATTAATTTTCTTTGCTTCATGATTGCCATTTGCTTGGTTGAATAAAGAAGAAAACAACTACCTGGATCAAATTGGTTAATTGCTGCAGCATGTTTGGGTGAAATGACTTGAGAATAATCGAAGTTGTGTTGTATTGTTGTGATCTGAATCATGATCAAAAATGAACTTCTTTATTTGATTAAAACAACACAACAACAAAATTCAAATCCAAACAACCATTGATAGATGCATTGTAGTAGGCTAATCCCTAATTGGAAAAGGAAGTTGCAGTTTAGCCAGAATGAAGTTGAATGATCAGATTTAGGAAGATGTACTCAATAGGAAACACAAATAAGGCTTTTGAGATTGTTTGTGTAATCAGTAAGGTCAGTATAAATCCTAAAAAACAATACACATGGTCAAAGTGAGTCCTTAACAAAATGTGAAAGATTAGGGACATTTTTTGGGTTTATTCACAGTCAAATAGTCCAATGTCCTAGAACTTGTTAGATTATTAGTCAAGGCGAAATCCTAGGCAATACTACTAATAGGAAGTGATATAGGTCATCCTTGGAAGTTTGAGCCTTTCAAGCCTACCCTCATAATATGCACAAGCATACACTCTAGTTCCATAATTGAGCTAAGTTGTCAAATTTCTTCATTAAACCAACAATTAGAAACCTCAAACCCTTCCTTTATTCTAATCTAATTAAGAGCCTTTATTGCCTAGGTTTCGGGGAAAGAACCTCAAAATGAAAAGGACCAAGATTGAGGGAATGTTATTTTATTTGAAGGGAAAAACAAGAATGAAGGATGGGAAAAAGAAAAACGAATGAAGGAAGAAGAATACGAAAAGAAGAAGTCAAAAGATTGTATGATTGTCAAATTGGAATAAGTTTTTGTCTTGTAGCCTTCCTCTCTTGAACAATTAAGTTCATGGGGTGTTTCAACTTCCTAGTACCCTAATGCCGAATTTGACGCTGGGAGCTGCTAACCCAAAGTTCTCTAAGAGTGGTAGAAAGCCTAAAAAGACAAAATGTCACACCCCGATTCCCGGACCGACCCGAATGGCGGATCGAACCAGTTCAGAGACATATCACTGGGACTCTTTTTGATTGTTTTTTTTTTTTTATAACATAATCAAAATATCATATACATATCAAAAAAACTACCACCGGAGTAGTGTCCATCAAAATCTATACACATTTACCGAGTCCCATTTACAAATACAAAAATGTCTTCGTTCTAGTCAGGCGCGGAACTGCATTAGTGAACCCCTACTGGTGTGCGCCCAACGATTATGCGGAGGGTTTTGAAACGTCTTCTCACATTGCCTGCAGTTAAAAACCCGTGCTAAGCTTTACGCTTAGTGGGAAAAATATCTTATACCTTATACGGATACACATGCATTTATACTAAATCATAATAAACATATAACAGTACAGATATCATAATCTTCATGAATTCATATAACACATTTACATACATAATTATCCTTGTAACAAACTTATGCTTTTTCAGATATCTCGTATATGGTACTGAACTTATACTTATAACAAACTTATACTTACTCAGATCTTACACTTATGGCAGACTTATTCTTATTCCAATCTCGCGTAGGACACATACTTATGCTTGTATAAGACGTATACTCATTCGGATCTCGAAGGACATCTACTTGAACCTGTGATGATACTTATCGGATCTCGTAGGAGTTTCATAGCAAACCTTTGCGAAGTACACGTAGATCTTCTTGGAACTTATACTTATGCCATTATCTTCTACTTGTACTCTGAGCATATCATGTTTTGCGGATCTAATACTTGTATTCTGAGCTTATTCTTGTCTTACGGATCTTATACTTGTATTTACAGAGACTTATTCTTGTATTGAATCTTATACTTGTATTACCGGATCTTATACGGGCTTATTTTGTGATGCAAAAGGTACGAAGTAGGTAACTACAGTTCATTATAAGGAGGTACCCGTGGAAGTACTCTTTGGACTTATATCTCTGAAGAATCATATTTGTACTTATCTCATATTCATATACTTATCTGAGAATACTTATACGTACTTGTCCTTATCCACGGACATCTACTTGCTCAGGATCTCTTATAGGAGTTATGGAGCTTCTATGTGCGGAGGTACTGTGAATCTTATAAATCGAAACGGTCAGTCATAATACATACAAGATCAGATCAGACTTATGTAGATACATATCGGATATGGACATTAGTCCATAAGCAGAATACAGAGACTCAAACGAGATACATATATCGGATTCATACAGATTCAGAACATATCCAAAAACAAACAGATTCATCGGTTTATATCATAATCATATTCAGAGTTATACATATTCATGTCAAGGTATCTGATTCTTCTCCTTTTTACATGGTTCAGGACTTTGTTATTCAAATCGGAACATATGGTACTTGGTACAGGTATGAGTACGAAGTATGCTAAACATCTTGGGTCTTAATCATGTACTTTTCATATACATATCATAGTTGTTTACCTAGGCAAGGAAACCATGAATGAGATGGACACAATACACGAGAACACTTGAAGGTATGGTGATCTCCGACGGATACATGCTTGCCCACGTAACAAAGTGTCATGCTTGGTAAGTCTTGGAAGCACGGTCGAGCGATGCACGCCGCGTAGCGAAGTGTCGTAGCACTGGCGAGGGTGTCGAAACCTGGTCGAGCGTGCCTACCCACGTAGCGAGTTTAGTAACGCGCAAGCGGGGTGTCGAAGCGGAATCGAGCGTGCACCTTGCATTAACGAAGTGTCGTAGCCTTAGCGAGTCTTGAAGCGATCATATATGTCTTGTCATTAAATATCGGTCTTGGCGGTCAACCACAATTATCACGTTTTCTACGAGGCTTATCATTTTTATTCTTTTCTTCTATACTCCTCTCCATATCAAATCTACGTATATTGCTATTTCTTGGTCATATCTATCTCTTTTCTTATCACGTATTCCAATTGACTTTAACCACGGGATTAGTACACTTGGTACAACAATTCAATTTTCAGATAAGATATGGCACCAAATGCCATTAAATAGCATATGGTTAGATTCTAGACTTCGATGAAGTTTCCCATAAGGAGTCGAGAACACTGACAGGTCCTTGAAGGAGTTATGCAAATTGCAAGAGTCATGAAGAAATTAGAAACTTGCGGAGACTTGCAGAAGGTAAGCGGCCATTACTTGGTTTTTGTCATTTTGGACTTATTATATGCTGATATTGTATCGATATATATATATATATATATATATATATATATATATGGATGGATTTTTAGACTCGAAAAGGGCTTTCCATAGAGTCGAGAACGCAGCAGATTCGGATGAAGAAGTTATGGTCATCGAGAAGTTGGAGGGTTGACATTGTGCGGGGGATGCTGCGGCGTGAGTCCCACGACATAGCGTGAGATCACCCGGCCACGCAATGGTAAGCTGCATGCCGGCGTGCGGAGAGCTCCTTGGCCGGCTGAGTGCAGGCTTGGTTTTTAGCGAAACCATCTCGAACTGACCATCCACCCAGAGCGTATTATCCTCGATTTAGGCCCACAAAACATCGATGAACATGGTACCAAACATGCAAAAATACGGCATAAAACCATCCTACAATCAATGCAAAATCATACTAATTACATACTTTCCATACATGCTTTGTTTTCCTATCATTTGTGCATCTATTCATTTCATGCTTCATATATTCATATCACTATTCGATTACGTATTCACCATTCATTTATTCATATACATTATCTAGTCATATATATATTCTTATTCTTTATACAATTTATATTCTTCAATACGATTCGGGAGGCCCCCTTAGCCGGTCAAGCTGATATTGAGTCCAAATTTTGGGAAGTAAAAAAGCACACGGCACATTCACGACCCAGAAAACAACCTATGTCATTACATGACTTTTTATTCCAAGTAGGAAATTTCTTACCTCGTGGGTTGTGAAACTCAGATTTTGGTACTACGCGTAGCTCGAATGCGTGGATCAACTTTGTCTCTTGGTCAGACCAATTCTGTGATCGAGTAATGTAGATGCGAGAAAATCTACCAAGAAACTTAGGATTTTCCGAACTTCTTACTTGAATTCTCGGCGAAATCCCGTGTTTTTGGTACTTAAGCGTAGCCCTTGTCGAGTAAATGAACTTTCGTTCTTGGCCCGACGAATTCCAACCAGTGAAAACTAATTATATCGAAAGAAGATAGCAAAAAAGAAAAATAAAAAATCAAATTTTCTCTCTATAAATTTTGCCTCCTCTTCCCTTCATATATATATATATATATATATATATATATATAAGTTTAAGGTGGGGCCACGCATGTCCCCCTTATTATCTCAGTCCATTTGACTCAGAAACAATTTATTTTGTTCAGTTTCGATTATATTTATCTTAAATGGACATTCTTTAACTATTTGACATTTTAGGATTTTCTAAAACTCAGTTTCGGGGGGTTCACTCAGTGTGATCTTTCTCGAAATTTGTGAAAAATCCAAGCGTTTGAATTCACGAAATACGCATGGGTGGTAGATTTATGAGCGATTCAGCGGTGATGTCGGATTTCATCATCAGAAATCTAGAAATTTTCGAGAATTTTCCAAAGCGTGAGTACAGTTTTTACTTTTTTTCATAAAAATGTCATTTTTTTAGAGCAATCTGATTTTAACTTATTTTATACCCTAAACATGTTCGAAAACTGCTATGGTATATTTTAGGGTGTTACACAAAACATTGCACTATTCCTAAAAATCTTTGACAAGTAAAAAGAAAAGCAAAAATGGCTTCTATCTAAAGAGACTGGCTTGATAAGAATGATAGTGGAAAATAAAATTATCAAGATGAGAGTATGCGTATGATACACTTCGAGATCAGTTTAGGAAAATTTTCTTTCTAACATCGATAGAAAAGAGAAGGGATGAAGGATAGAGACAAAGATGCAATGAAGTGAGATTGGAATACGGGTAGTTTGCTAAATTCTCAATTCTCTTACAGTACCCAGGCGAGCTTTACAAGCCTAAAAGACCTAATGTATCTTGAAGGTTGTAGTTGGATACATTAGTGGAGACTAATATGAAAAACAAGCATATAGGACTTAAAATGATATACAATAGCGTAATGGACCTTAGAGATTAAATTTAATTTTGCCCGAGGAACGGGAAAGAAGACCATCACATACTCACAGATCAGGATGAATTGACTTAATTGTTTACATTTCTGAAATCATTAGTTTGTTTTGTGAAAGTAATTGAAAATCTTTACTAAGTCACAGGTGAAAAATAAGAAATTTGAAACAAAATGCTTTGCGACTAACTAGTTTCAGGTCGAGTTGATTCAAAAGGATTGCGGTAGAAAGCAGAAAAATGTCCCTGAAAATCATTTGAATTGTTTGACGAACAAAATTTTCTTTTCTTTGTAGGACAAGCAAAACCATAAGTTTAGGGAATTTGATGAGTCTTAAACTCACATCTATTTTTTAATCCATTTTAAACTTATTTTAATATATTCGAAATTTGTTTTTAATGTCGAATTATGGAATATTCTGACTTTGTGTTTGTAGGTTTTAATTCCAAAAGAGGAGAAATTTCTAGCAAAAAAAAAAGAGAAAAATAGAGTACAATAGTCTATGTTTGCGTAGAGTTTTGTGTGTCGTGACAAACATCGAAGCTAATAGCAAAGGAGCTCTGTTGCGACCAAAGAGAGTGTGTCATGACCAGGAAAATGGGAAGAATCATGATTCGGGTTGAGACAAGAAAGTTTATGTTGCGTGAGGTTTTTCGGCCGGATGTCGACACGGGAAGAGATTTGTCGCTCTGAAAGCTCTATCACGACAAATGGAAACGGCGACGGGGGCTGCACATCGCGCGACCGAGCATTTGCATCACGACAAAGATTGTACGCTGACATGAAAAAGAGATTGGTTGGGAGCGAGGAGGAAGAACTACGATAAAGACTTACATCGCGACGAGAGAGGTGGTGTATGTCGCGTCTTTGGACGGAAAGAAGAGACGCTGGTTGCGACAAATAAACATTGTCGCCACAGGTGATGCTTGCTTAGTGGTGACACGGTCCGCGATACAAGAATCGATGTTGTGACATACTTGGCGAAGAGATGTTTCTATGTCGCGACGGGGATCTTAAGATCCTTGACATAACAAAGCGGGTCGCGACACAAAGATGACTGAATACAAAAAAAGTCTTGTCGACGCAAAGGCGGGTGCGATAGAAAACATCTACAACACGAGACTATGTGACATCAAAATGAAGTTGCAGCAAAGGAAATCACAAGTGGCGACAACCTTTCTGTCGCGGCGGACTTTCTAGTCGCGATAGGAATCTTGTATCCCCGAGAAACATTGTTCGCGACAAAAACAACGAAATGTTGTCAGCGACATAAATTAAAGTTGCACATAAACCGTAGCCATAACCGCAGGTACATCATCATGACATAATATTCGATAAACACACAGATTGTCCGCGGCCATGAATGGATAGAGCGACGGACCTTTAGCAGGATGAATTGTTTTAAGAACCCGAAAAGATGCACGTCACGGCGGAGGAAACTTTTAGATTGCGACAGAATAAATATGCTGAAGAAACAAATATTGTCGCGATTGAATCCAAGAAGGATTTTCCACGAGGCGGTCGTGACAGACCTCACGCACATCTTTGTGAGGGCACAGGATAAAAATTAAACCTCTGTCGCTGACAACACTTTTAGGTAGCGACCAGAATGCGTCTGAAATTTAGAATTTTAGGGATCCACAATGTAGCCTCGAATTGAAGACGAGCACGGGGGCTCATAAATAGAAATAGTTCTGGAAAGTGAGTGGTCAGTTGACGAGAAAAACCAGAGCATCTGGGGAGCTAAGAACTCTTTTGTATTATATTTTTCTTTTATTTTATTTTATTTTTCTTTTCTTCGTAGATTAGATTTAGCGTAGAATTTCAATTTGTTTATTGGACTTGAAACAGTGAATTGTTCAAAAGTTTCGAAGTTGAGCTAAATTGTTGAAAGATCGGAGTTTCGATTCTTGTTTTGAATTTAATGATCTAGATAAAAGTTGGAATTCATTTCTTTGATTGATTTTAGTTTGTGAAATTTTGATGCGGTATTCCCGATTGTTCCTTTGTGATTCGGTTTCGAAACGAAGCTTAGTTGGGAAAGATCTAATGTTAGTTATGGTCTTTCTGTACAATTAGAAAAGAGATTTCTTGGATTGAAATTTTGAGTTTATTTGAATGGTGTTGTTCCTTGAAATGGGTGGTTTGACATTAGTAACTTATGCCCGAATGGCATTTGTTGGCTCTACGATTTCCGGAGGCCTTTAGGTGACCTGAGTTGGAGATTCACGAGAGCATGGATGCGATTACTTGGGGTATGCTAAACTAATATTGAAGAACTAATGATTTTAAAAGATTACTTAGATAAATCATAATTTACTGTGGTTTGAAATAATTTAGTGATTTCGATTTAATCAATTAGAGATCTCTCCTTGGTTTGGAGAATGATCTTGATCTGTGTTAGCTTAGATCTAATCAAGGAAATGGAGAACTCTTCCCAAGATCCCAGGATGAGACATCATTAATCATGTGAGAATGCAGCGATATCCTGTCTTGGGAAGTAAAAATCTGCGGTCATAAATGGGTATGAAGTATTGGAAAGAAAAATACTGAGATCTTATAAAGAGAAAATTTGTTCTGAGATATTGGTTAGACACATGTTTCAGAAATGAACATGACTCTCTAATCAGTGAAATGTATGGTTAAGGGAGAAATCCAAACTATACTACCTTGCCTCTTTGACACTTTCAGATTCAAATTCATGATAGAATAGAATTAGATTATATTGCAGGAATTGATAATTTCACGGCGGTAGAAATCCCGATGTCTACTTCGGCCAATAATCAGGTTCAGTCGAAAGATTTGGAGTGCAAGTTTTAAATTTTCCTTTTATTATAAATGTAGAAATCTAGATAGTAGAATTATAGTTAGGTTATTGAAATTCTATGAGATGGAGTTGAATAGTGTGGAACTTGAGTAGTTAGGGTAGTTAAACTTTAAATTCTTGCACAAATATATGTGGGAACGATATCCGAACTTATAAGTCCTTTTTACTTATGCGACCTGTGCACTTGCATCATTATGACGAGCTAAATCTTGATAAGATTGTTGACAAATCCATTTTCATTATGAAGCGTCTGAGTTATATTTGGTCTAAACAAGTTTTTGGTGCCTTTACTGGGGATTAAGTAATAGTCCTTTGGTAAGAGTGGTAGAAATTTGATCTCTATACAAGAATTGGTCAACAAGCAGCGCCAAAAACTTGTTCTTTGATTTGCTGATTTAGCATAGACCAAATTGTTGTTAATATTGTTGGAACATTGCCACTAGAGACTTGTTTAAAATCCCTAGCAACAATGCTAAACACATTTGTCTTCTTAGAGTGTTTTCTACTATTTGTCTATAATAATAGCCCCGAAATTCAATTTGGTTTAAATCACTTTACCAGAATTGCATAGGTAACAATAATAAAGTAGATATAAGTCGAGATATCATTCCCACGAGAGATTGATGAGGAAAATTTATAGATCAAGTACCTCTACTACTTTTTCAGGAGTCATCCTGTTGAACCTCGAGCTTTATGAATGTCACTAATAACATACTTCAAATAAAAGTTTTTTTTTGTCAAATTTTTCTTAAAGTGAAAAAAGATATTCAATGCAAGGAGTTAAGGTTTCCTTTGATTTAATATCGATGGGAATGGGATCGGTGTTATGATCATCAAATTGCATATTGTTCAAAACATCATAGTTATGGGCTTGAATTCTAGATTTTTCGAGAGCATGGTAGTATAATGAAATACCTTCGACCTATACATTCACCATTTAGAACATAATGTTCCCTACTTAGAGATTGATGTGTCCTAGCGATTACTTTTAAGTTTGATCCCTTTTTAAAGAGTCAGTTGCCTTTCCCCGAGCCGGTGCTGTAAACCATTTCCCTAGGCCCGAAATCAACTTGCTACATGACGGGATAACCTGAGCCTCGCCCGATGTCGTGGTACCTCGATCTGCCATTTGAAAGAATAATCACTCCCGTATTCGAAGCCTGAAACATTCTTTGGCTGAGATTAAACCTCTAAGTATTAGATTAACAAATCATCGGATGGTCCTTATTCCTGAGACACACTTGTTGTCGTCGAAAGGAACGAAGTCGAGTTTAGAACATCACTGTGATTTATCAAGTGATAGAGTTTATTAGTTCCCCAGGATCGATCTACGCACCCCGAGTTCTTTGATCTGCGCTCTCGGGGGAACTCACTTCTCTATGTCCCTCGGAGGGGTCCTAGAAATCGGAAACGAGATCTGACTCTTTTGGGTACCAATCACGTGTCACAAAAACAAAACATTAAGCGGTGCAGTTAGATAAATCGATGACCGAGCCTGAGCTTTCATTTCGATACTAAAAGCGATAACGAACACCAATCCTTGCAAGAGGGAGCTGGCCTTCCATAACTAGATCACAAGCAACAATGACTAATTTATCAAACAAATTCATTGAAACTGCAATCAAAACTGAATAAAATGGGTTCTAGAAATATTTCCATATTCTACTTAAGTTCAGACATAAATGAAGCTTGATATACAAAGATCTCGGCTCAACATTGCAGCTCAGATCAACTACTCTAATCCTTGAAAATGAAAAATAAAAGAAGAAAATAAAAGCATAAAATAAAATATGTACAAAAGCTTCAGTCTCTCTCTCTTCGTCCCCTGAAGATAGTGACTCCAATGTAGTCGCTCATTTTTTATGATGCCCTATCTCTTTTTATTTATAAGCCTCATAAATGCTGAGCCGAAATTCTAGGCAGAATTTGTGGACTCTAATGCAAGCCTAGCTAGGTTCATTGTCGCGACAAAAGAAACAATGTCCACGACATTGCATCATCTGTCTTTGTCTTTAGGCTTTGTTGTTGCATTTTCGCAGCATTTCTATTTGTTGCTTTCAGAATGCCCTTTAAGTGTTTATGGTGACAGTTTTGAATGTCTCGCGACAAGGATCGCGATCTTGATGATCACACAGTGACCCATTTGTGGGGCTGTCAGCGACATTGAGGATTGACATTACTCTTGGATAACTGTTGAGAAAAACTTATCATTGTCACGACAAACTTTCAGTCAATTCTTTAGGACTATTGTCGCGACAAACTATGAAATGTCGCGACAAACTTTATGTAGATTTCACTAGTCTTCTCCTCATCCTTATCGCGACAAAGTTTGAAATGTCGCGATAAATTTTCCTTGCCTTTTGCATTGTATTATGTCACGACAAACTTTTAAAATGTCGTGATTCAAGCGACTCACATCTCATAATTGTGGTAACATAGAGGACAATCTTCGACAAACTTTCTTTGCCTTACTTGTTGATCTCTAGAGGGTTTGTCGCAACATAAGGTTTGGATGTCACGACATTCTTTCTATCTTCTGCCATTTGTTTTGTCGCGAAAATCATTTCTATGTCGCGACATAATTTCAATGTTTCTTCAGGAATTCTTCTCATCTTTTGTCACGACATATATTGAAATGTTACGACAATGTTCTGCTGCCATTTGCCTTGTTCTTTGTCGCGACAAACTTTCTGTGCCTTCTGCTCATAATATGTCACGACAAAGTTTTGAATGTGCGACAAAGTTCACCGCCTTTAGTCTTGTAGTGTTGCAACATAATTTGTGAAATGTCAACAACTTTTGGTTGTCTTCTTAGGCATTCTTCACCGATCTTTGTCGCGACAAGGCTCCGTTGTTCACGACACTCATTTTCCACTTGCATGTAGTTTTTTCATGACAATACTTAAATTTTCACGACATTGCGCACTTCACGCGCCAGCGTCATTTACTTTTCTTGCTCTTTTGCTTCTTTTGTAATAAATCTCTGAAACCTGAAATTTAACTTTAAAAAAACCTCATTTAGAGGCGGACAATTCCGTCCACAGAAATGGAATTTCATACAGATTAGAGACGGAATTTTCAGTCTTAAAAACGTTGGTTCGTGATTCCTCTGTCTCCCTGTCCGTGCGTGATTGGGGGCGGAGATTTTGTCTCTGTCCCGGAGACGGAATTGGAGATGGATTTTCCATCTCTAAATGAAACGGATTATTATAGTCTCACAATTGAGACCAATTTAGTCTCTAATCAAAGGCAGTTTTGTTTTGTCTCTTATCGAGAGGCAAGAAATGTCCGTCTCGAATCCAGGCTCACGAATTTTCAGTCTGGAAATTTTTGTCTTTGATCAGAGATTGATTGATTCCATCTCACGATTAGAGGCTGACATTAAGATCTCGATCGAGGCCGAACATTTATGCATGATGGAGACAAATTTTCGGTCTCATATTAGAGCCCAGAAATTTCCATCTCTGGAATATCTCGGTCTGAGAATGGAAAATTTCCGTCTCTATTTTTAATCAAAGACGGAAAAATCCGTTTCTATTCTGTTTATATATACTAATATTTTTTGCTGACATGTCTAGACTTTTCATACCAATCTTGTTTCATCATTCAAAGTAATTATATATAAATCATTAAGATGTAGTTTAGGGTTAAATTAATAGATATCATTAAATAAGTTGGAAAATACACAATACTTTTAATTAATTATAAAATCAATAGTATTCTTAAATAACAAAATATTAACATTAGTGTAAATATAGCTAACGGTCGATTCTTAGAATCTGCATGAAATGTATTTGTGATTTCATTTACTCTTGCATCTATCTTTGCATCTCCTGCATTTGTCTATGCATTTCCTCCTGCATTTTTTGGTTTTGCTCCTGTATTTTTTCGTTTTGCTTCTGCATTTTTCGGTGTTGGTCCTGCAAATCCTTATACTAATCACGTAACAGCTTATTCTCTTCACACTTTTATCTTTGCATGATTGATCCTCTAACTCATGGTTATGACTGTCGCAGTGGTACCACTAAAGAGGCAATATTCACAGTCGATGACATTTGAGCTTGATACCACTCTGATCTCGATTCTTCCCTCCCCCAACATTTTAACAAAAATTTCATTTTCATCGACTAGATGAGGTTGACGACCTCCTACGGTTGGGACATCTCCTCCGTAGTCGAATGAAATCATCCTACACTCAGCAAACCCACATCACATTAAAATTTATAAATTATTAAATGAAAGAATTAACTATTAGTATAATAAAACATTAAATTTTAATTAGATGCTAACTTTTCAGAAAGCTTTGGTTTTCTCATTGTGAATGAGTCATCACTCCTTTTATTATGATTGAACCAAACAACTCGTAGTATGTGGAA
Organism: Tetrastigma voinierianum; assembly: GCA_016808115.1. Lineage (NCBI taxonomy): Eukaryota > Viridiplantae > Streptophyta > Magnoliopsida > Vitales > Vitaceae > Tetrastigma > Tetrastigma voinierianum. Next base: position 451,097 of record JAEQBH010002559.1, read on the forward strand.
ACTACTTTCCCAAACTTTAATTGAGTTCAAACAAAAAAATGTATATAATATGATCACACAATTAAAATATTATTGTAACAAATTTTCTTATCGTAAAAAGCAGAACCATGCGTTTGGCATGTGAAGAATGTGTGATAAATCCTCGGGGTATGAGTGGCGGTTCACCCAGCTCTGCTGATTTAGCTTGTTTTTAATTGCTCTTTCTATGTACTTTCGAACTATTGGATCATCATTCCATGCCTTCTGATATCATCGAACCTCGCAACTCTGTTTACGCGTTCTTAATAGTCAAAATAAACTCTTGTACTAATAATTGTCTGTTTCTCCCCGAAAAGTCTAAGCCCATGCCACTTATTTTGGATCTAGAAAATATTTCTATAATTTGAAAAAAAACAAATAGTTAGTACAAACTCATTTTATATTTTAAAAATTACAATATATTTGAAAGAAATATTGCCTTAAAATCTCAATACAAATCCTTAATGTTAAGAATGTTCATTCAAAATAAGCTAGTCCTTGTGAAGTCATTGTTCGAAAGTCTTAGTGATCATCTGAACATTTTCATTGAAACAACAACACATGATGAAAATTACTTTCTTGTTAGTTTCGATCACGAAAGAGTTAATAATACTAAACAAATAAAGAAAATCATTTTTCTTGGTAATGATGTCGTTTATTAGATTGGATAATTAAATGCAATTGACTTAAGAATTCTACTAAAAATGACTTGAACATATATTTTTATCGGACACATATCTGATGTGAATGAGTGTATGTGTTTGAACCTTCTTATGTTGGTTAAGTGATTAGGTAATTAATGGGATAACTCCATCTCTGCTTGAAGTCTAAGAAAAATGATGAGGATGATGGGCTTGTAGGCGATGCAAAACAAAAACCAAAGAAAAAAAATAAAGTAGACTCTTTACGCCCGATTAGTAGAAATGGAGCTTGAGTGAGAAAGACAAGTTAGCCCAGCAGTACATAGCTACAACTATTACCTTTACCCGTGTGATTACTACACAAATAGTGTTGATTCACACCCTTAACCTCCATGTTTTGAGCACTTTATTTGTAATCAGCCTAGTGGCCACGAGTTGACATATTAAGGACTATGAGACTACTAATCGAATTTTATTGCAAGTTTTGTTGTTTTCAAGGCTATATATCTCAAGGTGGGAGTGAGCTCAAAGCATGAAGAGCACGGTTACAATTAGAGCTTAAATAAGAAGAAGGCAAATCACTGGTAAACGGCATATCCAACCTTTTGATTCGTAGGGTTGCGAATTTTCGCAACCCATAACGAAAATGCGCCACATTTGATTACTTAAAGTTTGTGTGAGTATTACAGTGTATTGGTACATGTCAATCAATTAAATGTGATCAATTATGGCTATCTTTCATTAAAGCACTTGGTGGTAACTAAATTTCCTAGATTGGTGGATAGTATTAGCATGGCGTATTTAATACAATACTGCTTCTATTGGAATTATTAGAAGAAAAATTAAGTTGATGAAGCTTACTCTCTTTTGATGGAAATAAAATCAAAAATGCGAACAGGTTTAAATTTTTAAAATCTTATTTCGCGGGAACCCACATCTTGAAACACATATTAATATCAAAGGTGAAGATCAGATCTATACACATTCTTGTTATCAGATTTGTTGGCTAGTAGGGTTAAACAACTCCATGCACAGGGGTATTCAATTAGCCTCAGCTTCCTTGAGGTGTATGGGCTTTGGCGATTGAGATTTGGAACAATACCTCTAGGTTTTACTGCTGGAGGCTACCTTGCGTACTCAGCATGATGAAAGGGATCTCTCTAAGGAAGAGACTCTGGAGACTAGGGTTTGGAAAAAACTCCTTTTCCTTTTCCTTTTAGTTTCTCTTCTCTCAGTAGCGACCACCCACGGAAATATACCTCTGCTCGGGAGGTTTTATAGAGGCAGTTTCAAATCTATCGAATAAGAAGCGAATTAATTATATTTAATATTCTTAAATTCAAATCTTTATCGGATAAGGAAGCAATTAATAATATTTAAAATTTAATTCAAATCATATCGGATAAAGGAAGCAGGGTAATTCTCATTTAAATTTAATTCAAATCCTTATCGAATGAAGCAGGTAATTATATAATAACAATTCAAATATTATTACCGCTTTATAGTTATTTCCTTATTCAATGAGCATGATTAAATTCGAATTTAAATAACAACTAATTGTTATTTGTAATTTAAAATAATCTCAGTACTAGAATTACTACGAGAGTGCAATTTATTCCAAATCAGATGATTCATTTGTGGTAATAGCAGGAGAGTGGGAGTAGGACTTATAGACACATGAACAGCTCGATAAATTCAATAATTAATTAAACTCTTTGTCAATTATTTTGATTTATTAATTTGATTATTCAAAACTTGAAATTGAACTCTTGTCCTTACGATGCTCCCGATTTTACTCAGGAAATTTAGAGTGTTCATTGATTTAATCATTACATCAGTTCTATCCTCGAAGTGGTTCATAACTAGAAAGTCGGGTGAAATTAGGTTTGCCTCTAATTATATGTGATCCTTAAGTTCCATTAATCCTTAGTAAACGGTTAATTTATAAATCATTATAAATTAGAAGCTCATTTGTTAGGTTCGAGAACCAACACTTAAGGGAATTAGTTGTCCGGCTTCCATAGGAAGGTTGGATTCCATGTCCATAGTTCATTCGATTTGCGTACATCCCGTGGGCCTCCGAGACCGCAGTATTGGGCGATTTCATAACGGGCTTTAACCCGTGACTCAAAGGCCCGATTGACGCCATGGGAGTCTATGACTCGAGATTGAGGCCCGATCTTGCATATGATCATCACAGCGGTATTTATTTGAATTCTTGAGACAAGCGGTATTTAAAGAATTAAACGCACCTTGGTCTGTCTGTCTTAGTATATATGCGACCTCAGCTAATATCGCCACATTAGTGACCGGGATTAAAAGATCACTTCATTCTCAATGATAGCGGACCGCCCAGTAATATTTAATTTAGAATCCCCAATTGATTAATTTATTACGGACAATATGATTTATAATCCATAGCATCTAGATCCTCTGGAGTATTGCTATTATGGGGTTATGGTTACATTAATAAATCTGAGATTACCGACGTTTCATTCCTTACATTATGCCTGAAATGGCTAAATGTAATAAATACGGCACTTTTATTAATTATTCTTTTTTATTAATTTCATAAAACATAGTAAATTCATGTGCTTTCTGAGGCACTATCAGCAACAATCTCCACTTGCTCACAAGCATGTGAGACATGTCTTTTTAAGCCCGTCCCGGATAAGTGACCCTCGAAAGATTTTGCGGAGTAACGTCTTGGTGAGCGGTCCGTGGGTTGTCTTCGATGCTATCTTCCATAACGACCACGTCACCACGGTGCGCGATCTCTCTAGGATATACTTCCTCTGCATATGTTTCCCTCTCTTGTGACTCCTTGGTTCTTTGGGTTTGCCCTGACTCCATATTTATCTCACTTGATAAAATCTTATGGGTTTTATCCATATTTAGAACTTCAGTCTGTATGACTAACCAAACGAGAACTAACTTGTTCATTGCTTCTGGTACATATATATTAAACTTCATGGTAGAATGAGATCTTTAGATTGTTTTGACACTTCTCGTACCCACGACTCCACCGCAGTGAATGCGACGGGAGCCGTCGAGCTTTCTCTTTGTCCTTGTACGGCGTGAGTCGAAATCGGTATATCTATGGGATTTAGGTCGGCTTTGAATCGTCGAGATATAGTTTCTCGTTATAAGGTGCCCGAGATGTGCTTTCTGTGATCGGTCTGCCTTGACCCGAGGTTAGATTAGTAGCGGTGAATGATTCTGTCGCATAGCCCGGATGGCGGTGCAGCTCACGGCTGCCTTAGCATGTGAGTTTTCCTTCGTGGCGTAAGAGGAACCGTCTTATGTCCTCTTCTTCATGAAGTGTCGTGGGACCTTTGCTCCTTAGAGGATAATTCCATGTCGGGTCGGTAGTTGACTAACCCAGGTGTTACGCATGTCAATAGAGCCGGCACCTTATCAATATAAGATGCTTGAGACGGTGCGGAGTGCATTGCTTGAATCCTTATGATTTGGATCCCCGAGTACGCCTTCGCTTGTCGATCTTTCATTTGAAACTTACCGACTAGCCATTTCTTTACGTCGAACAATATCTGTGTCTTCCCAATGGTAGGATATCATCACGTCTGACACGAAAAGACTACTTTGGTTTCCTTGATGTGCCCTTGAGCCGCCGAGTTTCATGACATTTTACTTTCACTTGAAGGTTTTGATCGTCTCATCGAACCATGGTTCCAGGGCCTTGAAGCTTGCTTAAGTCGTAAATGGACCTAAGCGACTTGAGACTATCTTGGCCTTCAACTATGAGAAACCCTCACGGTTGCATCATATAAATACTTTCATCAGATAACCATTCAAAAGAATTTGTCTTCGTCCATTTGCCATATCTACATGTCGAAGCGTGCGATGGAAAGGATGCGAATGGATTTAAGCATAGCCTCTGCGGGAGAAAAGTCTCTTCATGTCAGACTCCTCCTTTTGTGTATAGCCTTTGGCTACTAGCCGTGCTTTGAAAGTCTCACTTTTATTCCACCTCTCTTTCTTATAGATCCATTTTACTTTTGATAGGCTGACGGCCTCGGGGAGAAGATCTGAGTTCCCAAAGCGAGTGGAATACATAGATTCCATTTCTTGTTCATGGAACATTAGCCATTTGTCCTTATCAGGATCATCCATCTCATGCTTATATGACAATGGATCGTCATCACTAGTATCGGTTACATGACATTTGCTTCCTTATTTTGTGTAGCGGTGGTTGTTTAGAAACCCCTCCCCACTTCGTCGAGGTGCAATGACATCTGTATGGATCTGTAGTCTCTTTGTTACGTTCCCGATATGATTCTTGGTCGTGATGCGATACAGTCAAATTGTAATTCCTCTAGTACAACCTTACTTCGAGGTTTGAAGTTTGCCATGTAGTCATTTTCAAGAAAGGTAGCATTTGTCGATACAAATACTTTCTTATCTTGGGTATGGGAACAAACCTCCCCTCATGCCTTTAGGGTAACCAACAAACGAACATACTTACGTTCGCGGTTCTAGTTTCAGTCTTTCCTTTGTACATGGCCATTGCACTTGTATACGGATATGGCGTGGCCCGGGTTTCTGACCACTCGCGTAACTTCCCCAGGGTGTGTGTTGGATAGACTTAGAACTACATTCAAAATATGGCTGCGGTTTGCGGCATATCCACACGAATGATAGTGGCGTGAGGTAAACCATCATAGACCTAACCATGTCAAGCATTGTTCGATTTCTTCTTTTACGCCGCGGCGGATTCACGTTGTGGAGTTCGAGTCTTTGTGGTACGGGAATCGATGCCTGTACTTTCGATTAGGTGATCATGAACTGCGTATCAGTGTGCCTCCTCGATCCGTCAGAAGAGCCACATGTAGTTTACCTAAATCTTCGGCACGCAGAATTCTTTAAACTTTCCAAAAAGTTTGGATTTCCTTTGCATTAGGTAAACATACTCGTACACAGAATAAGTGCGTCGATGAAGTGAAGTATTAAATGTAGCCCTGGCTTGGACATTGGAGGTCGCGAGACATCTGAATGTACAAGTTCGAGTAGTTCCTTGCCTAAAGCCCTTTCTTGAAGATCTCTTAGTCATTTTGCCTTCGAGATAAGGTTCTGGTTTGGGAGTTGCCGCTAAACCTAAGATAAATCACTATAGTCTGTAAAAACCCTTCAGTTGCCTGTACCGATTGCTAAATCGTTCATCATTATGAATATTGCATTACAAACGGTTATTCCTCTGATCTTCGAGTGATTAAGAGATTCGTTGTTTAGCCTTAAAATGTAAAGCCCATTTTCATTATTTGCATGACAAATGTTAAACCATTTTAAAATAACAAACTCTGATTATTATCAAATGAAACGATAAACAATTGTTCATCTGACTTAAGCGAAATCAAATTTCTCTGAATCCGGGAATGCGATAAACATTGTTCAAAGCAAGAATTTATTCCTAATTCCTAAGCAGACAGCTCCCCCTTTACTGTAGACACGTCGGCCCCATTTCACGTACCATCGAGCACTCCTATCAATGACTTTGCGGAAGAACTAAGCTAATGCGGAAGAAGAACAAATATGGTTAGTGGACCTGAATCAATTATCGAGTTGACTATCAACTTCCACTAAATTGGCTTAAAACCGGTAAATCAAATTTACCTTTCTTTTTTGTCCTTGATTCGAGAGGAAGATACTTGTTCTGATTTCTCTTCCGATACTTACATCGACTTCATGATGAAACATTTTCCTTTAGGTTTCTTTTCTTTGGAGCCCTTCTTCTTATCGAGCTCGCTTTGAGGCGGCCTGCTATTCTTCGGTCTTCTGTAGAGCACCCTTATTGTTTCTTCACTCTTCTTCTTATTGTTAGAAGAGGATGAGGCTATAGTTTCAGCAACATTTGCTTCAGCCTTTTAGTCCTTGTCTTGAGATGGCCTCGAGGTTTACGATTCGTGTGGTAGGTTACATTGTAGTCCCGGCTTGTTCACTCTTTTATAGTTCTTTGGTGAATTGAAGGGAAATCGGGAGTGAGTGAATCGATTATTATACTCCTTGGGTGTGCTCATCTATTATGGCCTGATGCGGCTCTGCCTCATTTATATAATTAGCCGTGTTGAACATGGTCACGGCAGAGGAGTACCTTTACTCATCTTGGCGTTCATATTCTTTCTAGTAACTTCATGGCCCATTGGTATTCGGATTGTTTCTAGAACATGTTTTAGGAGATCCATAATCTGATGGCGGTTTCCATCCTCTCATGTTTTACTAGCCTAAGCACGTCGACATGTTTGGCTGTATATAAGCTTGGGCTTTGTTGTGGCTTGAATCAGCGTTAAGCTATAGTTTCTCGTACACTACGACGGCATTGGTTCTGCGAGTTCTGCGGACATTCCTCAGTGAGCTCATCTATTGTTCTCATGAGACGTCTGATATTAACATTACTTTTCCCACTTTACAAAATTATACGTCGGTTAAGGATTGTTCCTTGAGTAGCAAATTATAGGGTTTGAGGCAGACATTATTGCTGAAATTAATTAAATAAAAAACGTATTTATTACATGTAGCAGAAGAAACATCAAATATATTTTGGAATAGTAAACGTGATGCATGAATGCATAGAAATTAAAACACATAAAACAAAAATACTAATCAAAGGTAAGTTAACCTCTGATTAATAATAACCGTAGTAGGGTAGGTCATAATAATAATAAATTAAAATTTGAGACTATCTCGAATTAATAAATGAGACTTCAAAGGGAAATATCTCATATTTTCTCATTTATTAACTACCTTTATTTCGGTCAAGATCTGATTCTTAGTTTAATTGTATCTTCTTAAGTATGACCCATCGTTTGAGGTTCTGCAACCTTTGAGATTCTTGTAGTAGGGTAGGTCAATCTTGGAATACATCATCGAGAACCACATGCGCGAAGGAAGTGCAGCGATAGTATTAGCGGTGGACACCCTCAGAGTAGGAGGAGGAGGCGTAATCAAGGCGTCCTTGGGGCATACCTAAAACCTCACGGTGTTAGACTAGCGATGGAGGCAGTAGGGCACATTGTCACGTACCCTTCTCCCCTCGATATTTTAAACTTATGTGTTTTTCTAGTTATAAAACATCATATGTTTTATAATCTAGCAAATTATTATATCTATATAATTAACCACTAGGTGATAGAATCTAATTCTATTAAATTAAATAGGCGTATAGAGTTCAATGTGGTGGGCCTAGAGTTTGTGTAGATTAAAACTAATCCAATCTAATTGGGCCTAACTTGATTTAGAGTAAGCCTGGCTCTATAGTGAAAAGGGCCTAATTAACTAACTTTAAGAAGTCCAAACTTATTTGGGCCTATTGTTTATTACCATCTTTTTAGCAAAATCAATCATTTTATTAAAATTGAATAATCTAGGTTAATCGGGCCTAACTATTAGCAAGCGCAGCCCAAGTAATATTAAATTGGAAATTATCAAGTTTAAGCTATTAAACTATATCATTATTTAATTTATTATTCGGCAAATAAACAAACATTCCTAATGAACATGTTTCTAAGGGGATGGTATGCATGATACAATATGGTGGGCATTCATGTATGACATGTTATATGCATGGGCATGTTATTGATTGCATCTCATACATTTGATAACATCAAACTAAATAAATAAATAAAGCGGCTCGGGTGTTTTGGGTATTTCTAATAATTACAACCTTTGGAAAAAAAAGAATGGGAAAAAAAATATTTAAATTACATAATGGGCTTCTTGCAATTACATAATTCCCAAAGCTGCTCCATCTTCATGTCCAGAAGCACAGTGTGTAATTTAGGTCCTGATAATACAAAAAAAATTACAAAAAATCACATGCCATTAATGGCTTACGAATCTAGAAAATAAGAAAAGCCCTAGCAAAAAACACCATATAATTAACGACCCTCGTCATCCATACGAAACACAAATAATCACATTAAAATATGCAGAAATACTTGATCATGTGAATCAAGAAAACAATTTTCTTAAACACGATAAAAATATATATTAATAATATTTACATGGAATGGCTACGTGCAATTGATGGAAATAAAATCAAGCGACGGAATTAGGTTTAAAATTTTCCAAGAAAATCTTATTTTTCGCGGAGGAACCATCTGAAACATTAATATCAAAGGTGAAAACAGATCTATACTTATTCTTGTTATAGGAGATTTGTTGGCTAGTAGGGTTGAAACAACTCCACGCACCCGGGGTCTTGGTCGCCCTCCTTCCTTGAGGTGTGTGGGCACCAGCGATTGAGATCTGGAACTGATACCTCTAGGTTTTACGCACACTAGATCTACCTTGCGTACTCGACACATGAGGCGAGGGATCTCTAAGGGAAGAGACTCTGAGAGACTAGGGTTTGGAAAAACCTCCTTTTTCCCTTTCTTTTGGTTTCTCTTCTCAATAGCGACCACCACGGAAATATACCTCTGCTCAGGGTTTTTATAGGCGTTTCAAATCATCGGATAAGGAAGCGAATTAATTATATTTAATATATTCTTAAATTCAAATCCTTATCGAGATAAGGAAGCGAATAATAATATTTAAAATTTAATTCAAATCCTTGAGGATAAGAAGCGAATTAATTATATTTAAAATTTAATTCAAATCCTTATGTGAATAAGGAAAGCGAATTAATTATATAATAACAATTCAAATATTATTACCCTTCTGATTATTTTCTTATTATTGAAATGAAGCGAATTAAATTCGAATTTTAATAACAAGTTAATTGTTATTTGTAAATTTAAAATAATCTCATCATTTTAAAATTCACTACAGGAGAGTTAATTTATTCCAAATCATGAATCATTCATTGTAGTAATATAGGAGGTGGAGTGGGACCCATGGACTGTAATTTCAAGCTCGATAAATTCAATAATTAATTAAACTCTTTGTCAATTATTTTAATTTTATTAATTTGATTATTCCACTAAAAACTTGAAATTGAACTCTTGTCCCTTCTGATGCTCGATTTTACTCGAAAATTTAGAGTGTCCATTGATTTAATCGTACATGCAGTTTTATCCTCCGAGAAGTGGTTCATAACTGAAATTGGTGAAATTACCCAGATTTTGCCCCTCTAATTATATCTTGATCCTTAAGTTCCATTAATCCACTAGTTACTTGATTAATTTATAGAAATACATTTATAGAATTAGAGTGCTCAAAACTGTTAGGTTCGGAACCAACACTTAAAGGAGGCATTTATCAGGCAGTAGGAAGGGTTGGATTCATGTCCTGGATTCGCATTCCTAGTGCATACATCGTGGGCCTCCGAGGAGCCACAAGTATTGGGCCCATTCCAAAGCGGGCTTTGGCCCGCGGCTCAAAGGCCAGTTGACATCGCAGTGTATGACTGCACGAGTTGAGATTGATGCATATGATCATCTAGCGGTATTTGTTTGAATTCTTAGGAACTGAGCAATATTTAAAAAGAATTAGCTGCGCCTTAGTCACTATCTTATATAATCTTATTATATATGGAGCCTCCACTTTAATGTCGCCATTGTTGACCGAATTAAGGTCACTTCATTCGATGATAGCGGTACCCTTGATAATATTTAATTTGAAGATCCCCAAACTTCAATTAATTTATTACGGACAATATGTGTAAAACCCCAACCTTATTGAATGTTATAATAGTAGTTGTGGGCGGTTGAGTTACAATGATAGAAAGCGAGGTGGATTAGAATTTGACGCTACGGGCTGTCATTTAGGCGTAGTAGAAAATTGTCGAAAATTGTAGCCAAGTTGCCGCAATGAATAGTGATTTTTTTCTTATTTTATCGGATGGAGGGGTTGCAAGGGATTTTTAGAAGAATTTCAGTTCACAGCATGACTTTGAGCGATATTTAAATGTGGGAGATTTAAGTGAATAGTGATTTCAGATGAAATTTGGAGCTAGCGGCTGAAATTTTTGGAAATTGGTAGAAAATACAGTGCGGAATAAATGTAAGACTAACGGCGAAATAAAGTGAAACGGTCAGTTTGGATAGTTTCAGTCCGACGTGGTCGGGTAATAATACGCTGTGTGGGATTCTGGAATTTTAATGATTTTTAAATCTGATTTCGGTGATTTCGAGCCTGAAATTCCTTTGTGAAGGATTTAGTTAAAATATTTTATGTTCAAATTTAAATATCATTGACCATAGAATATTTTGACATATAATCGATATAAACGATGTGATGCTGAGATGGAAATACGCTATAATGGAGATATTTAATTGTCTTGACAATCAAAATCTTTCTTAATGGCTAAGTTATGATTTAAATAATGGGTAAATGACTTGGTCTCATGAATGGACCAATAAGAAGCTTGGATAAAAAGTGGTCACTTTAAACCAACTGATGATATTTTGTTACTTAAGGGCACTTTTGGAATAATATTTTAAAGTCTAAAATTTTGGGATTTAAGTGTGCTCAAAGGATCACGTATAGAGAGGAAGAAAGGAGAAAGAGAAAGAAAGGGAAGAAAGGAGAAAGAGGAGGGAGAAAGGTAGGGCAAAGTGGTAGAGGTGAATTTTATTCTCTTTCGAGCTGAAGTAAACTCAAATAGATCAAGGAAAAGAAGACAGAGGCAAGAAACAAGTAAGTTTTCATGGTGGGAAAGTTGGATTTTTATGTTTTTCATGCCAATGATTTGATTTTCTTATGGATGTTAAATTAGTGGCATTTAGAAGGGTTGAATGATGATGATTTTGAGATAAATTGAAAACCATGGATTAGATTAGGGTTTGACAAATCAAGTGAATGAATGGTTAGGGTTTGATGTAGACTTTTGTGTGATATGTTGAAATGGGTATAATGCATCCAGATTTAAGTGTTTAGAGTGAAAAGAAAAATGGAAGAGAAAAAACACAATTTGGTAAATTTTGGGCAGCAGTCTCAGTACAGGAAATGTCCTGTTTTCTGTTTTGACCAGTTTTGAGTATTTTGGCCATAACTTGCTCATTTCAGATCGGAATTAGTGATTCAAAATTCTGGAGTGGAAATATGGGCTTCTAGGAAAATTTATCTGAAGGAAGTTTACCACCGAGTGTAAACTTAAAGTGCCCAGAAAATGGTTCAAAGTGGGCTATGTGCAGATTCTGTTCTGCCAAACTGAGTTATTTGTTATTGCAGATTGTGTTATATGGTTGAGGGCTTTAGGGCGAATTTTAAATTGAAAATTTAAAGAGATGTTATTTGATATATCAAGAACTGATCTGGAGAGTTTCATAAATTTTGAAGACCGTTTGAATAATTTTAGTCAAATCTATAGGGTATGGTTGGAAAAAAGTTGGCCAAAATGAATGAGTTTTTAGTGCTTAAGGTAATTTGTTCATTTGGCTTTAAATGGGAGGAATGTGTATAATTGGATTGAAATGGAAGTTATGATTAATGTATAGTTGTGGTTTCTTGAAAAAGGTAGAAAAGGACTATGGACGGGAAAGCAGAGGTCGACGAAACGACGAGTTGAGGCGGTGGCTTGTGAGTGAAAATGATATTTTGAGAATTTAGTTTTTAAAGTGAATGGTTTAATGTTAAGCGAAAGTTTAATGTAAATTTTATGTAAATGTTAAGGTATATGAAATGTTTTTATATTACATTGTTTATCTTGCATCAATGCATATATTTATATGTGTATTAAATATGTATACATATGTTAAGGTATTATGGATTTAAAAATGTTTAAAGTAAACCATATGTGTTTTAATGATAAAGTAAGGATTTAAAATGTATTTATAAATGTATTTTGAAGAAATGTTTCTTGATGGTTACCACTAAACCCCCTATAGTATTATAGTGATATCAGTGAAGTGCTTTAAGCGTGTAAGGATTAAGAGGGTAAAGTTATAGGTTACTAAGCGGGGAGGGAAATAGGTGTCTAGAGTAATATCCTTACACGTGATAAAGTCTTATAGTGGAACCTATGCAAGCGTGAGTTTCTCACCAGTAGTAGTTATAGTGGAATGTAATGTCATATGTCGATTACCGAGAAAGCGTTGAACATGAACATTCCCACAGGTTCCATCGAAGAGTGAAGAAAGAAATCGAAAGAAAGTTTAAAGGCACTTAATGCTTAAAGCATAAATTGGATTTTAAATCGTAAGTATTTATGGAAAGAAAGTTTAAGGCATAAATTCTTAAAGCATAAATGGATTTAAATGCATAAGTATTTATGGAAAGAAGTTTAAGGCATAAATTCTTAAAGCATAAATGGATTTTAAATGCATAAGTATTTATTGAAGAGAAAGTTTAAGGTATAAATGTTTAAAAGCATAAAAGCGATTTTAATGGTATAAGTATTTATGGAAAGAAAAGTTTAAGGCATAAATGTTTAATGTATAAATGAATTTTAATTGTATAAGTATGTATTATTTTGATATGTACTGAAAATGTTATATAAATGTACACTCAACGAGCTCGTTTAGCTCCTCTTTTTCCATATGTTTCAACAAATATTTTCGAGGGACTGAGACGGGTGCATGGGTCGTGCCACTCCTGTGCGATGAGTCGAGCTATCGAGAAGCGGCATGTGACTGCATTGAAAATAATTTTGCATATTGTATATGTGAATATTTTGTCATGTTTTGATAAAATTATGCATGGAATTGAAGAAGGTTTTAAATGTTTTGATGATTTGAAAAGAAATAAATGTATATATATGTATGTTATTGTTTGATTGGGTTGTGGACGAGGAGTCCTAATATGGAAGTTGATAAGATTGAAGTTTAGAAGTGTTTTAAATGTTTTCATCAGGTTTTGTAAATTGGGAAAGTCAGAAAAACGAGGAGAGCTGCGCGGTACTGCACGAAAAAAAATCTAAGTGTTGGAAAAGAAAAGAAAAGAAATTTTTTAGCACTTCGCTTAGCATTATTTTTAAGATATGTGAAGAATTGTAAAGGGGTTCGCTCACTGGATTTTAATTTATGGTTTTAAGGAAAAGTTTCTATATGGTTGGAGTCTTGGAATCCCCTCGAGTTCATGAGGATATCCGGTCGGGATCCTTCAACATGGTATCGGAGCGAAGTTTTGAAAATGTATAAAGATTTGAAAATTTTATTTTTATATGATTGTTTTAATGTTTTCTTTAAGATTTCAAAAAAAAAAAAAAAAAAAAAATTTATGTGATTTAAAATCATATATGCATTACATGACATATTAAAATTTTGAATTCACGAGGAAAAATGCGTCGTCGGTAGACCACCACCGAGGAGAGCTCTACGAGGCGGTAGTACCACCACTGAGGAACATGTTGATGAGTGCCTGTTCCTCACACTTTGATACGATTAAGAGCCAGCCTCCTAAGGTCGTAGGAGACGGTCCTTTAGAGCGGATGGCTCGGATGTTAGCCACAACATTTAATCGGCCAGTGGTAGACCCGGTGTCCATTGAGAGGGTAAGGAAATTAGAGGCAAAGAAATTATGGCCAATTTATAGGAGAGATCTTTGGAAAGGCATGGTCGTGGCTAGGGTAATGAGATGGATTAATTGAAAATGCATGGGTTTAATTTAGCTTAAGTGAATCAATGACATTAAATGAATTATTAATTGTAATTGTTGAAAGAAAATGGAAAGTGAAGACATAATGATGAATGTGTAAGCGAGGTAGGATTTTGCCACCTGGAAAATGTATGGAAAAGTTGATTATTACAATGAGTGATTATTGGAGAGTAGGAGTTTTGGTAGACTTGATATTATTAGATATCCATGACTTTGATGTTATATTAGGCATGGTTACTATCTAGACATCATCTTCACAAAGTTGTTATAGGAAAGAGGTTAGGTTCTATAAGCGAGGAAGCCCGAGGTTGTTTTATGTGGGTTACGGAAGAAAATACTACTACGATAATATGTGATTATGTGGGCTGGTAAAATACTTGAAGGGATTATATCAAAAGGTACACAGCTTATGCTATTGAGGTGAGGATAATGGTAGTCGAATGGAAGATATTCGATAGTCGAAATAATTTCGGATGTATTTCGGAGGATCTTCCTAGGTATATATAAAATATATATATATATATATATATATATTAATTATAGATTGAAATGACCCTAGGAGCCAGAACCAATTGCTAAGGCACCTTATATGATGGCTCCCTTAAAAGTTGAAAGAATTGAAAGTATAAATGGATGAAATTTGGTGAGTAAGGGTTTTGTTAAGTAGTACTTCGCCTTGGGTCTGGGATTGTTTATAAAAAAAAAAAAAATGATGAGAAGTTTAAGATTGTATATTGATTACAGAGAGTTTAATAAAGTGAAAATCTGCAATCAACACTTATTTACACGGATTGATGATCTTTGATCGATTACGAGGGAACGAGGGTATTTTTGAAAATGGATCTAAGCTCGAGGTTACCATCATTAAAGATTAGGTCAGGAGGATGTTCCTATGTGACTTTGAAAACACGGTATAGGCATTATGAGTTTTTTAGTCGTACTAGTTGGGTAGCTTATATTGACCGCTTTTATGGATCTTATGAATAGGATCTTTAGCCTTATTCGTCCAGTTTGTTATAGTATTCATTGATGACATTTTTAATCTATTTAAGCGGTAATGAAGATCATGAGGGGCATCTAAGTAAATTACATTTACTTAGTATGCCCAAACAATGAAGTCCCAGTTACGGACTGACGGTGTTGCGCCCAAGTGTGATTTGATGAAGGGGTTTACGTTGATCTCGAAGATTGAAAAATTGTGGCCAAACCACCTACCGAATGTGTGAGAGATACAAAGTTTTCTAGAGTTTAGCGAATTATTATCGGAAGGTTGTTAAGGGATTTTCCAAAGTTAGCGGATCCTTTGACTAAATTGACAAGGAAAGATGAAAGTTTGTATGGTAGAGACATGTTAGAAAAGATTCGATGAACTAAAGGAATTTGACCTTATGCTAGTTCTTACAATTAAAGTCGGGGGCAAGAAGGATATACGTTATATTGGGATGTAGCGAGATTGGGGGTGTGTTAATGCAACATGAAAATGTGACCTTTGATTTAAAGCCCGATTGAAAAGCATGGCGAATTATACGAGACATAACCTAGAGTTGGTTGTTGTAGTCTTTGCTTTCTACGTATATGGAGGCATTGCGATATGGAGTTGCATGTAAAATTTTACACAGATCACAAGAACATGTAATATTTATTCACATAGAAAAAGTTAAATATGAGACGGAGAGGAGATGAGTTGAACTCATTAAGGATTATGAAGTGCTTATTAAAGGTACCATCGGGGGAAATGTTAATGTATTGTGATGCTCTTAGTAAGGCTTCTGATTCCATATCTCACCTAAAGGTTGTGTACCTCCTAGATTTATGGAATTGAGGTCTTTAGGTGTCTTGAGACTAGAATGACGAGATATTAGTCTGTACTAATAGACGAGGTAAGAAATTTATGGGCTGAGAATACGATCATGATTAAATTGAAAGGAAGCAGTGCAGGGTTAAAAGGATTTTTAGTGTGCGGGCATATGGTATAGTGATGATAGGTCACAGGTTATGTACTAGATGTGGGAAGATTAAAGAAATAAATTATGGGAGAGGCTCACTCTTAGCGGCGATGCATTAGGGAAACACTAAAATGTATGTACCACTGAGGAATCTTAAGGTGGAGGGTATAAAGAAAGATGTTGCTTGAAATTTATTTCTAAATGTCTCATTGTCGAAAGTTAGGTTGGCGTCAGATTTACGGGGTTCTTACTGAAGTCTCTTAGATCCCTCGGTGGAAATGGAGAGAATCATGATGGATTTTACCTTCCACTTTGCGGAGTGGTTATGACGTGAGTGATTGTGGATAGATTGGCCAAATCAGTCGATTTCCTACCTAGGAAAAATAGTGACTTGAGTTGAGAAGTTGGTGAGGATTGTATCATAAAAGAGATTATCGACTTCACGGATGACCCAATCCCGAAGAATGTCTGAGACGTTGGAAGTTATGCTCCAAGGCTTGTGTGTTAGAGTTAAGGAAGTTAGGAAAGACATTTACCATTAATGGAGTTTTCTGATAATAGTTATCATGCAAGCATTGAAATAGGCGCCTTATGAGGCCTTATATGGAAGGAGTGTAGGACTCCATTATGTTGGGATGAGAAGGGGAGAGAAAATTTTAGGTTCATGGGAATTGTTCGGTACAACGAGATAATGTTAAAGTGTCGATGATAGATTAAAGATAGCCTCAGGTGTGAGAAGGATTATGTTGATAACCCCGAGGAGAATTTGGAATTTTAGGTGGGGGAGTCGGGTATTTTGGATATCTTACAGGAAGGGTGTTGATATTCGGAAAGAAAGGGAAGTTAAGTCCTCTCTATATGGGACTTTATGAAATTATAAAAATAATTGGAGAGGTAGCGTCTTGATTGAGGTTGCCACCTGAATTGGCCAAAATACATGACATATTTTACATTTCTGTCTTCCCAGAAGTATATGACGATTCTTCACATGTGTTAAAGTCATAGGTTGAATTGAAAGAAGATTTGGCATTATGAAGAAAGACCGGTCTGAGTGATCGAAATGATTAGGATCTTTGAAACAAAGTGATTCTTTAGTAAGGTGTTGTGGATGAATCACGGTAGAGAGCGACATGAGAATTTAATTCGGGCATTTTTATAAGGAATTGTAAAACCCGACCTTATTAGACGTGTTATAATAGTAGTTATTAGTAGTTTGAGTTCTTTTATTGTGGGACCCACCCTTAAGTGACCACCTCGTGCGTGCCACTTAGGGTGAGGCTTCGGCTCAATAGAGATATCACTCATTCCCATGAGTTCGCCTCCCGGAGGTCGAGACCCGGGACCTAGGGTCTTTAGTCGATGGGAAGCATCTGCGGTGGCGGGCTCACTAGCTCAGTTGAGGTGCCGAGAGATATGTAGATGGGCTAAGACTGGGTCCCAGTGTCAGAGGTGGCTCGGTGAAAAGAGGTATCTGAGTGGACCGCTGAAGAGTGCGTAGTGGTCGCGGAAAGTCTCTAATATGACCTCCATAGCCTCGATCCTCTCGTGTATATGGCGTATACTGCTTGGGGTTATGGTTACATTAATCGTCAGTTTCAGGCGCGTTTTCATTCGCATTATGCACCAAGAATAAATTTAAATGTAATAAATACTCGAATCTCTAGTGTATCTTGTATACAGCAGTTCTGGTTACATTAATAATCACGGGATTTTCTGACGTTTCATTCATACATTATGCACAAAATAGCTAAATGTAATAGCATCTGACACTTTTATTAATTTCATAAAACGCCATCACGATTCATGCTTTACAGGGCACTATCACAACACTTTTACCGATGGTGATCACATCTCTGAGGTCAATTCTAGAAGCACCATCGGTGTTAACCTCAACATTTATAGATTCGGCGACGAGATCAACGTGCGAGCCAATTTCAAATTGTTGTGGTGCTTGTCGCGGCAGAGAGTGATGGTTATCTTGGACTTTGTGGCTGTATCATGGGCCGTGTCTTGGGTCTTTGGTACATGATTTATCTCATCAGCCAGGACTCTCTCGAGCTCTTTGTTATTATTACACTCTACCTCCATGGTGTCCTCCTCTTTCTTTACCTCTACCCATCGCACATATGATGGTTAGTAAACTGACCACCTAAGGAGTTCATCAGCAAAGCATAAGTGTTAATCTCTAGTATAAAGTCAGCATTGTATCTTATATTTAAAGTGGCAATTCTGCTGCAATCAAACATGCCCTAAGTTTCTAAAATGAAGTTTTTTTGAAAGAGTATTTTGATCGAATCCTCGAGAAAAAACAATATTTCTTGAGCTAAATCTTAAATCCATGTATTAACTCTGAGCCATTAATCAACATAGCAGTTAAGCCATAATCTATTTTAAGATAAATACAAGTTATTAGGCCAATTAGAAAGAGTATTTTGATCAAATCACTCAAAATAATAAGTCACATCGATAAAATAGCAATTACTAAACGACAAGTGGCAGGCTGGAATTTCTGCATATTAAAAAAAAAAATCAACACCTACTTGAACCATGCATATAAAATGATTTTTATGTTAAATCCATACAAATTACAGGGCGATGGTAGGCATAATCCATGTACCTTGCAATGGAATTACATTAACCAAAGGAATATGATCCATATGTCGTAGTTCAATTCTTTAAGCTGTCATGTTCATAATCAACCACACCTTTGTTTAGTTAAAGAAGTATTAATCATTAAACTAAGAACTTATCATTTTAGGAGAATAATCAACTAAAAAAGCGAAATCTAAAACTTCAAACTAGTTTGAGCGAACAATCATTCTTTTTACTTAGAAAGCGAAGTTTATCATGCAATGAAAGGGCTTAACCTTATTTGCACAAGATATTCAAGAATAAACATAGAAAGAAGAAACGAAAACAGAAAATGCAAAGGGAAATCAACATATGGATTATGATAAAAAATTGATAATATAACTTTCTACTTATAGGAATTACAAATACTAATATCTGACCACCATGTTTGAGATGACCAATATCCACGACATAAGAATTCCAAAAGCAAGTTAATCATTTAAAGTTTGAAGTGCCCTTTAAAAGCGATGATTGTCACCTGACTTTTTCCTAAAATACTAGAAACATAAAGTTATACTTACTATGGATGATGGTGACAAATGTATCCATGATCTAAAGGATTCGATTAATAACATAAAAATTTGTTTACCTGAAACGGACAACACACAATATAATCTGAAAGATTTGTTATTATGGAAACCAACACAAAATTCCAAACTCATCCCTTCCCATTACATCAAAAGTCGGGTTAAGCAGTCAGAAAATGGACAACTAGTGATTATAATATCTTGAGAGATAAGTTTACTAGGGAGTTTCAAAACAAGATTGCAAAAAAAATACTACAAATCAATAAAGTCTTCATCATCATCTTCATCTTCTGATTCAGATTCCAAAACAAGTTCAAGCTCATCTTCAAATTCAGTTTCATCATCTCCTACATCAGAACCTATATCTCCACCATTTGGATCACTAAGAAGACCCGAGTCATTGTCTCTACCACCTCGATCTGATGTTGAGTGAATTTCATTGTCTGAAGGCAGTTCTAATAGCATTTAAGTTTCTTTGATTCAGGCATCTCTACAACTGCCCTCGCCTTAATCTTGCACACAGCTATCCAATCCATTTGGGTGCTCCTCAATGAAGGATATGGTACATGATATACCTAGCACACCTGCATTGCGAGTATGAATGGTTCATATCTATTAAACCTTCTACTTTGGTTGACTTCTACGAGGTTGTAATTTGGGTGCCTCCTAGTGCCATGCCTTGAAGGGTCAAACCAATCATATTTAAATAGAACCATTCTTTTGAATGGATAACTAGGATACTCTAACTCCAATATCTCTATCAATTGACCATAATAATCACTAGCATTCTCACTATAGTTTGTACCCTTAATCTGTTCATTGTTCATGGTAGCTCGACGATCCATAGCTTTATAGTATGATTGTACCATTGACTTAAAGTACATTGGATATGGTATTGTGGTTTATATTCGGCCCTTCAACAAGAGCCTTTACAAAGATGTTTGTCACGTTGTTACTAGGATTACGTGCATGTTTATCAAAAAATATTAATGTCAATATGTATTTGATTTCAAATATTTGATTACGAAAAATTGTGTAGGGAACGAAATACTCTTACATAAAGTTCAAACCATTCAACAAAATTATAATCGAGCATTTGATCAATGTCAGTATCACTAATTCTTGGATCTTATTCGCGCAGCTTGAGAATGTAAATACTTCAAATTAAAAAATTAAAAACATTAAAATACAAAAATCAATAATTTTACTAATATTTCAAAAATACTTACTCGATAAAAGGTGTAACCTCATCCTGATTCAAAGAATATAGGTTTGAGGCGGCCGAATTCCCAGCCTTCAATTGGCACAGGTTTCACAGTTCCATAAGATCGTCTAGGATATGAATATTGACATATTACCTTCTATTGGAGCAAATGACCCATGCATCATCATTATAAGGCACATTAAATACATTGTGAACATGCGATTCAAAGTAATGCGAACAAAAGTTTGATGCTTCTTCAACCCTCAACTCGAGCCTTATTACCTACTTTTTTTTTTCAAATTACAAAGGAACCTATATACATATATATATGACAACAATTAATTGTTTTCATATGTTATTAACATCATAATAGAAATTAGAAAATTTAATATAGAGAAGTTAGTACCTACCGACGGGTACTAACTTGCATTGAGTCGAAAAGCGAGGAGGAAATATCCGCTCTAACATAGAGTATTGGAATTTATAACGCGATCTCTCATATCTTCCTCCCCGAGGAACAAATACGGATCAAGTCTTTAAAGAATAAGCTCAACTCGGTCAATGGACTTGAGCATTCGTTGGTATGGAATTACGAGAATGCTATTGGAATTAACCTCACATAAAGGCATTGTGATCCCATGACTTTTCAATCAAAAAGTTGTACTTCTTTAAGTCACACATCGTCTATATTTGTAGCATAGCTATGAAATTTGAGGTTTCACGTTTCACAAACAACTTGCTTGACATTGCTATCGAAGTGTAGTTTGCCTTTGGATATTTACCCATTAACATTCTTATACAACTCTTTTCATCGATGAAACATCGCCAAATCCTCCCTAGATTTGATGTTGTCTTTTGTTTTACCTCGATGTTCATGGCCGATGTGAACACATTCTCAGCTGCATTTTCTCTGTGTGATATCAAGATTGTGACGAATGAGATTGGTACTCCCGGTAAGGCAAATCCCAAAACCTCTCACGTTTTCTCAGCTACGACCTATTTTTACAAATGTTATATTGATCTCATCACCATCGTACGATTACCTTTCTAAGTCCCAACATCTCGATGCTCTAAAATTTATGGTCCCGGTCAGTGGCGGTGATTAATGATTGTTTATTTTAATAAAGCGGTTCTTGTTTCGTCTGAAGGGTGATTATGAGCGAGGAATTTTCGATGATTATCGAGACAGTATCTTACAACCATTTAGAATTGAAATGCATACGAGTACTCCATACAATGCGGACAAGCTAATTTTAGGAGTTGTGCTCCATCCGAATGACATTGAGTATTCGGAAAATCAATAGTCACAGCCAGATGCTCTCATTTGAAAATTTTGTTTTTTTGAGACACGTCATGTGTTTGACACCCACCTCCCACAAGTGTTTCAATTCAGCTATCGGTAAGGGATCTCAGCGGTGGGCCAGAGCCCGGTTAGGCCAGCGGCCTGTTCGGCCGGGCACTATGGCAGTTGACATTGACGGTCGGTCAGGCCGGAATTTAATTTTTAAAGCTACGTGAAGCCCGCGGAGCTTTATCTTAGGCATTTGGACCCCGGATAGCGAGTGACGGACCGGGGATGGCAGGTCGAATGGGCGGAATGTGGCTGAGGTGGCCGGAGTGAAGGGCTGACGGCGGCGTCAGCGGAGCTGCGGCGCCACCCCCACTGCCCCTGCATACCTTCATCCTTTTTTTTTAAAGAAAAATTGATATATTCTAAAAATAAAAATATTATACAAATATGTAGAAAAAAATTATTTAGAAGAGGGGGTTTTAATATTTTATAATTTTTATTGGTTTCAATAATATGAAATCTTTTTCTACAAATTGTAAAGTAATTTTAAAATAAGAAAAGTCATTTTAAAATATTAATTTTAATATATAAATATTTTAAAATAAAGTAATCAAAATAGTATGTCTATATTTTACAACAAAATATTTTCTTATAAGTATATAAAACTATTATTTTTGAAAGCTTAAAACCGTATTATATTATGAATTAATTGCTGTATTTGCATTTTCATTGAGACCCTCATTTCGTAATAGTAATGAAGTGTTTGCAACAAAAATGCAAGGTAAAAAAGAAGGGAGATATCCCCAGGATTTGAGTATTGGAAGTATGAGACGGTGTTTAAATGTCAAACATGGTGTTTATAAAATATTTTTAGTATAATATATTTTATTATGAATTTTAATATGGATAGTGCATGTGCATCTTCTTCCTAGTCATAATGCATCATTAAGCAAAAACTTAGTTCAAATATATGGAATTTTTTGATAGAATAGAAATAATTTTAGAAAATAATAAAAAAGAAATAAAAAAGCAAAATGTCTTAAAATTTGTGGCAAACTTCTTAGTGGTGGATCTAGAATTGAGCACAAGTCATTTAAAAAGACACAATGAACAATGTAAAACTAAGCATAATGTAGATATTAGAAATTATATGCAATTAGGTAAAGATGAATGTGGAAATTTAAACACATTTTCTTATGATGAGTATGCTTGTTGTGAATGAATGATTGATTACATAATAAGAGCTAAACAACCTTTTAATATGATGAAGCGTGATTATTGGCTCCATTCCAACGTTGATTAATCCCCTTGATTCAAGATTGATAGAAGCATCTTATTAAAAGAAATATTATGAAAAAAATTTCAAACGAACGAAAATTTAAAACAATATTTGCAAATTTTGAAGGAAAAATTTGTTTAACTTGTCCCGATATTTAGACATCTTTTAATTAATAGAGAAGCTTTTTATATATTCTTGCTCATTATATAGATAGTGAATGGATGTTAAATAAAGAATAATTTCATTTAAAACAATAAATACTCCACATAATGGTAATATAGCAACTTTAATAAATGATGAAATTATAGATTTAGGTTTTCGTGATAAAATATTTATAATAACATTAGATAATGCTTCAAATAATGATGTAGCAATACAAAGATTAAAAAATTTTTGGCAAATAAAAGATGATCATGCAAAATTATTTCACGTACGTTGTTGTGCACATATTTTAAATTGATTGTAAAAGATGGATTAAAACAAGTTGTTAAGCAATTGTATTAAGAAAAATTAGAGACATTGCATATAATATTAATTGTTCCCAAACGAAAACATGAATTATTTTTTATTGTTGCAAAATTGTAAATATGACAAGAAAAATATAAGTTTAGACATACCCGACTAGATGCAACTAGATGGAATTACAAAATATAAAAAAAGAGTAAATCTGATTATCACGAATCTGATTATACAATAATAATATTGATGTAGATGTTGATGTATTAAATATGATTATGATTGGCACATTGCGGATGCCTACGATGTCTTTTGAAATTTTGATACTTGGCAAATATTTTTTGTAGTGTGTATTATGATATTATCCGACTTAGCATGGTCGTGTGCATGATCATGTTCGAAAGATTTGAACTAGTGGCTGATCTGAGAACTTAAAATATCGAGGCATGAATGGATCAAGAAGTCGTTCTATCTTTGAGAAAATAATAATTAAAATATTTTATTGGAAATGTATATATTTTATTTTCTTTATGGTTAAAAAAATTACAAATGTTGACAAATAAGTGAGTGCAGCTGGTTGGGGATCTCTTTATTTTTGTAGTGATGTAAACTTTTCATACATTTCTAGAAATGTAATTATATTTGATTAATAAAATTTAAAATGATGTATTTTTATTTTGAATTATTTTTAAACACTTTTATTTAACTTTTGAATCTGATTTAAATAAAAACCTGCATTGAGGGTTGGGCTTTTAGGCGGGCTTTTAAGTGGGCTGTAGACGGGGCTTACGGCGGGCTATCAGGCGGGCCTGCAGGCGGGCTCTGGCGAGAGCTAGCGAGAGACTACAGGCGAGGCGCTGGATGGGGAACACGGCGGGGTACTCTGGGGCGGGTATACGGGGCGAGCAGGCGGGCTGGCAGTCGATTGGCCGGCCGCCGGGGCTGGCTGGCTGAGGGCGGGCCCGGCCGGCCGGCACTAGCGGCTGAGGCGGGCTTAGGCCTCTCGGGCTTGGGCCGAGCTAAAGCCCATCGGGCTGACCTGAGCGGACCTGGAGCTCAGGGCTTTGGAGATCCTAGTTATCGTGGTGAAGGAACACATCTATCTTATGCTTAAGTTATTCGACCCGGGTACAGTGCGACAGAACATATGATGCTCTTTCATACCCATCACCGGTGGCAAATTATATGGTGTTACAATGATTGGCTAACCTGATATTGATTAGATTGGTAGAGTGGAACCCGTTTATTGCATAATCCCGACTTGACATTTCTACTCCGTAGGAAAATGAAAGATACATCCCAGTGAAATGAAACCAAGCCTAGAGTCGGATGGATGATGCATAACCGCGAAAATCTTCCTTGTCCATGATCATCATGCAGCGCATATCCTTAGCGAGTAGCTTTTTTGAAGCATACAATCTTTCTTTAGAATGAGAGGAAAGTAATCGTCCTCTTATATGGAACATCACCCTTATGTTACATTGACTCCCTTCTCTACTTTTGTACTAGGATGCGACGCAACTTGCAACACCTCAAGCGTTATCTACACTGATATATCATGCAACTCCTGACAATCAATTTTCTCCATATACGGAAGACCGATCAACCCGACCATCTTCTTTGTATTGTAAAAAATTCTCTTGCCGATGTGTTTCTAAAAGCGATTGCCTCTTTCATAAATTCGATAAGGAATTTTAACATCTCCATTAAATGATATTCGATTTAATATTCAACAATGCGAGCTGTGCGGATTCATGAATGCTTCTCACACCTGGCCACGATCATGATCGGTAAAGCAACATCTCATGCAGGTTTTTTTCTTGTCGGATTTGGACTCTCCTCCGTAGTGTCGAAGTCAGTCGAGACCACTTACATCCACAACCATGGTATGGTATGGATCAATTGATTGATAACATGGCGATGTATGACCTTCACCTCGTTCATAATTTATGCAGTTGTAGTTTCCCGTAAATCTCCGCTCCTTAATAATCACGCTCTGAAACCCTTTTGCCTTCAGAGTGTAACTTCACATTCTCAATTTCTAAAAAACTTTCGATTCTTAAACTACGGACACCTTATTCTCGGTCCATCAGTCCATTACGGTTCAATAATTGCAAGTGTGAACAAAAACGTGCACTCCTTAACAAATTTTGGGTTTAAATAACCAAGCTCATCTGTGCCACATCCATTTAATACCTTCGAACTCATCTTTGACTCACGGTAATGAAAACACCGAGACAATCGAAAATTTTATATATTTTTAAATTTCTTAGTCCTTATATAATAAAAAGAAACATATATTGTTAATGTTATTTGGGGCTAATTCTGACTATGCATAGAATGGACAGTGATCATTAACATGAAGCTAAATCTCGACAAAATCTGACGAATAACATAAAGCAGCTTGACAGCAGAGCACATAATTTCATACTCTGAATTGAATCACAACATGGCTACTAGCATCGATAAAGTGAGAATGAAGAACCTCATTCCCCGTAAAGCTCGAATAGATTACTCCTTGACGTTATATTTGGATCATGTACAAAATATGATCACAGCGACCTGTCTGATACTAAAAGCAGCACTATAGTTTTGGCACAAAATTTTCAATGCAAAGTTGGTAGAAAGGCGAAGTAAGGGCACAAGCCAAAGCTATGTTTCCACTCCAATCCTAAGAGAAATTCGAAACGAAATAGGACTTTAAGCATTAGGCCTTTCGGCCTCAAGAGTGATAGTATCATCGTGAATGCTAATCAATTCATCTAACACATGAAAAGAGTTAGATGATCTAAATGGAAATACTTTCTTTATTTTGAGATTTTCGTATGATCGAAAGTTAAGCAAAACATGGCACATATATACATGAAACATGATGAGGACCTACTAGAAGTTGTTTGTGTTTTGAGTATGTGATGTGAGTCAAGCTAGGAAGAAGCATGTGAACCAAAGTGTAAAGCTCTGGGTTGGAAGTGCTCTTAAAAAATTTTAACTTTGTTTCCTACATTTTTATGTGTTGTTAAAATAACAATATATAATATTTTTTAATTGTTTTCACATTTATCTAATTATTTTTTAAAATAATACTTTAAAAAAGTAAAAATATCTTTGTGACTACAATAGTATGATTGCCCCTCATAACATACATTATCAAAATGCTCGGGGAGGCATGTGGTATAGTCGATTATGGAAGCAAAAGCATAATTAATATTTGTGACTAATAAAGCATATTTTAGGATTACTGTCCCGAAATAAGCGCCTCTCTTAAATGAGTCTTAGGCTGGATGTTTTGTAGATTGCTAAGTTGAGTTACCTTTCTTTTCTTTCTTTTGTTTGTTGTAGTGGTTTTTTGGGGCCTGGTTTATTTCCTTGTAATTTTCCTAAGTCGCCACTTCTGCGGCTTTTCCTATGAATATATTAAACCTTCTTATTTTTCAAAAAAAAAAAAGAAAAAAAATATATATCAGACTACCTAGAAAAAGGCAAACCTTAACAACCTAAATTTCTAGTCAATCTGATATTCTAATTTCTCTGTTATCAAATTTAAAAATAAATAATAATAAAGAAAAAAGGTCGAGCCGATATATTGAATAAAACTGCAAAAAACGATAGCATTACCAAGGGACTATATCATTTATCATTAATCATATAAACCATTCAAATTTTCGATTCCTCGTTTAGTTCTCACCACATTTACATGTACATGTCTGATTGTATGTACATACCTTAAGTTAAAACACTTAAAAGCTGGTCTCAAAGCAATCTTCTTTTCCTTCCTTTGTTATCAGTTCCAACTACGATAAGTAAAAGAAAATGTAAACCAGAAAATCACAGCAGGAATATTGAAGCACTTGAACAAGATGATGCACACTGAAAATTGAATTTTATATATCTTAATAGCTTACCTTTCCAAAAATTATCTTAATAGCAAAGACATCCTAGCTAAAGCCAAAGCATGCTACTCTACAGTTGAAAGTGACACAAAAATCACAGGATACAATAGTAAATTTCAATTTTCTTCCTTGATATACACAAAAACTATGTTGAAATTACTGACAGCGAAAAAAATCATCACACGAGTAGGAAAGAGAGAAAGGTAACAAATGAAAAAAGGATATAGAAATACATTGATAGTGAAGTCCCAAAAGACCAATTGATCATTCAATGCTTTACAAAAATACTGGATTTCTTTTTCTCGGGTCTACAGGTGTATCCAATTAATAGGGTTGTTTGGAAGTGTAAGCCCTACAACCTAAACTTTAGGGGCCATATTATAGGGTTGTTTGGGTACTTGATTTGGTTTTCCATGTTCTAGGTATTTCCCAAACACAAAAACTGAATGATTACAGTTCTTGAAAAATGTTTATTTTCTGAAAATTAAAGAGAACAAGGAAAGCATTTTATCACATTTGGTTACGTAAAGCTGTTTAAAAGCTACTTTTATTCTGAAAAATAAGAACATGGGAAAAGCAAAACACAATTTTGATAGCACTAAATCACTAACCAAACTAACCCTAACTCACAGTAGCATTTACTAGGAAAATGGATAATGTGTATCGATATTCTCTCTGGTTTCTTTTATTTTCATGTAAGACTGATTTCCACTTGTCACAAACATCATCGAGAGAACTGGTAGAAAGACAAATACCCACTTCACAAAATTCTCCCAAACTTCCACATAAGAAACAGCAAATAAAACTAAGTCAAAATATGAAGAAACCAATTTGAATTTCTCATTTTCAAAATAACCCCATTTAGAAAAAAAAAAAAAAAAACCCTAAAACCCAACTAATTTCCACTTGTCACTAACATCACCCAGGCGGAAAACAAATACCCACTTCACCCCGATCGGGGTGTCAGTTGACCACGAATCAACGTGGAAATCTACATGTCTCATGTCCTTGAGACCCATACATCATTCAAAAATGGCCACTTGGGCTACGTCATGCTCATAAAGTATATTTTATACAAAAAGCATTTATTTAATTGTATTTAATTACAATTTATCTGTGGGTTTCTTGCCCCGAATTTTACAAAAACATAAAATACAAAGGTAAGGCCGGTTGGCCATTTCTTCGCCTCTAAGGTCCCGGATGCGTCCCATCCCCCAAGTGTGTCTTCGGTACCTGAAAATATAGTCCTACGACGGGGTGAGCAAAGCCCAATAGTGGAATTTCGCTACTTGGGTTACTCCCCACCTAAGTCTTGATATTAGTACACATTCAACATGCTAATATATCACTCATGCATATATTAACAAAATTAAATCCATACAAATAAATGTTATTCGATTTATAATAATAACATAAACTTAGTACATGGGCTAAGAGCACAATCAAACGATTCATCTTAGGCGCCCACAATTTCACAATCAACATGTTATTCACCCATGGTAACAACACACATCAATAATCACACAACAGCCTATGGGATCTAGAACCACTGCCTAGGATTTCTTAACCCCCACCAAAGCTGTGAACCAGATCACGCCATCCAGCCCACAAACTCTTATATCCATTACACCTAATTCTTTAAGCCAAAAGAAAGTACAGGAGAAACTCACTCTTATGGAGTTTGCCAACTCCCCAAATCTCTAAGAGATCAACATCAGCCTGCTGATCATAGACTTCAACTTACTTACAGGCTGGAGCGAGCCGATCATTCCATCAATGAGATCTTAGAGAGAAGCCGATTTTCTCTCTAAAACCCCATTCTAGCCACTGCCCAAACCACCACCAAGAATAGCACTTGGTGGCGGGAGAAGATATGTCTTCTCCTTAAAATTGGCAAGTCAGTTCTCACTTATTCTCTTTCTTTTGCTTTTCTTTTCCTTTCTCATTTCTCATCTCATTTCCTTCATTTTCCTCCCCATTCTCTCTCCTCTTACATTAACTCATGATAACAGCTGATGAAATCCTCCCTCCTTCCTCAAGCCAAATGTGGCTACCACTTCATCTTTTCTTTTATTTCTTTATTTCCTTTATGACATCATGCCTTACATGGCTCAATGTGAGCCATGGGATTTTTTTGTTTCCCACTCATGACTAATTGTGAGCCACTTCAATGCCAAGTGTCACTCTCTGAGTGTTATGGCATTCTCTAACCTTGCCATGTGTCGTCCGGCACCCCACACCTCGAAAAATGTGAAATCCCAACCATCTCGGAATCCAACGAAATTCGACGTGGTTGCTACATTTCGTGAGACGATTTCAACGGAGAAGTCCGTTTCGTCATCTGAGATCTAGAAAAATTCCGGATTTTGACCGAAATCACCATGTTATCCTTCGTTAGGAAATCTGGATTTTCCGGGGTCTCACACACATGAATAGGAAAAAGGAGACAGAAAAGGATTGAATTGATGAGGGAAACCTTCTCTTTAATTGTAAAATGAAGGGAAGATTAAAATCGAACAAAGGAATGACTCATAACTTTAGGACTCAACAAGGCAAGATACAGGAAGCCAGATATATGTCCTAACAAAGACAACAGGTATTTTGATACTTTATGCATACATGACGGTTAGTCAGAATGGATGATAAGAAAACCCATCATCTCTCTCATTCATTTATTACTAACATCCGCTTTCCCATTTTTCTAAAGACTCCTAAAATACTCTCTATACTTGGCAAACCTAAACCTGGGGCCTCCAAATTCTTTCCCATACCATGCTGAATGACTCACAGAACAAATTTCCATCCTCTCACCACTCACTCAATTCAAATTGGCATGAAACTCATAATTATCACTATATCAATAATAATTCAAAATCATGTGCTAATAAAACTTCATCATTTTGTCTGAATCAAAATCAGGAAAAAAACATCAAATAAATTAGGACCCTCTACACTGTTTATTTTTCTTCTTGCTCTTCACTTGTTCGTAATCTTAACTTCCTTCCAGAAGTTGACCTATTCCAAGAAAAGGGACACAAATAATTGCAAAGGGATGTGATCAATCAAATTATCATCTCCAAATGAAGAATTGGTTAGAATATTATTACAAGCAGCACTTCACATACCTCTCTCTAAATCAACCAATCGCCTACTCATGATATTCAATTTCTAAATAAATCCATTATCTGTGGCAACCTCTCCATCGCATGCTAGTTGAAATGCCATGCAAACAACAATAATCGAACGATTCTACTTCCATGGTACATCCAAAAACCCATTAGCTATTTCCTTTTGGTAATTAACTCTTCTATTCTCATATATGTATAAAAATATTAATTCTTTGAAATCACTCAAAGTTACACACAATGAAAACTGTTTTGATCATAAAAGCTCTATATAATATACTGATACTAGATAAGAACCACTCACAAATCTTTAGTCAATGGGTTTATGACATGATCTAATCTATGCCGCCTCAACGATAATCATAGGGTGGCTTAGAGGGTCATCGGTTCATTAAATCTACATCCCAAAAAGGGCTTAAAATGGAATATATGGTGAACACATACTCTATCAATGTCAAGCAAACAAGAAATAAAAATTAAAAAAAAACCTTGAGATAAAAAGCTATACTTCAAGAACAATGAAAAAAATTGTATGGTTTTTTCAAAAATCCCCCAAAATTACCAACCAAACCACCCTCAACTCTCTTATTTCCCAAGAACACTGAATTTAAAAGAAGAGGAAAACAACTCATAATTTCAAGCTTTGTGCTATTTAGGTTTCCCAAACAGTCAACAACACGGTTTTCTCACATGATCGAACTCAAGACACATAATAGAATAAATCAAAACATCCATCTACAAGATAATGGAAAATAAAGATTAATCATTAATCACAAACACTCTCATTTGCCCCAACAAAGACCCAAATCAAACAATTCACAAGAAACAAAAAGAAAATCACACTTTCGAACCATGAAAAACAAAAAGAAAATTTGGGGCTGTGTTGATGGGTAGGCAATACTTACCAATCTCGATTTCTTCGTTGTGGTATGAGGATGGTCTCAGGCACAACATCACCAAACCCCAAATCGTACTAGCTGATGACCTAGGTCTCAGACCGGATGTACACCAAACAATCCTAATACCATTTATATTATGCTTTGGTCTTGCACTCATCCTGAAAGGTAAATCGAATTTTCCTAATACCTAAAGCATACATACACCATACTGAAAAAAAAAAAAAAGCTTCTCAGAACAAGTAGAGATTCAAGAGAGCAAATATACTTATTTCTCAGAAAATCAACAACATGAACAAACTCAGTCTCAACCGCGAGTAATCCAAACATAAAGTATTATATAGCGTGAAAATGATTCTGAACAACAAGACCGTCAATCTAAAAATTGAATCCCTGGGCTTCTTTAGCTATAATCCAAACTTGCAAACCCTAGTTTTCAAAACTTCCAAGAAAATCATTCCCGGTTATAATACACTTCACCGAAAAATACAATCCTCTGCCAGAAGGTCCCCAAGAAAACCAAGAAGGGTAAAAAACAAAACATATTTTCATTTCAAAAATACAAGGAGAGAAGGAGAAAACTCATTGTCAGGATGTTGGATGCGCTTAGGCTAAACGGACCTACCTGAGTTATCGCTGATCTGCGTGGGAGGCCGCTTCAAGCTGAGTCTAATCAAGAAAATCGCTGAGGAATGCATGTGAATCCATCACATGCAGTTGTGGAATGCCAATGAAAGGGAGGAAACTCGATTATCAATTGTGTGGTTCTTTTCTTTTAAATTTACTATTTAACCCTTTAATTATATTCTTAAAAATAAATAAACAAATAAAAATGGGTCAACTACTACGACCGAATCTGATCAAGCCTGGACTCCATCAATGGGCAACCTACCAGTCCTATTCGGTCTTATTTTTATGACCCAACCCTTTTAAATTTCGGGCCAGCCCATTCTAACCCATCAAGTTCAACCCATATTCTCATATCTAACAGAAACCATAACCCCAAGTTCTGGAAAATCACTCGAACTTTTATGAGAACTAAGTTTCACTTTCCGTCAGATCTTCATATTATACTAAACACACTCCGACACTCGAAGATGAACTCGTTTGAAGTTATGCTTTGGTTTCATTTGATTAAAATCTCAAGAATTCTTCCAACAATAAGGTTTTGATTTTTTGTTTCATGATAGGAAGCAAAACGACAATGAGAAAGTGGGCATGTGAATGGAAAAAATTAAGGAAATCTGTGTTGACAAGTTTTCGATATGAAACCTTAGAATGGAAGAGTTGGCTCACGAATTGAAGGAGAAAAGACAAATCGAGATTTCAAGGCATCTATGTGGTCAAATAAGTCAATTCGTTTAAATGAGTCGGTACATCAATTAAAAGATTGCGGGGTCAGCAGGAAATAGAGGGTTATTTATGGATTATATTGTTTTACAACTTAATGCTAATATTATTTGTGCCTTCCGGTTCTTATATTCCCTCTAATCTAGAATGAAGCACGGATGGTCGCCTAGCTAATTTCTTCAACCGTAGATAATTGTTGCAGATAACCTTGTTTTAATGAGAAGTTCATTTATGAATCTTTTCCTGTGATCGTAGTTGAAGGGCTATGGTGGTAGAAATGATTATCTTGTCTAATGAACGTGATATTGGAAAAAATATATATTATTGCGCCTTTACAACAAAAGTTTTTGTTTTGGTCAGGGAAAAAATCAATGGGATATCATCAAGTAAATTATAAATTAGTCCTTGGTTTAGAAAAATGAATTAATTAGTTTTCTCTATTTCAAAAACTAATTGTTTAGTCTCTAATTGACTAATGTTTATCATACTTAATTTAATATTATTTTATTTCAAAAATATCTTCTTTTCTTTTATAATCTTTCTATTTTTTGACTTATTTCTTTTCTTTTACTAGTTGCTAAAAAAATCAAAATAAATTGAAAATTTTCAAAATGGACTAAATTACAATTATATTTAAAAATATATGAACTAATTAATTAGTTTTTGAAATAGAAGGAATTTATTGATTTGTTTTTCAAAACTTAAAGGCCTAATTTATAATTTACTCGATATCGTTTAGAATTCTACAATTTCCAAGAGTAGATTCCACTTGAACCATTTTTAGCATTCATGAGGAAGGTGTATCATGTTATTTCTACCAATCTCTCATATATTCTTTCGACAAATAATAGATTTTGATTATTTTCAAGAGAATAAAGAGTCTTTATTTTTATTAACTATTTGCAATATATTTATTCTTTTGTCAAAATTAGTTATAAATTCACTAATTAATCATTTAACTACTCTATCAAGGTATTTCTATATATCTTAATATATGTCCCTCTTTAGTTTTTTTTCTATTTTATTTTTCTAAAAAGAGATAAGTTCGTATTTGAGTAAATTAATTAGTCATTTCTATTTCAAAACTAATTATCTGGGGCTTTATTCTTTTTTCCCAAACATTTTTATAAAATAATATATATATATATATATATATATATATATATATATATATATATATATATATATATATATATATATATATATATAAAGATTTGATGTAAAATTTGATATGTTTTAAAATGAAACAAATTTTAATTAATCATAGTCAACTATAGAAAAACTAATATTGTTTTTGAATTAAGAAAGCTTAATTAATTCATTTTTTAAAAACTAGTGACTAATTTAATATATATTTATTTATGAGACAAAGAGTTTTGTTTCCTTAGATATGATGTACAATATATAATTGTTGTTATTGAGGTATGTTTTTTTACTGAGCTAACTAGTATATGTTGTGATTCTATACTTTATATTTAAAAAACAAATTATTTAGTTCTTTTTATTCATTTTATATTTTTTTACAAGCATTACTTATAAAAGGAAAAATACATAGATATTATAGGACCAAAAGATAGATAGACAAATATCAGTAAACCATCATTTCTTGGGGGACAAAAAGATTTGAATTTTTTAGTCTCATACTTTTTCATATACAACAATCGAGAGGAAATCGAGATGGAATTTTACGCTTGATTTGAGACTTATTTATCTGTTTAATCGTAGACTAGGGATTATCCGCCTCAATCGAGACCGAATGGTTTCGTTTCTAATCGCAGAGACAGATTTTATTCCGTCGATTTTACTAAATCATTCGTCTTCTATTTGCAGATCTAAATTTCCATCTCTAATCAAAGACGACAGACTATTCCCAACTGGAAGTACTAAATCATTCCCCGTTTTTATTTAGAGACGGAATTTCCGTCTCTAATTAATTTGTATGCAATCTGTCTTTATTTAAAGACGAGCAAGTGTCCGTCTATAATTCCGGTTTTTCTTGTAGTGTTTGGAGAAGACTCCATAATTTCACATTAAATTAAACATTAAAGATCTCGAATATGCATGAAAAATTGACTTAAAATTAGATAAATTCCATACTCATCGTTTGTGCAAAAAGATGAGGCTTGATTTGGCCTTAAGAACCCTATATTTTGATATTTAAAGTTGAGTTTAGGTCATTGATTGGGTTGGATAACATTCTAATAGCTAGGACTTCTTTAATAATAAAAATCAGTGATGAGATGAATCAGACATTATGCATGTGAACATCAGTGTGGAGACCTAAACTTATTTCAAGTTAAGATAAAATTGTACTTTGGCCAAAAATCAATTTTTTCTAGATCTCAGAATCTAAATCCGACCATCAGCCGAACTCGTCCCTCATGAATCTATTCACCACGTCAAATCCAGACAAAGAGGAACTCCACGCTTCGCACACTAAGAGTGACACTCGCACTTTACGAGCACAAGATGCCACACGTGTCAGTTCACACGGAGATCAAACATCGAGCCCATGGGCTCATGTGACACAAGACTCACTTCATTCATGAAATCTGCTCAAGAGACAGCTGATACAGAATCCAAGCGCATTCAGTCGCAGAACTGACACGGCGATGACGACAAAGCTCCTTCACTGCTCTCCAACATGGCTTCCGTGAGGGAATAAGAAAGAGAGAGAGTAAAACGGAAAGAGATGAGAGAAGTTATATGTTTGTATATATAAACCCCACTTCAAGTTTCCCGATCGACCCGACCTGTCCTGCTTTAGCAAGAGGGAGAGTTGATCCTCACAATGAGTTTGCCAAGACTGGGCCGAGTTTCAACAAACCTAAAACTGATAGGGTTTTTCCTACTCGCTTTACTTCGCTTGGGTTAAGCATGTGAATTTACGATTTTGTCAAGCTCTGACAAGCCATGCTTCTTTGCCCAAAAGATTGACTGAAAGGGAAATCCTTAGAGCTGTTTCTGGGACAACCACTGGTCAAGCTATGCTGACGCTGATGTCATATATCATTTAACAGCAGTTAACATTGCTGATTAGACAGGCTATTCCAGATCGAATCGCTTGATTGGTAGCCTAAAATTTTACGCGAATAATTTTACGTTATCGTTGTAAATCGACAAGACGATTTATGGAATTAATTTTGTTAATATACGCCCGAGCTTGATATATTAAGACGTCATTAATGCTCAGGTCATCATCACTGTTATGAGTAACCCAAGAGGGAATTCCACCACGCATCAAGCCACCACACGTCGCGAATATATTTTTCGTGCACCGAAGACATACTGCATGGACGATCCCGACCTGGGGAAAGGCGAACCCGCCATGATGGCCTTATCTTGTATTTTGTAAAAAAAAATTACGGCTAAAGAGACCACAAGCCAGATAAATTGTAACAAATACAATCATAACAACTGAATTAAATCCATTTTGTATTGGGGCCATACAATTTATGAGCAGATGTGTGCGCCAAGTCAGAACACCCTCAGTCTGAGAGAAACAGACAAAGATACGATAATTGCCAGATAAAGAAAGACCAAGTGTCATAACAGAAGATTCAGATGAATTTAAAGAATTATAAATTTCAACCTCGAAATTTGAAGATTTAAATGCATAACGTCATTTACAAAAATGATACGTAGTTTATAATTAAGCTAGACAAGACAGAGTAATTTCAAAATATCAATATTTAAATCGCCACAGACAAATTTTTATACCACAGTTCTAAGTGCCAAGATAATGTAAGTTTTAAACAAGAACGACAATAATAAATTCGTCAATAATTCATAAGCCTGAAATTCTTCAGATCTCTGACACAAACCACCACACGCGTTTCTCGTCTTCTCGTTAATCTAAAGGACCTTAAAAGTTTCATGACCCGAGATACATTATTTACGAATTTCTGCGATTTGCTTTCAGGAAATGAACTCGAAACTGATTTTAAAATTCGGTGTCTGCAAATACTTGTTAATATTCACTGCATACAGCTAAATCAAACCGATAAAATAAATCGTTTCAATAAACTGACGTAGAAGAAAGAAAGTAATACGTGTCCCACATAAAAAAAAAATAAAATAAAAAAAAAAAAGACAAACAATTATAGAAGCCAAATTGACTGACGGAGGAGACGCAGAGAGAGACAGCGGGGGAGAAATAATTTTTTTCTCTCTTTACTTCTTCTTTCTCGATTACAAAATCCCACGTCTGATTGTTTCTGATAAAGATCGAAAAGCTGGCCACGCTGACTTGAGCGCTATATGCAAAGACTTAAACACGGCCACCGAGACCAAATACTAAACCCAAATTTTTAGCTTTTTTCTCGATTCACGCTTATCTCAGCTTGTCACATTTCTTGTCAAGATAAGAAAAGCTTACTTCACAATAGAGAAATGCACACATGACACACCAAAATCTCATTTTCACAACTTCACAAAGGAATTCCTACTAGATTATTTTCAATTAAGTGCCATATATAGTCTCGCTATATTTTGGGAAAGCTATAAATTCACCCAAAATTTTTAGACTAATGGCACTTTGCGAATTCTGCAAATTCTCGACTATTTTCTGACATCCTACGACTCGTGACCGCTTTCTGACCGTTTTTGCTAAAATTTCCCAGTGATTTATTCAGACAATAGCACTTTCGCAACGCTGCGCTGCTAGACTATACTGTTCCTTAAATGACCCAAACATACGCCGCAACGCATTTGGGCCCATATTTTCCAAAATGTTTTAATCAGAAGACCAAGTCAAGGCAGAATCGCTTTGGCCATACGACGCGACATCTAATACATCGAGCACAGCTTAAGTTAAAGACGTGAAGTTTGAATCACACAGTTTTTACAGTTAGTGAAATGAATGTTCTAAACTCATTTTCCAAATACTAGCCAGACATTATTGGCAAACTGCTTTATGACCTGCATTTTGCTGCCAGTTTCAAAACCACGCTAAATAAAGAATGTAATTAATCGCTAAACTATTGTTGAACCATAATCAAAGAAGACGCTTAAAATCAGAAACCATTTTTCGTTGTTAAAGAATTGCTTTCAAATCAGAAACTATTTTCAAAGAACAGTTAGTTGAAGCAAAGAATCGTCATAAAAACAGCCTTCCCTGGGCTTCTAAGCAAGAAACCTGGGCTGCAGACTCCAAGACGCACTGGGTATGTTGGTGGATCTCATACACATCAGAAGGCTCTGGCCAGAATCCCAGACATACATCACGCATTTAGCGAGACCAAGACGACAGTGAAAGATATAGCATGAGCCTTAACTATTATGAGACACACCAGTCAATTCCACCACAGATTCAATTTTAAAAAAGGTGATGACACAGTCCTTCCCACCAAGATTGCCGTCAAAGCCTGTCATCATACAGCAGTTAAAGAGCCCAGCCAATACTGAGCGATAAGAGGCCGAAAAATCAACGACGCCTTGGCCGCCTGAAAGCTCCCGATAGCTTGCCAAACCACACATGGCGCTCCTGCTTATTTTCAAAGACGCGGCTGAGCCCAAAGTCCTGTTTTATGGTAAAAGTTTCATAAAACTTTTGTGTTAGTGCCAGCCAATGAAAGCGTTTTAAACTTTTCTGCTCGTGATAAAGCAGCAGGTTAAATGAATTTAGAAAATTGAAAGATATTTTATAAAAGTTTATAAACTATGTTAAAGCAAGAAAAGCAGTTAAAGAAGAGGAATTAGTAAGTTTTATATAAACTTTATGTTAAAAGAAAGAGTTAGTTATGTTGATTAAGCTTTATAAACTTTGGAAAGAAGAAGATAAGTTTGAACTTTGTTAAAGAAGATATAAAGCTTAGAACTTAAAGAAGTGCTAAAGTTTCTGAAATATCTGTAAAAAGAGAGCTTTATATTTTTTAGACAAGCTTTTCCGTGAAAAGCAAACCTTTATAAAAGACACTCACCGGGAATTGCTAATTTCTATTATTTGTATGCTTTAAAAACTATTTTCCGCATTGCACACTCCTGACGCTTTTGAGTTAGATTAAGATTCCTTCCATATTTATATTTCAAATAATTAAGAATATTGTAAAATATTTCTAACTCAGGAGAATTGTTATATGGGACGTATTATTAGCTATAACTATTACATGCCTGCTGCACATTTCTGGATATAGTAAATCGATGTATACAGTAGATTTGTAATGATGTTCATATTTAACAAGAACATTTAAATTATAAAATCATAAGTTTAGAATAAAAATTTTTTATGTGAGGCTTTAAAGCAGTTAATATTTACTTTCCGCTTCATTACAGCTTAAATGTTACAGAATTCACGTGATTTCGTGAGCTTACAAGACGCCCGCCACCTGGCTACAAAGGTCAAGGCGTGTATCAGAGCAGCCAGATATAATAATCTGAAGACGCGAGAAGATGATACACTGAAGGTGGCATCGCAGCGATGGCGCACCGCAACTACGCATGTTCCAACTTAAAGCATATACATATCGCCGATTCAAAGAGATGGGGCAGTTGATTTTAAACATCGTCGTAGAGGACGTAGAGGTCGCCATAGAGAGTTACGATTCGCCAGCTTCCAGCCCCGCAGCGCACCGTGAGATGAGCACGAAGTCGTTCCATCACCGCCGCGAATCACCGCGAGCAGGTCAGCCGACCATCCGCGCCACCGTAAGACGCTTCGCCGCCAGATCGCTTACTTGCAGCAAGTGCGCCGTACTGCACAAATGAAGAAGAAATAAATGACCACAAATAGCCGCAACCTCCACCGCCACTCCAGAGAGGTTGGTGGAAGAACCGAGAGGCACAATAGAGAGTGATAGTAACTGGGCGCTGCCAGCGATTTAGCATGGACCTGTGGCGCTTAAAGGCATAGACTATAAAGGGTGTTTTACTGAGTTGTGGGCTGCACTGGATGAGAAAGAGCTATTTCAAAATTTTTCTCACTTTCAAGATGGCTAAGGATCGCAGTATGTCATGAGAGTGCATCCCCATGGGGCATATCACAGGACTAATTTCAAGAGGGCACTAATTGACAGCATTCTTTCCTATCATAAGATCGGCAACTGAGAGTTCTTCCAAATTAGAAACAAAAGAACATGTCAAAGGTCGTATCAAGAGGTGCAAGCTCTGAATTAGTTAGATTGGTTCTCATGAGTTCAGCTTACCAATCGGGCGCAGTGCCGCGACGTGACCAAGATGCGATCGAGCGCATATCGCAACCTGCACAGATTGTGACTTAGTAGAGGGGCCACCGTAAGATTGAGCAAAGACTACAACTAAGGACGTATGAGTATGAAGTAAGAGGTAAGAGGAGGCACGTGCACGCCCCAACAAAGCTCAGGATAAAGATATAGAAAGAAAAGAGCGTAGGTTATGGTGCCGAGGTGCGTGTCAGGAGCCACCCCTAGTCAAAGATCATGAGGCCCTGGCTGTTAGCAAAGGGCACCCGCAGTATTCCTCCCAGATGCCACGCGCCAGAGCGACATCGAATGTACATTCGCATGCGCTGCTTCCATCGCGCTGCGGTTATTTCATTAGTGAGCGCCACCGGGATACCGAAGTAGACATCAAAGAGGCCGCCTCCAGCCACCCTGGCCCGCAGACTTGTTACGTAAGTCTTCAGTGAGGCTCCCAAGTGTAGGGGCCAACACAATTGCGCAGAGGCCATTGCAGGCGTGAGAGGCAACGCGCCCGTGGATACGCACGCAGCCCCGCACCTCGCGCCAGAGATATGCCGTGTGACTCAACAAGATGCATGCATCTCCAAGTGTAACAAGAGCTGGCTTCTATCCTGACTCATGATGCTTATACATTATGGACCCGGTGAGCCACAGATCATTCATCCAAAGTCATTCTAGATCGTCGCGTATTGAGAATCAACCACGAGGTCATGAGTCTCCTTCCAAATGAGAGATCCACACTAATGCAGCAGTTAGAGAGAGTAGAGTCTCTGACTATGGACATGATTCCTCGACCAGAAATGATGTGATCTACGCGCTCAGACTGAATGGTCAGTTCCCACCACAAAGTTCACTAGATTGTTATAAAAAGCCGAAGTAGTAGCTCAATAGCCAGGAAATGGAGGTGTTCAGAGATCACAGATATTTTCCATACATCTCCCAATGTTTATTTATCGTAATACTGAAAGGCTTGTTGTAAGTTTATCTAAATTTTTATGTGGTATAACTTAAGAGGGACTATATCGATGAGATTCCAAAGCCATAGAGAGTTCCTGGGACGTGTTCCCTATTTGATATCAGGATTCCTCCAGCAGAAGTGGAGTTCAACAACATCGATCCAGACCGAGCTCATTTCCATTCCTCCTTATACTGCCCACAGAAAGCCACGTGAGCTTTGATGCCCACGTGGCGAATGTCGAGGGCGATTCATCTCGACCACATTATCCCCACGTGAGCTCCAGCCTCTCTGCCAGAAAAGGTTATTAGTTTGGTCAGGTACAGATCATGTGCAGCTGAAACAAAGCACATCCCAACTGGTGATCCACTTAACCAATATTATTGAATCAACCCCACGATCTATATACCCAAGATGTGACTCGCAGCTCGGCATCACGCCAGATACTGAGAGTGCAAGAGAGTGATGTACCTAAGGATCGCATCCGCAGAACAACTGAGATCTATCACAACTTCAGCTAAAGATAACATATGCTGTCGAGCAAGTATCGCCATCAAATTACATGCATTCTTGAAACGCCGGATTTCACCATTTGATGCGATCTCAAAATAGAAGCAAAATGTGTAAATTAAACCAAAGAATGTGCCAGAGTCTGCTTCCTCTACGAATAGATATTATACGAGCCATAGAGGCTTCCCGTGAGTTGAGTCCACACTAACTAAGCCGACAAGAAAAGATGCTGGCATGATCAAAGATCACAAAAGAGCTTCTGAGATTTGAAAGATGATCGATCATCCAGCTTCTAGATTTGTATTCTAATGGAAAAGTTAGCTAAGTCAGAGGACGTAAATAGTGACTCTACTGGGTTCCAGCTTTATATTCAGATCGAGAACCCAGTTCATCTGTGTTTGGCCCATTGCAAACACTGTATCGCCTTCATTCAAAGATGTTATTTCACATCCTCAGATTTGATTATCACAGAGACTATTCAGAATGTTAGAGATACGCCAGAATGCCACATTGAATTTAAAAGGTTAGTGATACCCACTAGCACTATCGAGCCATCAGAACACAAATGGCATTTGCCGCATAGATATTTTACCCATTCGAGGCGCCAGATGGTGAACGAGCACCTGTGCAGCTGGGACGAGGCTGGTGAGAGAAGACTAATGTGCCCTGACCAAGACAGATCACTTCTCAGAGAGTTGAAGTTGTTTTGCTAACTCAAGATAGCAAAGAGATGTATTAGTTTACGCGACAACCGTCTCAGGACTTGCACCGAGATAAATAATGTTTCAAGATTTCACCTTGGAAAGCGTGCCACAGATTAAACTATGCAAAGCCTCATCTGAGCAGATATCGACTCCATGCAGACGCGAGCAAAAATGGGTCGGCGAGCCTTATAAGTCAGTTGCCCCCGTAGCTGTCAAAAGATATACGACATGACTGCATGCTGGCTGCATGAACATATCCCATCCTTCACGACAGAGAAAGAACCAATTCAGCTAAGAGATCTGACTTACGGTTAAACACCTACAAGCAGATCAGATCGCAGCTTAATGTGTTTAGAAGCAGCGATTCCATTAATAAAGCCTACAGACCATGAGAGGCCGCCATTTTTAAAGAGCCGTATGGCCAGATGCACTACAAATAATACCATCACTTATTTTCCTGATG
Organism: Tetrastigma voinierianum; assembly: GCA_016808115.1. Lineage (NCBI taxonomy): Eukaryota > Viridiplantae > Streptophyta > Magnoliopsida > Vitales > Vitaceae > Tetrastigma > Tetrastigma voinierianum. Next base: position 493,634 of record JAEQBH010002559.1, read on the forward strand.
ATTTTCATTTCCTTTCTTTGAAGTAGCTTTTATTCATTTTACAGACTAAACGTTCCTATTATGAGATTTAACACCCCCGTCCCAGAAACAGACAAGATAATGATACCGTAGGCGATAAGAAAGACCAAGTCAATACATCAGAGATTTCTGGTATTTAAATTAGGAATATAAATTTTTAACCTAAATTCAGATTTAAACAAGCTTTATAATCTTGAAGAAAGGAGAGATAGCGATACCAAGTTGTAGACGCCATGCAGACCCCCAAAAAATGGATTAATATTTAAACGCCTTACAGAGCAACTGTTTACACTACGAAAAATTATGCTAGAAAAGATAATTGGGTCAGAAAGTTTTAAATAAAGAATTAATAATAATAAATCGCCGAATAATCCAAGTGGTTCAAAATCCTCTTAGATCCTGACGACCTAAACTGACTCACACCATAAGCCTGTCTCGCTGAATTCAGTCGGGACCCAGAAAGTTTCGCTTAACTCCGTAGATAAATTAATATTTTACCACTCTGCACGACGAGCTAGAAATGAACCCGAAACCAGATTTTAAAAATCCTAAAAACTAAGAACAATTTAAAGAATATCTAATTGCGATGTTAGCTTAAACTAAACCAGATAAAATAAATCGTTTCTGACCGAAATCTGGCAGAGAGAAAGAAAGAAAAGGACGTAGTCCCACATAAAAAATAAAAAAATAAAAAAAGACAAACAATTATAGAAGCCAAATTGACTGACGGAGGAGACGCAGAGAGAGATGAGCGGGAGAAATAATTTTTTTCTCTTTACTTCTTTTCAGATTTACAAAATCCGACCATTGATTGTCAGATAAACACTTTATAAACATTTTCTACGCGACGAGGCCATTGCATGTAGCATTCGTAAACGTGCTTCACCGAGACCAGGTGAATACGGGAAACCCAAATTTTTACTTTTCTCAGATCTACTTATTCTAGCCTGCTCAAGGCGGACCAAGAGAAAGCGCATTTCCACAAGAGAATGACGCGTGACACTAAAATCTTATTATTAAACTCAAGAGCAGAATTTTCCTATCAGATGATTTCTAATTAAAATGCTATATAATTGGGCTTAATATTCTAGAGTACTATAAATTCACCCAAAATTTTAATCGAGCCATAGGACTTTTGCAAATTTTGCAAATTCCTTTAATTATTCGAATAATCCACTAATTTCTCAGGATCGTTTTGAATTATTTATAAAATTTTATGATTTTATTCAGACAATCCTGACAGACTTTTCAGAAACGTTGTTAACATGAAAGTTCCTTTACTAGACCAATGATACGCTCGCAACATTCTCAAAATTTCCATATTTTCGAAAATTTTAATCAGAAGACCAAGTCACGCAAATCGCTTTTCACAGCACGAATGCACAATCTAATTACATCGAATACAGAAAAATTTAAAGTGCCAGCATTTTGAAAGTCAACTGCGCTGTTTTAGCTAAAGAAAGAGTAAAGAATGTTTAAACTCATTTTCCAATACTACAGATTATTATTATTATTATAAATTTGGTTATGACTCAAAGATTTCCAGCCATAAAGCTCAAAACCAAGAATAAAGAACGAATTAGAAGAATTCCAAGAAATTCGCTTGAAGTAAACGCTATAATTGAAAAGCAAGCATCGTTTTAAATTGTAAAACCATTTTTCGTTAAAGAAGCAAATTATGAATTTGTAAAACTATTTTTCAAAGAAGAGTTGTGTTGTGCTTGTTAACGTTTAAAAAATGCGCCCCTGGGCCAAGGGCAAAGAACCGGTCGAGTGATCTGCACGCAAGACGGCTACAGCAGATTCATACACGATTTGTAGCCATTTCCTGGCTTCAAGAAACTTGCGACACATACATCACGTGCATTTAGCCGAGATCGCAGACGCACAGAAAGATATGTTATTATATTTAACTACATACGATTTGGCACCCGCGCCATTCACCATATTCACCGGAAATGACGCGACACGTGTCCTGACCTAAGACGGCCGCCTGCGCTCGTGTTCACTACAGCAGACAAGAAGCTGAAAAAATAAAGCCCGAATGCACACGTTTTATAAGATAATATACGCTAAAAATCAACTATTTGGTTTCCCGCCACTGTAAGCTCTGAGAGTTTTAAAGTTGAAACTACGAAATGATGCGCCTCCCCGTTTATTTTCAAAGAATGCGGCTGTTCTGCGCCCCGCTTTTATTAAAAAAAGTTTTTAAACTTTTAAAAGAAAAGCGCCAGCAAAGGCTTAAATAAACTTTTCGTGCCTTGATAAAGTTGTTGAAGCAAGGGAAATTCTCGGTAAAATTTTAAAAGAAGAGGCGAGTAAAGTTTTTATAAACTTTTAAAAGCAGTTAATGTAAAGCAAAGAAGCAAGATATAATTGAGAAAGCTTTTATAAACTTAAAGAAAAGTTGTTATTGTGTTGTTGAAGATAAAAAGCTATAATTTAAAATAGCAAAGATTAAAAGTTTTCAGAAACTTTAAAAGCAAGCAAGATACAAAGCCTTGTGAACTTTAAAGCAGTTGTGCCGCTCCTAAAAATATTCAGAAAAGCAGGTACTTTACATTCGAGACAAGCCCTAGTTAAAAACCTTTATAAAGCATACACTCACCGTACTGCAATTTCACATTTTCATGCTTTAAAAAACTATTTCTGCGCATTTATTAATCTCTGACGCCTGAGCCAGACAGATCACATTTATATCTGTAATTGCTAATATCAGAAGCTTAAATACTTGAACTCAGAGTAACGGAGTACATAAGTATTATTGCAGTGAGTTTTCATGGTGAATGCACGCACGCCATGCCATATTTTGGATATAACAGAAATCGGAGACACAGGATTCGTGACATGTCCTATACAAGAACAAGATGCCAAATTTTATAAAATCATAAGTTTGGGGACAAAATTTTTTATATATGTTTAGCACACGGCCATTCATTGTGAGTTTGCTATGAATCTACATTTTCATGAGCCTACGCACGCCCGCCACCTAAGTGGGGTGGGGTGTGTCACAAGCTGGCCATTTGCAGACAGTATGAGCCTCCTATGAAGAGAGACTCAGAGATTTCCGCGGCCGACAGAATAACGAACACCTCAAGCCACATTACAAATACCTTTGGAGGCTAATATATATAAATATATTACCTTGAAGTATACAGGCGTACATAATATAAAAATCCTATCTATGTTCCTTCCAAGGTCTAAGAAAACCATGGAATAAGCATCTCGACGAGAGGAAGGAATCAAAAAGCTGAACATGATATGCACCAGAAACAAATAAAAGATGAGCCCCTTTTCTCCGTCACACATCTACAAGAGAGGCATGTCCTCGTATATAGACAACCTCAACTTGAGCTGACTCAAAATGATTCACGATGTTACTGAAATATCAAAAGAAGGGCACACTCAGAGTTTTAAAATATATTAATATCCATACAAAAGAGAGAGTGAGAGAGAGAGAACCTAACATAAAAGACAAAAGCAAAGGGAGTGAATGAATGAAGGAGAAGGGCATGTACTAGAATCCAAAGTTACTGTTGCATGCCCTTTTTTGCTTTTTTAGTGTGAGTGTACTGTATATGGAAAGAATGTTGACATTGACAACAGGAAAAGAAGACAAATCAAATTTGATCATTGATCAAACGTACATCCATGTAATGTTATCACTTATTAGGTGTTTGTTTCTTGGCCTTATCCACTCCCTACCCATCTACCATATTACCAATTGCCACCATCATTACTTGCTTCCACTTCTTCCCACTCCTAAATATCTACTTTTCTCCCTTTGGATTTTATATGGGATTTGCCCATTTGGATTCTAATACCTGAATTCCTAATTCTCTTTTAACTTCATGGTTTAGGTGAGGTTTTAGGATATTAGAATTAAAACTTAACTAAAAACTCAGTCTTCTCAAAATATTCCCTTGAGAATGTTGCATGGCAAGGCTTAACTAATTTCAATGTCAATTAATTTCAAGCAAAAAGAACCCAAACCTTAAACTAAAGATGTAAAAGCTTGATCCAATACTTCTTGTATCCTAGAATTTAAGGAGCCATGGCCCATCAAAGATTTTCTTAAACCATGGAATGCCAAATTTTTTGGTTGTCATTTTCGTCTTATGTTAATTATTTATTTGTCGTCGTCATTAACATCATTATCGTGGTCATCTACATATTAAAAGCTAAATGAGTATGATTAATTAAGTGATAATATCGTTTACTAATTAACTAACGTATCAACCATTGCTCTACTTAATTATTTATTGCCTAAGATTTATATTATTTTTAGGTTCATATAAATAATTTATTAATTATATCAATTACTAATCTCTTATTTATTAGAAAAGCTAGGGTGAAGGAGTTGATATTATATTAAGGTAACAACAATGTATATTAAATAGTAACATGTCATTACATGTAACCAGGTGATGTAGTAATATGTCATTTACATTTAAACACATGATGGAGATGGAGGAGGTCAATGAAATAATTTAATAAAGAAAGATTTGGATAAAAGATATCAAATAATATAAAATTTGTATATCTAACTTGGTCTTTTCATACTTTTTCTTGAAAAATAATTCATTTTAAACAAAAATACTCTTTGTTTTTGTAGGTTTTTTTTTTTTTTTGATGAAAAAAGACTATGAATAAGAACACTTACACGTAAGATTAAACCGAATTTTATAAAGTCTTTAAGAAAATCTAAGCACCAAATATTATGGTTAATAATATAGATACATTTTTTAGCTAAATAATTGGTTCGTAGTTCTATTTCCTTCCCTATAAAAGGATTTAGGGAAACAAATTGATGGACGGTTAGTATTATAGGCATTTATACGTGTCTTATAAAAGAAATAATTATTTTTACAAAAAAATAATATGGGAGTAAAAAATTGATAGAGGCAAGGATAGATTAACGAAATTGATGTTTGAAAAGTTATTTTAATCAAATTCCCCTTTAACAAAACTGGTGAGCAAGAAAAGTAATTAATCGAATTATCCTTTAACAAACTTAGTGAACCAGAAAAGTAAAATGGGAAAATGGAGAGAGATGGAGTGGGGATATGGAAATGAGAGAGAGAGAGAGAGAGAGATGGGGGAATGGGGGGATATTCTTGTGACAGCATGTGAACTTTTCCGTGGAGTTGGAGATGGTGCATGGAAGCAAATGGGAAGCTCGTGGACATTGATGATCACTGAACTTGTACTAGGCCAGCCAGCCTATTCCCACGCCATTCCCCTTCTCCTCCTGCTTCTTCTCTACTCTTGTCTCTCCCCACCACCCCCCATGCATGCATGCCATCTTCGTCCTTATTCTCGATTAAAGCTGTCCCATCTCCCATGCATCTACCATATCCAAACTCCCATCTCCTTCTAGCAACTCTAGGCCCTAGCTCACCCCCCCTACACCATTCTCCTATATTATCTTATTTCTTATCATAATTTATTATTATTATTACATCATATATAAAAACAAAAAATGGAGGCACATCCATCCAAAAACACACGCATGATTCCTGACCCACAAAAACCAAGTGAGTGGACTACACCTTTGCAATCCACTCAAGGGTTCAATCCACCTCTCTCCCTCCAATCTAATGGACGGTGCATATTAAATATTATATTTGTGGTACATAAAATATGGATGTATTTTACAGTAAGTTTCAAATTCTGATACTGCATCGATTGGGAAAGGACAATTTTGTACCCTTTCCTATGCAGTGTAGCAGTGGGAGTATTATATAAAAGGCAGGACCCCATGACCAGCCATCACATCCAATAGCTGAGAGAGTTATAGAAAAAGAGATGGTTTCAAGAATTCAGAGGAGAAATTTGTGTGAGGAAGAAAGCGAACAAGTCTTCCTTACCAAACCCAAATATGTATTACTATTTCTTCTTCCCTCTTGCTTTTGCTGGTCTATTGGGTATGTTTGAGAAAGACGTTTTATTGTTGTTTTGATGATTGTGCAGTTGGATAAGAGCTCAGTTGGAGTGGATGGTTGTTACCACATCAATGAATTGAAACTCAAATTGGAGGCAATGATTAGAGAATACTCAATCCTTCAAAATCTTTCAGCTGCCTGCCATGTTTCTTCTCTTCTTTCTCCTCTCTCCTCCACTGATGACTTATGTTGTATCTTTGTTCTTGTGGACATATTGGTTGTAAAGTGAGAGAAAGATCGATGAGTGAGTCACAGCTGGTAATAAAGTGAGGAGTTGGGAGAAGGGAGGGCTGCTGGTATCAATCTTGGAGAGGTTGGAGGAGATGGGTATGGAATTGCGGGTGCAAGCTTAAGGTTTCAAGGACCCATGGCTTCTTCCATGGAAGCCATTGCTGAAGCTCAAGACAAAGCCCCTGAAGTCCAACATTGACTCAACAAATTCTATAATGAAGAAACCCCAAATTTGTAGCCCAAAGGCCTATCAAATGTAACTGCTATTTTTTTTCTTTTGGGTCACAAGTGTTTTGAGCCGGTTCGTATACATACAGAAGTTATCTTTAAACTATACCACAGATTAATCTTCGAATCGGGTTCGAGTCACCATAAGAATGGTAAAATTCTATCCTATAACATAGTTATATTTTTTAAAACTCTATCACTAGCTGTATTTTCATGATTTGAACTTTTCTATGATTCGAACTCAAGAAATTTGATTAAGATAGGAAAGAGTCTAATTATCTCAACTACTTGTTTGTAGTTGATGATATGTAATTGCTTGTTATCCATGGATTTTGATTCTAGTCTTAATTAAGCACATAGAATTAATGGAATTACTGGTGGACACTTATAAAAAGTTCATGCTAGCCTTCAACTTGAACAACTAGCAAATGGCAGTGATTTTGATTTTTTTTTTTTTTTAATATTTGGTTAAATAACCTCAAATAATCAACCATTTTGCTAATACTCCATATTTTTCTTCAAAAGAAGCCTCCTTTCAACAAAAGTGCATTTTATCAATTTTTTTTTATATTTGCATGTCTTTGAAAAAAAATGATTATTTTTATTATTTTTACAAGAGAATAGGATGATATTTTTGTTAAGATAATATCAAAATTTTGATGAAGGGATAAATTTTTAAATTTTGTTTTCTAAAGTGTCTTTTTAGTTAAATCACACTTTTTTTTTCTAAATTTTGCAATGTGATCGAAAATTAAAATATTGGGTTCCTTATATCAATGCTATATGTATCCATTAATATCAGCAAAAAAAAAATATTTTTTATTAGAATCTGATTATATGTTTTTTACTATCTATAATTGCCAATCTTAGCTACTTATTGTTGGAGCTGCGTGGCCAAGTGAGTTGACCATGGGTGGAGTTATATAGGGTTTAAAGGGGCTTATGTTCTGAAAATTTGGGAAAATTTTTTTTGACCTTTTGTTCGGAAGGTTTGACTTAATCACCATATTATTGTGCCCTCTGAAAATATTTATACTCCTTTATTATATTTTCAGACTCTGTGTCATTACGGTTGACCCAACCCGATCGACCATATAGGATAATAATAGTAGTTTTTGAGAGTTTTAAACAGAGAAAACCCAAAAAATTATATTTGAGACGTATCTCTTTGTCCTATATATGTTCCCTTTTCTCTCCAAACGAAGAAGAAAAGAATCATATCACTCTTTCCAATAAAAAGTCCCTTATGAAAGCTTTTGTTTTCTTGTTAAAAACAAGTTGTCAAGGCATTTGTGCTATTTCATGACTTCTTCGTAAGCAATATTTTTGTCGATGAAAGTTCAACGATAATAGATTTGGGGACATCAAGGACCCAACGAAAGGTTCAATTTTCTTACACTTATTGAATTTATATATATATATATATATATATATATATATATATATATATATATATATATATATATATATATATATATATATATGTATGTCAAAATATATATGTTTTATTAATATATATGTTTAGATTTAAATTTTTCTGCAAATATAATGACCAAGACATAACAACTGTGGAATAAATAAATTACAAAACTTTAATAAATTATAATTTATAGACTATTAAACATTAAAAAATTATGTTATCGAACAATTAATCAATGGAATCAAATTATTTTCTTTAGTAGTTTGGGATGATATTGTTTGTAAACCTAGGTACGAAGGAGGCCTAGAAATTAAAAATAATGATGATGTTAGTAGAGCTTCAATAACTAAAATAGGTTGGAGAATTCTCACAGATAATGATAATATTTGGGTGAGGATCATGCGAGATAAATATGTCAAAAACATCTTTTTCAAAGTTCCAAAAAAGGTTGGAGACTCCAATATGCGGAAAGAAATCATTAATCATAGGTTATGTTGTGGTCACTAACGAAGTGAGATGGTAAAAAAGTTTGATTTGGGACAAATAATTAGGTTTATGTGGTACTTTAGGTTGCTTTGTAGATGATAATAATTTACAATACATTAATTTGGATGCTAAGGTTATGGGTTTTCAAAAGTCGTGATCCGGAGGACCTTTCTGCCACAGATGAGTTGCTCGGCCGCTCAGAAACAAAAGTCTTGATTTATCCGCTGAGACGGTAAAAGTTGCCTCAAATTGCTTGGGAGAAGGTAAAAAGTTTGATTCGGGGATTTATAATTAGATTTATATGGTACTTAGTTTCTTTTGTAAAGATAATAATTATAACAGACACTTAGATACTAAGGTTAGGGTTTCAAGAGCTCAGGATCGGAGGCCCTCTTTGCCTTACCGACGAGTTAAAGCCTCAACCTAAGTTTAAGGTATTAAAGCTCGGCACGAGCCCGTTTCAAGTTAGGGTCACTAGGCTTATTTTGTGCCCGATCACCCCTAGGCTTTACTCGCCTCATAAGTCATTCCGAGCACCACTCCCTTAGGATAGACTCCCGGTGCCCGTCAGCCTACTCCATCCTGCACCCATTAGACCCGCCTAAGATAGTCACTGTTGGGCAACAGCCTTAAAAATGCAAAGCTCGCTCATTTTACCGCTAACGAGCCCATGGTTCGGCCTCGCTGCTTGGCCAGTCTTCATTTCAGGTCGAAGGCTCATCCAACCCGCTGGCACTCTCAACTGGGTGCGTGATTTATATTCATGAGGAATATTCATTCGCTTCAACTTATCCTCCATTATGCTAACAGGTATTAAAACAATTTATTCTTATAATGGTATAGATGTAATTCTGTGGAGTTTCATATAAGTTTACTCTTAAGTTTATTAACTTAAACAATGAGAAGCCTTTAGCTGGCAAACCTTAAACATAAAATTTTAAATTTGATATAAATTAAATTTATACCAAAACAAAGGTTTTCCTTTGGTTAACTATTCAAAGTCGACTGGTAAATTTTAATTTCTAGAAGGTTAGAAATTACAAACATGTGCTATATTTATAATCAAAGTAATGAGAATATTGATCATATTTTTAAATTTTGTCCTTTTGTCCAAGGAATTTGGAATCAAATATAATTGTCATATTTCTCTCTTTTATGAAGGTGTTTCCTATCTTGGCATGAATCGGTTTATAAAAACTATAAAAGCCATTATAAAATTTTCAAACAATCAATAGAAAAATTGTCAATATCCTTGGAGGTTTGAACCCATAGGAATCAAGAGTGTTTGAGAAAACAGAACCAATCCCTTTCTAATATTGAGAAAGCTTACATCAATGTCGTAAATCTCATAAATTTATCAATGGCACTTATCTTAATAACGAAGGATGCAATGTCACTAGTAAAGTTGAAAACTGAATTTGATGTATTCTTCTCATTAATTGAAGATACAAATTAAATTTGGATGATTCGAGGATAAATAATAGAATACCACATGGCTCATTAGAGACTTAAATGGATTTATTAAGGTGGGTGAGTAGGACACTTCATTAATTACTACGGAATGTGTAGCTTTGAAAATTGATGTTTAAAGCATACTATGGTTTTTCAAACCTGTAAATTGAAAAGGATTCCAAAGTAATTATATATTGTTATAATAAATAAATAAAAAGAAGTCTAGTATAGTTTGCTATTCAACTAATGGAGGATACTTGAAAACTTTATGAGAATTTAAATATTTATATTCTGGTCATATTTATAGAGAAGAAAATAAAACAGAGGATTGTTTATCTTAAGAAAGATATTTGTAATACGATTCAATTACAGGTGACTTTTATAAGGGGATGTGGTGAAAAATTTAAATTTTGTTTTGAAAATTATTATGTCTATCTATTAATCAAATTCTGCAAGCCTTTCTATTATTCACAATCCCTTTTCACAAAAATAAAATAAAATAAAAAAAGAAGCAAGAAAGTTTTGACACCTGTTCTAGACTTAATACATTATCTAAGTATGGACGATATCTGCTTACTTAATCACATTATCACTGTGTGGACATGATTGGCCCACATTATTATCATCGCTAACCACATCATTTTTCTGTTCCTTCAGTTTTATTTTTAAGGTGTTCTGACAGAAATAAACATGAACACGACAACATCACTTTTACTGAACTAAAACCTGACTTCATAGTAATAATGGTATATGATCTGATGTCTAAATTTACTATTTTTTATCAGATGTTTATTTATTTATTTGGTTTTTATATTTGATTCACTATTATACTACAGAAGACTCTATTCTTATGTTCAAGGGATGCATCCCACAAAATAAGTTTAGAAATTACTAGAGCAGTTTGGTTTCGAAAATACTAAATGTGAAGAAAATACAAGGAAATTAATTTTCTTATGGCTTAGTTGTCTAATAAAAAAAAGAGTTGTGTCGATCTTCAAAATATCAAGAAAAAATGCTAAGGAAACTGATTATCTTTGTTTGATTGTCTAATAAAATTTAAATGAAATTTTAAATGCAAATAAATTATTTAAATATGACATTTTAAAATTATTAATGTTTGATATACTTAAGAGTTTAAATAAATAAAATTGATGTTTATCTCATGTGATAGAGTGCAAAATATTTAATAAAAAGGCACGTCGAGTCCTAGAGAAAAAAGTTTACTACATTGTAATTAAAATATTTAGTTGTCAAAAAATTAAAAAATAAATTGATTTAAAGTAACAAATAAAATATTATAAATTAATAGTATTATTAGTTTCTCTATTTTTTTCCTTTTCAGGTTTTCTTTCCTTTGATTTTCTCTCAAATTTTTTCATAACTGTTATATAGCCCCTAAAGAATATATATATATATATATATATATATATATATATATATATATATTACATTAAAAGCTTATCAATTCTTAAATTGGTTTAATTTACATTAATGTAAAAATATATAAAAAAATAGAGTTAAATAATAAATTTTGTTTGAAGTAGTTAGTAAAACTAATATGTGAGATTTATCTTACTTTTTCTTTCCCCCTCATTTTTCCATAGTTTCTTTTCTTAGCATTTTTCTTAGATTTTATAAGAAGCAAATATAGGTAGATTTTTACTCAAAAATATATATAGCACATTAATTCTCAACGGGTAAATCAAATCAAACCATTCTATAATTCATCCTTTATCATTTGAGTCGCACCTTAAGGCTTGTAGATATGTTTATTTATTTATTTTTATTTATTTAATGTTGTAGTGGTGTTTGACAGGATTCTGTTTATTAATTAATAGGGATAATTTGATTGTATAATGTATGCCTCTATCATGTGGGTCATGGAGCAAGAAGTAGTTAATACTTCATTAGCAATTATTTATTGTTTAATAATGTTGATTTTATTAGTGTTTATACAATGCTGATTATTGATTAGGAGGTCAACCAACATCATCACGACCTCCATTATTAAATTGATGCGTCATATTAGCTTATGTCTTCATTTATCAATGTTATCTCATCTCAATCATCACCCTTAAAATATAAAGATATGGTCTAACTATAATTTAAAATTCATGTACATACTTGAGTATTTTTCCAGCCCACTTTACTGGATTTTTCTAACCTTGTATATTTTTCTTTTTGAAAACAAAACAATTTATGATCTAAATTGTTACATGGATATGGAATAAAATTAGCAAATTGCTAAAATCATAAACAAAAACAATATATAAGTTAATAATATAATGTCAACTAAAGCCTACAAATTCCACATGCTAATAAGACTGTATCACCCACAGAGACATTATCATAATAGGCAAAAATAAATCTTTGTATTTCCAACAGCGTAACATGTTTCTCGTGTTGATGTCGCATGTTATTGCATCGATACGTGTGTATTACAATCATCTTATTCAACAAACTGCTTAGCCAAATATTCTGAGATTAGAGTTAATATTTCCTAAGATGAATAAGGAAAAGTAGAGGGAGGAGACAGTTGAGTATATCACGGACGGATCGAATCTGTGAGATTGATCACGTTTATGAGTTTTCTATGAGAGACAAATATTCCATTATACATTTTGCGGAATGAAATCAGATCTTGATGAGCCAAAATTAGAATATTTGTGAGATATTTATAGATAAAACGTAGATACAAAGAGTAATTGCAATATTATTAAACCTTCACATAAACAAGCATTGGAGATCATTTGTAAGGAACATTGAAAGAGATATTGGAAGCACCCAGAAATAAAAAGGATTAGAAGATATTTCTATGGTGTGTCCTCCCACCACACCAGAAATAGCCAGATTTAGGAGGTTGATTTAGTTTCTAGTATTTAGTCACATATGTTATGTGGTGTGAAGAGTTTCACAGAGAATTTAATTCACTCACACCAGAGCTTCGAGTGTTGAAGATTCAAGAGTAATGAAGGAGTTTCTATATCATTTAACATTATTATGAGGCATATATGCATGAGTTTCAAAGGAGAATCTGGGCATATATGTCTAGAAGTGTTTGGGAAACAAGACTTAATTTTACAAGCTCACTACAGATAATTAGGCTAAGAGAGTAAGAGAAAATGAAAAGTCTGTCTCATGCATTCAAAGTATCCTAATTATATGGAATCCTCTTTGCATTGATAAATTTCTAGAATGTAAAGACCATGAGTTTTTGTAAGGGAGAATTGGGTACGTGGGTGTCTAGGGGATGGCGGTTCGGGGAATGAAGGATCGGACCTATGTTTCACCATGACAATTAGGCTGAAGAGAGTGTTAGAGAGGCTGAGGAAGCATTGTCTCGCAAGACTAAAGTATCTTAATCGATGATAGAACCAATCTTCAGATCCTACATACACTCTAGAAATGTAGGCTCGCTCTAATCTGCAACCACCTATGCATCCCCATGTCAAGGTTTGCATAGCTTTTTTTTTTTGAATTACATTACTTTTTGTAGAATTAATCCAATATGTTGTCTAAACATAATATAGTTGGTTGCGTGACTTATGATATCCATCATTTGTTGTAATATCTCAATCACCACATAATAAATCGTTTTTTCTTTCAACATCATGCACTTTACTCCTCTACAACATGCATAACTTCATAACTGATTTGTTGTCTTTAACTAATTGAATATACGCTTTGTTCGTCTAAATTGTTTACACAGTAATAAAACGTTACATCAAGAAAACAAAAAACAAAACGTTGTACCAAGACAACGACATAAAACACCGCAACAAGACAAAGACACAAAACAACGACACAAAACTCCTCAACAAGACAATGAAATCACGAAAAACAAAATAAAACTCAGATATATATGGAATAAATGCTTTGTTAAGAAAAAGATTAATAGAAGAAAAAGAGAGTGAGACTAGGTTTTCTAATAGGAGTTGATAAAATTAACTCATATATCTTCCTATGTGTTATTTAATTTTAAATTAATTTCATTAGAAATTTTGTAAATGGAATAAGAATATATTTCAGGACTAATTTTTTTTTATAACTCAGTCCAACTTGCCAAGTCCTTGGTGTTGGAGCCACACGTTATTTGATTTTACTTTGATTTTTTTACTTACATAATAATAAACCTTAAATTATGTCAGTTTTATGTTTTGATAGTGGACTTGCATATGCTTGTTCCATTATGTCAACTTATGATGGTTGCTTAGATTTTACCATTACGCATGTGCAATGCCTCTTCCTTTGGAACAAGGTTTATTCAAACACAGATCCTTGAAATTCCTGCTAAAAAACATATCATTGCTTTAGAAAATTGTAAATTATTATTTACTGTTTACAAAATGGGATCATTGTACTGCTCAAATAATTGAAAACTAGGAGAAAGCAAATATATTCATTGTTTTTGTTTTGGAAATTGAAAATGTATTTTCAGAAAATAAATTTTAATTTTTTATTATAAACTTATTTGAATTTATAAGTTTTTAGTTGCGTTTTAATATCATAAGATAGATCTGAATGTACAATTAAAATGTTTATAAATCTCAATGAGATTACTTACCCAAAGTTTCCAAGATATGGTTTGGGTTAATTTTGTATTTGATATTGATTTATTATTTTATACTTATTTGACTTTTCAAATATAACATGGTATATATATTTCGCCACTGAAGTCATGCTTGACCATTTAATTGTAGATAATATGACTTTTTTACATCTATTTATTTTTGCATAGAACAATATAGACTTGCTTTTATAAGACTGAGTTTCAAGATCTCCCTCTAGCACACCTATCCCCTTACCATGAAATGCCTCATGGGTAAGAGGTGAGCATGTTTCAAATTAACCTAATTTGTACTACTTAAAATAAATTGTTCAATAATTTTGGTTTGTTATTTACATAAATAAAAATCTAACTATCGATATGTTGGAATTCTAAATATTTAACCTATTTTTTTCGATTAACCATATTTCATTTTTGTTAAGAATTAAAATAGTTAATTTGATACAATATAATTTAAAGATTAATATAATCCAATATTTTGTCTTTATAATATATAGATATATATATATATATATATATATATATATATATATATATATATATATATATATATATATATATAGCATATATAGATAAACCACTAAAACAACTAAAAATCAAAGTAACATTATTTTTTTCATTTTTATATATAAAAATTAATTTTAATAAATTTTCTTCAAATATATTGTTATTTATTCTTCAATACTGAAAGAACAAACTTCATTAATTTTCATTGATCTAATTTTATCTGCATTTAATGTGAAACGCTCTTCCTCTATATAGTTTAAAGCCCTATTCTTACAACTTCTCTACATATTAAATCGACTAGTAATCATAAAAATAGTTATCATTATCATCACCATCATCATATATAACAAAATCACATTCAAGCCCAATCATATGTTCCTTCATAAATTTCTTTCTTACAGATTGATTTAAATTATATTGCAACATCGAATTTATATAGTGAATTCTATTTTTATAATTTTTCGGAAGAAAATAATATTATTGATTCAAACTAGATCATAAATCAAGATACAAATAGCTAAAAACCACATATAGACAAAACAATATTCAAGTTTATTACATAATAAATCAAGATAAACCTATAACATTCTGATTCAATTATAAATAATGACTAACATTCGTAACTCCTAATTTTCAACATCGATTAACCATAATTGGCTCGATCGATCAAATATGTCTTGCTTGTCTTAATCACCTCACGCACAAACGCCGTAAATAAGACGACGATCAACATCAACACGTCAGAATAAAGCCCTATTTACAAATCCAACGTCGATAAAACAACGACAACACAAAAAGCAAAATAAAACCTAAATCGTGAATAAATCCACTTTATTACATTAAACGAAGAAAAATGATTCAAATGGTTGATTTCATGTCAAAATGGCCAAAAATCACCCTCCTTTAGAGCTAGCAATTTGAGCTCCACTCCGCTGCTAAATTCTACTAATCTGAAGAGAGATATATATATATATATATATATATATATGGTATATAGGTGATATATAGATATATATATAACCCTAATTTACTTATTCTAAATGAACTTTCGTATCGCCGATGCTCGACTGGAGTTCGCCTGTAGTTTGTCCTTCAAATTCTCTTCTAAGAAGAAGATATCGCAGAAAGTATTAGGCCGGGCTCGCCGAATGCATCGTCATTAGTGATATGTGAGAGAAACAGGAAAATAAAAGGGTCGTAATATACCATTTGTTGATCTATCAATACCCAAATCTAAACCGTTCGATTTGAGTAGCCCTACATCTATAAAAGAGCGCCTTCTCTCCATGGGTCATCATCCATCCCCAAGCATAAATTAGGTTTACTTAGATGGAATCATCTTCAATCATTGTAAGATTATGATGTTTACTTAAATTCTTTCTTTCCAACAAGAGGTTTTCCCGTTTTAACTGCCTTGATAGATTTATCTATTTTTTATTGACTGCTCCTCAGCAAAGTGTAAAAGTGTTCAACTTTTCTATTCATTTTGCATATGAAGCCCTAATTCCAACTACACTACACCTCAAGGAAGTCAGAACATCTCTCTCTAAATCTTTTTTTTTTTTTTTTTGTGATTTGTAAAGCTTCGATTCGATTGATTTCCATTGTACTTGTTTCCCTATCTTCAATCTCTTCTTCTATTAGCTTTTGAAAGACCCCAAAAATTCCATTTTTACCATAAAAAAATTCATTTTTGAAGCCTGTAAATGACTTCATGATAGACTCCAACCTTATGAGCATTTATGGGACTAAGTGCATCAAATACTACTCCTTTTATTTTCAAAATTGATTGTTTTTTGTTTCGATTGTTTTGCGCTTGTATTGATTTGAAAGCTACTTCTACCGATTATCGTGAATTTACATCAGACTATCATGTGACCAGGTATGTGCTTTATGCCAGAAATTATTCTCCTCGCTATCCTCAAAAGTTGTACTGCGGGTATCCGGGACATCGCAGTAATCCATTTATTTTTTGGAAAAGGCTTGATCTGCATCGCAACATCCTTCCACAATGGTATACCTCGAACTCCAAATTGCAAGTAATGCTTAAGTTTTTAAGTTTTTTTTTTTTACAAATAGCTAGGTCATTGGCCAGCCATCAAAAAGGGTAGCCTGGTGTAAATTTAGACCCCGCCAAATTTCTCAAATTTCGATTTTACCATCCAGATATATGTCTCAGCCGACCTAAATTGCCTGCCTAATCGTTTAATTTACCTATATATATATATATATATATATATATAATTTTAGTAATATTATTACTTTTTATTTTTTGATCTGTTAATCAAACTATAGTTTTTACATTTTGTAAATCTAAACCTAAATCAAAACCAAGAATTTTATAAAATAAATAAAAATCAAAACCGAATTGATCGATTCCATTAACCTAGTTATTTTTATTCAGTTTCGATTTGATTTGTCCGTGGCTTCAATTTCTTGATTTTTTTTCTACCCTCGTCAAGGCAGATAGACCAAGCAGAGTGAAGAGAGAATGTTATGTTATTTGGCTATGTTTAATCAACAGTGGGATAGGATGAATTGTCATTGTATTTGTTTTTATCTTATATTTTAACAGATAAGATAAATCGACTACTTCATAAGGTGTATATATATATATATATATATATATATATATATATATATATATATGGTATATATATATATATACCTAAAAAATATGCTATGGTCCGTAATGCACTCAAGAGACAAAACCACCAACAAGGCTTATGTAGTACTAGGGAAAAGTGCTTGAAGCAAATGGGTGGAGAGCTCACCCACTATCTTACATCCCTGATCACTTTAAGGTGCGAGCCCGATCGGGAACTAAGCTCGCCCACGCACAGAATAGGTAAATATTGGCTGGTCTACTCATCCACCAAACGAAGTATGCGCCAAGTACCCAGCCTCCATGATCCGCTCTCCACCACGAGGAGGAAGGATCTCTCACGATCACGGCCCCCCACTATCCTTAATATTCACGACGATAAGGAAAGAATGACTTCTACTCCAATCGAAAGAACTATCACGCTAACAAGGTTATTATCTGATCTCCTATGATAAATAATGAAAAACTCCATCGAAGAAAAGGAGAAAAAAAAAAACAAAAACCTCAATGTAACGACATCTGTTTTTCTCTCAGTGAAATTGACTAACTATCGAAAGGCTCGGCACACCTCGGGCCATCACCTCTTCCTGCGTGCCGGCGGTCACAGTCTCACTGACGACCGCTGTGAGGTTCTAACTACCCTTATGTGCGCTTATGTGTCGCATATAAACGCACATCACCTGAGGTTTCAACAAGCTCGGCTTCATACCGATAGAATAGCACCATCGCTTGCAGACCGGCCTGGTGGGAACTACCGGTGTCCCTTTACAAATCAACTGACTTCTCAAGATCGATGGTATCGACTAAACATGAGTAGAGTCACGCCTCAACCCCGAGGACGAAGACCACAGATCGACGACGCCAGGCCAACCAGAGACACTCGGAAGCTCTTCATGACAGTAAACGAGATGAGGCACCCATCTCATCAATCAAACGCCTTGCTAAGGAGCTGGGCGGAACTCACCAGAGCTAGGCAACCCCCACAGAGGCACAACAGTTCGTGAAGGCCGCAATCCCATTCCACAGAGGAATACCAAACACCTCGCCCCCGTGAGACGCACCCGAGGAGGAGAAAATAGCCGATCAAAGTATGATCCCGCCATACTCCCGTGATGTGTCACAATGCGAGGGATGGCCGGCGCGAACGAATGGCGTGATGAGCCAACCCTTTATCAGCAAGGGAAGAGGGAACAATCTTGGGAGCAGCGGTTCCAGGACATCTAACAAGAGCTTAGCCATATGAAGGAGGCTATAAAAGGTCGAACTCCTGGCCTCCATGGATGCCTGTGTATTAAAGAACGGAATCCCCATTCACTGGTACTCACACCTCCTCTCCCAAACGAAATTCAGGATGCCGCAAATCGAGGCCTTTGACAGGATAAAGGATCCCATAGACCACCTCAACACCTATAAGACTCAGATGGAGTTGCACGGATACCAGGACACCGTGCGATGAGTCGCATCACGCTAAAAGGCTCAAGATTGCCTGTCACAGTTCTACTCAAATTCTCTAAATCTCATCCTTGGGAGGGCTCTCCATCGCCAGATCCCACTTCATTATTCAACGCATGTAGAAGCCGAGCTACCACTTGCTGATCATAAAGCAAGGCCTATAGGAGAATCTGAGGTCATATGTCCAGAGGTTCAACTCAATAGTGATGATTCCGATGAGAATTTGCCATCACCGCCTTTATCGAGCCAAAGCATTACGCCTAAAGACCTAATGTTCTCCATCTCGAAGAACCTCAGTGCATGGCCGAGGTGCTCGCCAGCGTAAAATACATCAACGACGAGGAGGCCTTTATATCGCAAGCTCTTCCGCGGCAAAAGAGAAGAGAAAGACGAGGTGCGGACCAAGCCCCAAAAGATGAAGAGACCAAGACAGTTCTCCACGAAGGAACAGAGAAGATAGAGATCGATCTCCAAAGAGAAGAGGAAATGTCAGGGACCGCTTGGGTCCACCCTAGCCCGAGCTATAGCCGCAGCATCTACCTCAACAGCTTCACCGACGGCCCTGTCTCAAGTCCCATAATGGTGTGCAAGATGAGAAGTTTTTAAGGTGGCCGTCTTAGATGAAGACTACCCAGCAAAAAGAGACATAACCAAGTACTACACAGTTCAATAGAGATCAGGGCACCTTAAATAAATAAAAAATTGAATTCTTAATCCGACGTGACATCTCCACTGCCATTTGGCTCCAGAAGACTGGAATCAGACCTCCTCCACCACCTCATCACTAGCCTAACTCAAGATCAACAACCCAGGACCCATGATTTGAGGGATTCGCCAATGGGGAACGACCAGCCGGAAAACTCACTCACGTTGTTAATCGATCATGGAGACACCTGAGGTACAAGCCATGTCCAAGCTCCTCTACTGGATACCGACCACAACTTCTACCGACATAGTACCAACATCCCCATGATGACTACAGGTCATGGTCATTTGGCGCAATGTAACGCTTCACGGTATCCTGATCGATAAACTGAGCTCGACCGACATCATCTTCGCATCGTTGTTTGACAAATTGGCATTGCAGCGAGAAGCCGAACCTAGAACACCCACTTACCGGGATTCTCCGAGAGGAAGTACCTGGCCTGCATAACCGTACTCACTTTGGGAGACCCCATGCCGTGCCACAACGCATTTATAAAATTTCATATCGATGCCCGACGGCATACAACTCGGCCATCAAGCGTTTCTCTCAATGCTATGGGTCAGCCCTTCCGCCTATCATATGGGTTGCCAGTCCCTATGGAGAATGGGAGAGGAATGGTTCTGAGGAGACCGGGCACTAGGAGGCTACTTGATGTCAATGAAATAGAAATCAATTGACAACATCCACATGGACGAGCTCGACATGAGAGATGAATTAAACACCTGACCTATACCCTCAGAAGAATTGGAACTAGTACAACTGACACCAAATTAACACCTCGCCTACATCTATCCAAATCGCCAAGGACTTCAAAGACCCCATCTACTTTAAACAAACGTAAAGTATTCGCTTGGAAGCAAGAGGACATGGGAGGAATTGACCCACCAGTTATCACCCACAAGCTTAATGTCATTCCCTCCTTCAAACCCATCAAACAGAAAAGAAGAAGTTTTGCCCCAAAAAGACAGAAGGCGATCAACAAAGAGGTCGCGAACCCTAAGTCTTGTTTATCCGAGAAGTAGATTATCCCGACTGGTTGGCTAATGTGGTTTTCGTCAAGAAGGCAAATGGAAAGTGGTAACTCTGCATTGACTTTACCGATGTTAATCGGGCTTGCCCGAAAGATAGCTTTCCCCCTGCTCCGTATCGACTTACGGCGACACCACGCGCGAGCTTCTAAGCTCATGGACGCTTTTCTCGGTTATAATCGCATTCGTAATGGACCCTAAACGCATCAAGAGAAGACCAGCCCGCGGATCGGACAAGAATCATCATATCGTGATGCCTTTGGGTTGAAGAACGCCGGCTACCTATCAAAGGTCGGGTAGTCACGTTCCAAAAACATATCGAGCATCCATGAAAGTATACAGATTATGATGTCAGGTGAAGCCTCACTAAGGCCGAGCTCCACATGTACCACGGAATAATTGTTCAGGTCCCAAAGGACTACAAGATGAAGTCAAACCCAACCAAGTGTGCTTCTGAGTCTCCGCAGGAAGTTCTCGTTTCATAGCCAACAACTACTAATGTAGGCAAACCTGCATACAAGATAAAAAGTCGTGCTCCCATATGCAACCACCCCTCAAACACTAAAGAAATTCAAATACCGACTAGGAGAATAGTCATACGAGTCGCTTGTATCCAGATCCAATGACAAGGCCACTTCTGCCCGGTGCTACCTCTCCCACTAGGATGCCCACTGTGAAGAGGTGTTCTCAGCGCTAAAAACCTACTTAAGCTCCCCCCTATTCTGGTAAGCCCCTCCGAGGGGGAACTCCTTATACTCTACTTAGTCGCTATGATTTGACTAGTAGCCGCCCGGTCGAGAGTCGGACAGAGCGCAAAGAAACTGTCTATTACGCAAATGTAGCTTTGAGAGGGGCGTAGGAAAGGTATTCAAGATGTGGAGTAGCTTAGTCTTAGCATTGGTGACAATCGCGTAAGACTTCACCGTACTTCCAAGCTCACACCATCGATTCCATAACACCCAATGAAGCAACACCGCATAAACCATAAACCCCAGGAAGATCAAGAAATGGGTCATGTAGCCAAGTGAGTTCGACACAGGTGCGCCAAGAATAGAGATCAAAGGACAAGTGTTGGCATATTTCATCACAATCGACTTCGACGTAGCCTACCGAAATCGCCAAATGCCCCACCTCCCGTTTGAGGTTGTTCGTAGATGGGGCCAATGCTCAAGGTTGTTTAGGTTTGATTTCACTCTCTTGAGCAGGGATCACGTGAATATGTAATTAGATCTGCTTTCCAGCCTCTAATAACAAAGCCAAATATGAAGCTTCATTACGGTTAACCTTGCCTACCCATGGAGGTCGATCAACTATAGATGCATCCATTCCCAATTGGTGGTGAAGAAGATAAGATTCTACTAAAACGAGGGGTGAAAATGATCCTTGCCTAAAAAGGCGTAATTTCGGGTCAAAGAATTCAGATGTTCAGTCGAGACACACCAAGAGCAAAAATTCACAAGCTTATGCTCGTAAAGTTAGCAACTGTCACAGGAAGACCTTTGATAGGCTTTTGATACTAGTCAGGTTAACTCCCTGAGCTCCTCACTAAATGATCAACAACGAAGAAATTTTCCTTAAGATGATCACAATGAGCCTGACGGACCTCATCCGTGACTTATCATAAATATAGATACGTGTGCCAATCCAATCAGGTGCATCTAAACTAAGAGCGTTGTTAGCTGATTCGCCTTGTGTGGGACCCTGGCAAATGCGTTTTTCCCAGACCCCTCCTCAAACATATAAAGCCAAGATATCAACTGCTGCATTAGAGAGGCGAAGGCGTCTATGTCATATCAGCTCCCACCACAGAAAACCCGAGACAAGGGTATTATCGCTCCAGCCAATGCTCAAAGACGCCAAGTGAATCAATGTAAAAATGAAAACTGTCAAGAGCATGCCAAGATTTCACCCCATCCGAGCCACCCGATCATAAGCCTTGCCTTTTCAAGTAGCTGGCTATGATAATAGGCTCTTACCCGCTGGGAGGCTAGTAAGTTCACCATTGTAGAGGGACTACTTCACTAAGTGGGGCAGGTCGAGCCATTAGCACAATCACTACAAAAGGTACTAAACTACTAGCTGCTCCATAATATGCGTTCGAATCCTCAAAGCATTATTAATCGGAGCATTGAAAGCAGCTTCGATAACTGGAATTCAAAACTTTTGCGCCGAGCTCGAATCAATTACTATTCGCCCTCACTATCCGCATCCAACGACAAGCAGTCAATACAAGACTTTAAGGCAAGAATGAAGACTAATTTGGAAAACCTATGAAATGGGTAGAATACTCCCGAGGTACCATGGCTATGTAATCATATCGCTAGTATGCAACTCAGAGAAACTCCGCTCTCCTAGCATTCGCATCGAGGCGGTAGCCCCCGGCCGAGGTCAGCCTGCCACCCCAGTGGTCGAGTTCGCAAACGCCGGCACCGAGAGCCCTCCGCTTGAATCCCGATCCTCGAGAGCTGGCAGCTCTCAACACACCGAGGAATACTAATGAAAAATAGCAAGGTACTATGACCGAAAGGTCAGCCTGTATTAGCTTCAAGCCCCGGTGACCTAGTGCTTAAAAACTCTCAGAAGTAAGGAAAGACCCCACTACGGGAAACTTAGGGTCCTAACCGGAGGGACTCATATCGTATCACAGATAATCCGACCTGGTAACTGAGCTTCAAACTGAAGAGGGAAAGACCTTGCATCACTCTTAGAATGCCGAGCACCTCGCCAAGCCACCTATAAACCCTATATTGTACTATTATGTGTTTGCACCACTCCTACTTCTTTAAATAAAGCCAGGTTTATTTTCGACCGCCTACTCTCAAATCATAAAGAAAGAACCAAAGAGACTGATTTATCATAAATCCACGAGCTCGAAAGTAGCCCCCAAGGTTACATGAAACATCGACAAGCATATGTGTTTCAAAATATCGTATTTATTTCCTAGATAACGCACTTTAAAATTACAATCTGGTACAAAACCAGCTTTTACATCTCAAATTACAACAACAAACCGGCTTTTCAGTATCTTAGAAAATTACAATCAAGAACAGTTCACTAAGGCAAAAACCACAAGAAAGAGAAAAGGGAGTCAAAAAAGAGGAAAGATGGGAGGAGAGGTATAACATAAGAAGCGAGACTTAAAGCATTCCCTCAAAACACGCCTTAATTTCTTTCAAATGTGTCTCAACCCAACTTCACTGTTCATATCAGGGAACAACTCCAACAAATGGCGTAACAACAAAACCAAACATCGGGCCAAGATCCACTGGAACACTTCAAGAATGGTAATCAAACTCCTCGCTTCATCATGTTCAAACTCCAACCCTGGTAAAGGCAAGAAGCAAAACGGGAGCGGCGTATAACATACACCCTCGAAGGAAGGCGATTATCTATAAAGAAGCTTGGACACCTTAGGAAGTCACGCAGTCTGTTCCAATTCTTGATAGACCGGCATTAAAACTACGTGCACTTTCCCAAGTGAAGGAAGACAAAAAGGCCCAAAAGTTCAGTCCAAAAGAATAGTTTTGCCTCAAAAGAGCTATGAGCTCGCTTTAGAGCCCAAGACCTCGAAGGCCGCTGCTCGACCAAGGAAAACCTTGGTGATTTGGATATTGAAAGAGCCACGTAGCTCGTAGTCCGGGAAGAGCCATATAACTCATCCAAAGGAGCAGCTCATTCAAAGAGTCAGGAGCTCTGCTGGAGAGCCAGCAATAGAAGGAGGCAGCCTCGACCTCATGAAAACCTAGGAGCTCAGATATTAAAAAGCCACGTAGGGGCTCGAGTCCGATACGCGAAGTGGAATCCAAAGGAGCCATGTAGCTCGGGCCTCAAAGAGCGTGAGCTAGCTTTAAGAGCCGCGATCGGTTGCCGAGCAGCTCGACTCAATGAAACATGTGGAGCTCTGACATTAGTGCTAGCTCACGTAGCCAAACCAAGGAGCCACAACTCAAATTAAAGGAGCCATGTAGTCACTAAAAGAGTTGTGAGCCTATTTTTTAAGAGCCCAGAGGCTGTAAGGTCAGCAGCCTTAACTCCTAAACAAAACCCAGAGCTCGATATTAACAGCTAAACATATTCACAGAGTCCAAGAGCCCAATTAGGCTCGGCCCTCAATAAGAGCCTGCTAGGGCTCGCTTAAGACACAGAGCCTCACTGCTAAAAAACCACTTAACTTGACTCAACAAGAGTTCTGCAAGAGGGGCCTCAGCTCTGTTAAGAGCCACCAGCCTCGCTCAATGTAAGAGCCCAAGAGTTTTGGGGCTCAGAACAAGAAGCCCAACAGCTCAAACAATAAGGAACCCAAAGAATCCGCTTGTTAAGACACGTAGCTCAAACGCTAGCGCACAACAACTCATCTGTCAGCTGAGCCTAATAGCTCAAAGCCTCGATAAATTTCGGTGTCAGAAATAAGATAAAATAGCATTTAAGATCCAAAGGGTATAAAGACAACATCCAGCTGCATCACTGCAAAATCTGTGGTCTCAGACATGTAAGTCCAAGGCTCAGAGCCCAAAGTTAGCGGAATAAGCACAACCATGAGAGGGTTTAAATGTGCCTGGAGGTGACTCAGCTCACATCTCCGAACCTCCAAAACCAGTGTGAGTTTCAAGGCAAGTCCTGCAGATCAGGTAGAGAGCGCCTAGGAGCCTCAATCTCGTGTCACGTAGGAACAGAGCTGGGTACATCTGGAAACACTACGGGTTCGCTTGTCACAGCCGATCTCAGCCTCTTACCAGAACTGAAAGTTGAATCAACCCTTGAAACTATACGCCTGCATCGGTGCAAGCCACCTGAGGTCATAGCCACGCAGGTACACGCCGTAATCCCTACACCACTATGATCCGAACCTAAGCCTGACGCCGGTGATCAGGACCGACTCTTTACCCGATTTTTTTTTTTAAAAGTTCATCACCTGGAAATGCCCATCTTATGCAACAATCAAAATTATATACATATAATCGAACCACGGCAAATATAAAACTTACTTTTACATTTACAAATCGAGCACTATCCGCAGTAAAGAACCTTCCGTGTCGGCCATCAGATGAAGTTCCATTCATGTTCTCTATCACACGATTAAATCGTATGCTTTTTACGCTTAAGTGGGGAAACATTTCTTATACATAAATACATGCATATACACAATTATAATAAGTGTATAACCATACAAGATATCGAAATCTCATGCATTCATATCATAGGACTTATGCTACTATGCTTATCACAGCTTCTATATGTTCATACTCAGACTCTGTAGGAGTTGGCGTAACTTATTCTTATGCTAGAGTTTAACTTATTCCAGGCACCCGTAGTACCACGTAGATTACGAACTTATTCTTATAATGTAAGTAATTAGAGGCCATGCAGCCAGTACAGACTTTATACTATTTGATGATACAGAAAATTTGGCAATTATAGAGCTTCTATACAGTGACTTATAATTTATTTACTGATACTTAGAGTATCAGAAGTACTTGGCGCAGCTTATACAGACAGCAAGAGTACCCGTCAAGATTTCATTAACTAAATCGTATTTAACTTAATTCTGAGATTGGGAGTACCAAAGAGGTACTTCAGAACTTAATCAGATACGTATACCGTAGTGTACTACGAACGTGATCGATATGCACGTGAACTCATTCGATACGATCATCGATGCAGAGTACCGCAGGGTGGCCTGACAGATCTTATTCCGATACTGACTTATCGATGCAGGAGTACCGTAGGTACTGGCGTAGATCATTCGATACTCCGACTTATCAGACGCAGTGAGCACCGAGGTACTACAAGACTTATTCGGGATACGGACTTATCGGGGACGCAGAGTACCCGTAGGTACTACAGACTTATTCGATACCAATCATATCGTGATGCGTGATCTGGTAGGTAATACAGACTTATTCATGATTTGACTATCAGATGTAGAGCACTCAAGAGGGTACTTCACAGACTTATTCGCATACTGACTATTTATGTGTGGAGTACCCGTAGGTACGACAGATCAACGATAATGGACTGATCGATGTGAGTACCGTAGGGCACTGCAGGCATTCATACACAGACGTAATCCTATCGATGCAGATCATCGTGAGTACAGACTTATCGACATAAAGGAGTACCCGTAGTAATCTTAATTTAATCAAATACAGGAGTACCCGTAGGTACTACTTAAACTTATCTGGACATCATGTTGAGTACCCTAGGTACTAAAGAGAAATCTTATTCATATACAAGATGTAATCCTTACTCATATCGGAGAACCAGGATTACTAACTTATCGATCAGAGTAGTACCCCAGAGTACTAATGTGGACTTAATCGTAGACAAAGACGGATCGTAAATGTGAGTTAATCTTACAGTATGTATAATTAGAAACGAATTTATTCGTATTACGTAAGTACCCATAGGTACTACGTAATCCTATCGATCGTGACTTATTCAGATTCATTTACAATCGTTTAATTTCCTGCACGGCATAATACTTAACAGTAAGACATGCCGCCAGTACCAAGATACTATACAAGCACTGGCGCCGAAGACAGTTCTCTGGGCCGTGACGCTTAAAGACTTAATATGACGCGAGCCACAGAAGATTTAATCGTAATGCGAGTGAGCACTAACGGCGTACCGGCATTAATCAGAGAGTGCCGAGCACACCCGCAGACTGGCATTTAACAGAGTGCCGAGCACTCAATCAGAGTACCTGGCATTAATCGTGGAGTACCGGCGACTAATCGTGATGTGAGTGTATACTACCAGAGTACCGGTTACTATTCTACGGAGCTGCGGTTGGTTTAACAATCGGGTCTTGTGTGGTTTTTGCTACCTGCATGGAGGTCAAGAATCACTATCATATAATAGTGCATTCTACTCCTTCAGTGTTCATGACAGATCGTTATTCATATAACTGGGTAAGGTATGATGCATATTTAATCACACCTATTCATGGATTCCTGCCCTCAACGAATCTATATTTTTAGAATCGAATCAACAATCCACCATCATCCAAACTCAAGTTATGTACTATGCCAACTAGCCTGGGCTTACTCAATTTTACCGAGGGACAAGCTTTGAAGATTATTTTCCAGTGCCTTGTCTCGATATTTGGACACTGATCTTGTACTCCTTTAAATTATATGCTATGGCCCTATTCCAAATCTTGAATCACCCACCTGAGCACCTGATCCCCTGAGTTACGTCCAAACATCCCGGATTCTTCTATGTTCAAATGATCCAGACTGCTTGCACACTGGGCCCCAATTGAGTAACTTTGGGCCATTCAGATTGAACTTGAGATACTTATTAAATATGGCTGGTTCTCCTTTGCCCATTCGGGCGCCACTTGAATCACTCAAATCGATAAGCAAATGGAGAAGCACGCCAATTAGCTGAAACTACTGTAACAGGAAACCAGAATGTGCTTGTACCGGTAACTAACTTCACGTTATAACTCGCTAAAATCGACTAGAATCAAAGTTTGTACCGGTAGATCTCAACTTGTACCGGGTACACACCCGAATGCCCAGACGGTGCTTTCACATTTTTCCATATGTTTCAACCCCCAATCAACTCTATAATTTCATAATCACTTCAAGACTTCACTAAATTGTGCATCATAATTTTATTTTTCATTCAATTCTTTCAATTTCATATATTTCTTCAACAATCCATCATGAATTTCTTCCAAAATCTTCTAATATGGGTTATAACCCATACACAAAACAAAACATGAGGATTAGTTAGCTGATCAACCTAATCAATTGATTTCGATGACCATGGATTCATCCTCAAAGAGACTTCATGAGCTGTGCTGCCATATGGGGCTTTACCCACCTTACTTGCTATCATTTTTTGCTAAGATGAAACTAGCAAACTTTCATGTTTGGGATTAAACTTGATTAACCTGAATCAAGCATGGAAATTCATGCATAATCATATAAATTCATAATCAAGGCGTGAGTTTTCATACAAAATCCAAAGTTCCATAATTTTTTAGCTCGCTTCCTCCTTCTTCCTCTCTTCTTCTCTTCCTCTTTCCTTCTTCTCCTTCTCTCCAGTTCCTCCCCATTTTGAGACCAAATTAATTTTAAATCCCATGATTGATGCAAGGCCACTATGTTTGGGCCCTCCAACAAAACCCATTTTTGGGTTAATTTCCTTTATTTCGCACTGCCTTCCTACCTCAAAGAGTTTGTATTTCAAATTTCCTTTATCTGCCTCTACTCTTTTCACATTGTGACTCAAGCCCTTCGAACAATTCACAATCAAGTTCTGCTTTATAACTTTCCTGTCTCTTTGAGCTCTGTTTGATCCAACTACACTTAAACATTCAATGAGTTTACAAATACCCAACATAATGGAAAATCCACAGGTATATTTCGGGGTGTTACACACAAGGTACAGGTCTTGTCTCTCAGCTCGACAATCACCCCTTCCTCTTGATTGACCAAGGCCTCCTGCCTTTGAAGATCTCCATGAAGCCCAAGGAATTCTTTCAATAGGTGACTTTAATTTGTTTACACTTAGTTTCCTACCATCTTACTCTGATATCATGGCTTTGATGCATGCTCATCCCGGATCACGTAGCCACCCCGCCAATTGAATTTCATTCTTCAACCCCGCCTCGCTCAGCCCATTTTCTTTATCTTCACCAGGCTTTTGCGGTCGTGGTGTGTTTCAGTTCGAATTTATACTTCACGGCATCCTCGGCAAGGCGTTGCATCGAGCTCGGGCGTCACCTTCTCGAGGTCGTGAAGGTAACCCGGCTTTATATAAGCCACCGCCTTAGTAATTTCAGTCGTCTCCCACTAAGCTTTTGTATAGGTAGCCATCCTCGTATTGCAACAAACGTGATGCCCAACGATATTTGTCAACGTGAACAACAAATAAGCTCTGATAATGCGTATCGTCTTCGTTATTAACAGCCTCCCAATCACTCCCGGTAACTGCCTCTTAGTTCAACTGAGATGATGTCAAACACACAGGTCTGGGGCCAAAGCAAATGAGTCCTCATCTTCCCCAGCCCAAACAATCTTTCCCCTCGTCTCTCCACATTTAGAGGGAGTCAAGGCCATACGAGGACTCAAACATAAATGGGCAGACTTCTAAAGGAGGCTCGACTGGCCCCAGATTTTTCTACCCACACCTTGATATCCCACTATGGAAAGAGGCGCCTAACCTCTCGCCGAGACTTAGTCTAACGAGCCCCGCTCTGAGTCAACGACGGAGCATGTTCCAACCCGGATTCACCGACCGTGAGGCCGCTCGGGAGCCCGGAAGCCAGGCTTAATGCTTCTTCTTGTCAACGACCAACTCGCTCAAGCCTTCCCGTTCACTAAGAGAAGGCCCCTCACGAAGGCTTCATAACAGAGGCAGAGAGGCCTCAAAGGTGGGTCTAGAGGGGTCCCACTGTGGAAGTCGTAAATGATCCATCTAATCACCATAGCATGCACCCCGCTGGAGACACTCACAACTGCTGTTTGTCTCCATTCCAAACTCCGAGGTCGTGACTGGATACCTGAAGGCAACACAACCAAAGCAAGCCAGGAACACCAGCAACCTTTAAAGCTAACCTCAAATGCTAGCACTAATGTAAAACTCACGCAGATTCTCTAAGCACCCATACTGCCGAATGCCAGCGTATCCTCTCGCCGCAGGGTTGTACTCCCAGCCATGCACTTCCACATAAAGAAATACACGCCTTCCATGTTTGTGGGCGACGGAAGATCATAAACACGCCCTAGCATC
This sequence comes from Tetrastigma voinierianum, assembly GCA_016808115.1. NCBI lineage: Eukaryota > Viridiplantae > Streptophyta > Magnoliopsida > Vitales > Vitaceae > Tetrastigma > Tetrastigma voinierianum. The sequence continues at coordinate 524,026 of JAEQBH010002559.1, forward strand.
GGGTCCGCTTGAAATATACAAAAGTTCTTATGCGCCCTTTCACACTAAAGAAGTCTAACAAAGAGAAATGGCGTTTAAACCCCGAGACCCTTGTCCCTAAAAACGCACCGCCAGAGGTCGAATAAACATTTTCGTAAATCGGGAGAAAGTCACTGGCAAACGCCTGGCGTCAGAAGACGCTCTCACAGTGCGTGAGAGTGCTGAGATTTGCTTTCGCGGTCGTCAAAGAAGTAATGGCCTTAGAACTCCGGACGGCGTAGAGGTAGAGAAGATCAAAAATCTACTGGAATCGCCAAGAGGGGGTCTATAGCGGGTAACGAAGGTTTTTTCATAAAGGGGCTCAACCCGACTAGGACCCATGGCGTCCGCATACTTCATGGCAACCTTCAAATATTTGGAACCACACAGTGGTAATGCATCTCGTTTTCACCTTCCCTTGCCTTTACCGCACGGGGATATTGATCCGCCGAGGGGCATCATCTGAACATGATGCACATTTCACGTGATCCATTCGTCCGTCTTCGATCAAACTTCAACAGCCTTCCCCTTGCAAGGCAACAAGAACCATCAATTTGATAAAGTACGCATGATTAAGCAAGTATAAGCAAGGTTGAACGAATGATAAAGAGGCGGAATCCCATCCAAACACGCTCTAATAACCCTAAAGTCAGAACAATGACTCCCCACGGCTAAAATCGCATTTCACACTTATAACAAGAAAAGGTAAATGTGAAGAAGAAGAAAGACGTAATTTCAAACTATAAGAGGAACAAAAAATATGAACCTAAGTGAGATAGAATCCATTTAAACCACCAAGAGCGCTTCTCAGGTGATGATCGAGAAGTTTCGAGAAAGAAAAAACTGAGACCATAGAGAAAGAGGTTTGAAGAATAGGGGAACATACTCAAATAATGGTAAGTTTTAAAAACATCGAAACTGCCAAACAAACGCTGCTCAAAATCGCTAGTGCCATCATCATCGCAGAACATTTGACGGCGACAAAGCCCTAATCAGCCATCCTTGATTAGCCATGTGGAATCCTCACCCGATCCAAGAAACGATTCAAATTTCTTACAAGCTTGCTCGACATCAAGAGCTAGTAGCAAACAGAATATTTAAAACATGTGCATAAGGGCTCGTAACGCGACTACAGACAAACCACCAACAAGGTCGTTGTCATGTCAAGCAAGCTTCAGCGGTGAGTTTCTACCACGACGATGATCCCAATCTACTTTACAGATTTGCTTCACTATTAACTGGCTTCCACCCCGTCGGTGGTAATAGGTAACATGGATGGTCCACCATCCACCAAACGAGACGTATAAAAGGGAAGTACCCAGTCTCCATGATCTACTCTCCACTCATTGAGGGAGGAAGGATCTCTCACGATCAAGTCTCCCTAATTATCATTTAATATTCAGTTGATGATAAAGAAAGAAGGATTCCCTACCCAATTGGGAAGCAACTTATCACTCGTCAATAAGGAAGGTTATCGATTCCACGATAAATAATGAAAACCCACCGGCTAGTGAGAAAAATAATAAAAGAAAACAAAACCTCCAACAGACTGACATTCTCGCTTTTCTCGGTTAAACCATTAATCATCTGAGAGGCTATACACCCCCCGCCGAACCACCCTTCCCGCAGGTTGCGTCATGCAAACCGATGGATCAACTTCCAGGTTCAACCATCATTTCTACGCAGGTCAGAGGTCGCACAGCCCGCCTGATCGAATTGAGGTTTGAACAGTTCAAAGTCACACTCGATAGAACAAGCACCATCATTATATATATATATATTTTTTTTATATTAGAGCGTTTTACAAAAATCAAATTTTATTATGGATTTAGTCTTTTATACTTTTGAAAAGAATTAAAATTTGACAGAAAATCAAAAAAATATTTGAAGATGCACATTGAATATGACATATAATATTTAACACAATGAATAACATACTATACTTTTTTATTTGTAAATTTAAATATTTTAATCATAATATAATTAATAAGAGAAGTGTCATTTCTTTAAATATAGAATATTGAAAGAGTAATTCTGCCACTAAGTATCGATCTTATCCCCGCTGAACCAAATCTAATCAAGTGCATATCATATATTATCGAACATTTACGGTGTTTATATATCAAAACTAAATGGATCTTGTCGAGTCAGCCTGGGCCTGCTTGTCTAAACGAGGATACGAACCCGTACAAAGGTAGTCCAAGAGGGGGTGTGCCTGCCTCTCCTGATGCCTATATCGCTTTTCTACGCAGTTAAAGAGATCAACGTTGATAGTTTTGTGATCAGACACCTTTGTTTGTGATTGTTGCCAATGGCTCCTAATTCTCCTCGCCTATTCAAGTAAAGAGAGGCACTCTGCCAATGGCGAATTTTCACTGACCTCTTCCAATGGGTAGGGGCCCAAGGATGTCTAATCCCCACTACTAAAAAGGCCAGGGGCTTATGATCTAGAGGCTCAAGGCCTTGATGGGAGGATGAGAGATTCTGCCTCGATGTGATTTTGCATCTTCCGACTAGTTCTGCGCTTTGGAGCATCAGCCAATAATACCCTCGTCGAGGTTTTTCCCCGCCAAAGTTCAAGTCTGATATGGTTGCCTTAATGTTTCATGTACCTTCTAAGCATCGAAGGCCGACGCCTTCCCTTCCTACGATTCGAGGAAGGCAGCGGTGCCCTTCTGCCAGAAAGGGTTCTCACAAAAGAATCAATCGCTTATCTGCCTCTCAATTTATACCTTCGGGACGCCTGCAGTGCACCAACAATGGATAGTCCTAGATGGGGTCCATTCAGTCAGCAATACGACCGAGTGACTTCGTCATTGCTGACACATCAAGGTTCCACGAGGTGCTCGACCGTAACGGCCCTGGTCCAAGTCTTCTTGTGGCACCATTGTTGGGCTTAGCCATGCCGGGCCTGGTGGAATTCTCCGCTTTGACGGTTCGACCGAAACCAGACGAACAGTGGCAACCGTACATTTTTTAGCAAGGTCATTTTTTAACCCTCGTCCATAGAGTCCTTCAATTGGCTTCCCATCAATCGGGAACACAGACACTTTAGTTGATCAGCCTTCATGGAAGTGGGCGAGGTTAAGCCCGGAGCCAATGATAGCTTCCATATTCTGGGCCGTTATTAGAGGCCTCCGAACTAAACTGAGTGGCATATTCTATGTCGATCCCATCCGGAGGGGTCGAATCAAACCGCATCGCCTCGAGGATTGGCGTCATCAATGCACAAATCTAAATGGGGTGTTTGGATTAGCCAAGGGATTTTTGTGAGGCTTCATCGGCGAATTCCATGATGAACCGCCAACACTTGTCCTTTGATCTCTAGTCTCGCTTTTACCTAATGTCAATCACCAAACTATGGCCCATTTTACTAGTCTTCCCGAGGTTTTGGTTTGATATGCGTATTTGTTTTGAATAAGGCTCTACAAATCTCATTGGGTGTGAGCTTGGAAGTATGGTCAAAGTCTGGGTCGTGGTCACCAATGCTGTGAACTATTCTCCATCTTCGACATCCTTCCTCCCGCCTCCGAGCTTAGTCAGAGTATCAGACCCACGCCAGACTCCATCCCCGCTCCACCACAAGATTAGCTGAGAAATCTTAATGGCTAAGTAGAGCATAAGGAGTTCCCCTGAGGGGCTTACTGTAATAGGGTAGTGGGGGTGGAGCTTAAGGAAGTTTCTTAGAAACAGAATGCCTTCTTCGTTAAAGGCATCCTAAGGAAGGCCTTAGAACTTGAAAGAAAGACTCCACACTTGTCAATTGATCCGACACGAAACACCCACAGCCATTTTCCCCGTCAGCGCAATTCTTGAACAGGTGGTCGCATGGTCGAGCATGACTTTTATCTTGTCCGGATTTGCCTTTTATTCCGCGGGCTATTGACTATGAAAACCCAAGAACTTCCTCAATGAGAGATCCGCAAAGCACACTTGTCGTCAGCTTCATCTGTAGTCCGGGACTGGTCTCCATCTACCTAGTGGTTTACGTGGAGTCGCCGACCGACTTCACCAAAGATGTCATCTATGTACACCTCCATGGATGCTACTATATCGCTTCGAATATCTTGTTTGATTAACCTCTCGATATGTGGCCCCGCATTCTTCAACCCAAGGCATCACCGACAGCAATATCGATGTTCTACCAATGGCGAAGGGCCTTCTCGTCATTGGGTCCATCCCGATCTGATCAGGAACAGAAAGTGTCTATAAAGTCGAGGAGCTCGTGACCAAGAAGCTGCGCCCAATTATGAGATTCGATCCGAGGGGAAAGCCCGTCTTCAGAAGGCTCCTGCCTACTGGCCAAAGAAAGCACACCTAGAGTTGTCAGCTTCTCTCCACTGCCTCTGACAGGACCACATTAGCAAACCAGTTGGGATAATTTCCTTCTCATATAGCTCGGGCTTGGAGGAGTTTGCTGACCCCTCATTGATCTCCTTCTGCCTTTCTGGGGCGAAACTTCTTCTTTTATGTTTGATCAGCCTGAAGGAGGCGAGATCTACTTGTGGGGTGATAAATCCGTTGGGTCAATTCCTCCTCATGTCCTCTGCTTCGTAGCAAATATTTAAAGATTTTCTTTAAGAAGCGATAAGGAGGTCTTTAACATTCGATAAATTATCGATGATAGCGAGGTGTTCTGGCTGGTCAGCCGTTGTAGCACCCAGCCTCTTGAGGGTACAGTCGGGTGTTCAATTCATCTCATGTCAAGCTCATCCATGTGGATGTCATTAACCGATTTCGTTTTCATTGAAGCTGCGCAGCACTCCCCGGCTACCCGCCGGGTCTCCTCGAACCGTCTTTACTCCGTTTTCTCGCAGAACTCACAACCAACGATAGCAAAGTGGATGGCCCATGGTACTGAGACAGCCCGCTTGAAAATATGCTGTATGCCATGGGGTTAATCCACTGCGAGGAATTTAATTTTATATATCACTGAGTCCTGAAGAGTAATGTGCTATATCTAATTTCGTGTAAAATTTTCCTACTGAGAACCAATAAGTGGCGCCACAACCCAAAGCCCTTCCGATGCCCATTTTGTCAAACGCTGATGTGAAGATGATGTCTGCCTGTGAGATTCTGTCGCCAGACCTCATGAACTGTTGTCGTCACATTTACCTTATCGCTCACAAATACAGATGAACACAACTTTAAACGTCGAGTTTGAGAAGGTTACATGGTGATCAATCGAGGTTTCTGGATACGACTTGTACCTACCGCTCCCCGACCGGATGTCGCTGTGAGGCGTGCCTCCCCGTCGAACCGATTCCCCCACCGGCGAACTCCGGAATCACATTGATCTCTCCCAAGGCCGCTGGCGCCGAGATAAAAATCGCTGATGAGGTGGTGGAGGAGGCGCTCGGCTTCAATCTTTCCGAGCCATAACAACCCGAGATGTCCACGGATTAGAATTTGATTCTTTCTTCAACCGGAACAGTCAATTGTCAGTGTCAAGATTCTCTGAACCCGCAAAGACGTCGTCTTTGGCTGGTCCATCCTCATCTCAGATCGGCCGCTTTAAAACTTCATGCGACATTCAGATAAGACTTGACACACCTGAAATGCAAAGTGAACCGCTGTATGCAAGGTACCGCGCATCGTAGTCAGCCGCACCGCTGTCCTTAACGCTACCTCTTCTTTGATCGATCTTTGTCTTTTCATTCCTCCTCCGGGTGGGAGATCCACCTCGCCCTTCGTTTTCCGGGCTTTCGTTCCTTCTTTTTCTCGCCCTGCTTTTCCTCGCGAAAGAGCTTCCCAACTAGACATAAGGGCCTCTCAACGTTGATGGGTTTTTCTTCGCGAGCACCTCTACCATGCTTACCTGGAGTTCTTCAGGAGAACAGTTCGGATCATATGCCAGTCGATAAAGGCGTTGATGGCAAACTTTCTATCCTGAATGTCTACTCCTTAATGGATCTGAAGAACCTTCAGAGGTAGCGGACCCTGTGTTTTCTCGGGCCTATTTTACAATCATAGCGCTCTCGCCCGCACGTCCGCCCAATGAATGGGATACGAAAGCAATGCAGAGTTCTCACATGATCGGTATCGGCGGAGCTGCTGAACCATGCTAAGGCTGAGCCTCGCATGGCAAAGGCCTCTACATCTCACGTATCTATAGATCCATGCCTCCATCTGATTCTTATAAGTGTCGGTGTGGTCATTTCGGTCTTTTCGTCTAGAAAGCTTCGATCTCGCGATTCGAACTTTGCCTGAGGGAAGGAACCCCAAATTGCAGAATGGGGATTTCGCCCCGTCGTACTCCGCAGCGCCCATCGACACCGGGTCCGTCCTTTACGATTTCCCTTTATGTGAGCGAGCGATTGGGCACCCAAAAAGTAAGTATATTTCGAAATCCTATTTGGGGGATAGCTCGCGTTTTGCGCATTTAATCATATTATCTTAAGTTTCAATGGCCAGCAGTCCGATTAGTACTAATGATTTTGTTCTTCAAGGTCGTTGTAGTTTTGTGTTTTGGGAACTCCCGCATCATTTCAAGCTTAGCATCAGAATTAAGGAATGTTTTATGCCAGTTCAGAGTGAATTTCTGATTCTAATGTCGGATGAAGAAAATAGTCGTTTGAAAGGAACCAAATACAAGAAATCGTGCGTATGAAAATGTGCAGGAGGCGCAATTTCGCTATAGATATCGGTGGTCTCATAAGAGCTGTAAAATTTCAATGGTAGCTGTAAAATTTCGCACTCGCGAAATTTCGCTATACGCTTTCGATGATAGCGTAAATTTCGCCATCATATAGCGAAAATTCGCCAATACAGCTTAAAATTCATCGCGCATAGCTTAGCCTTGAATTTCTTTGCTGTTTTCGTATTTCGCCAGATGCAGCAATTGGCTATCATAGCGTAATCTTCGCCATGATAAAGAAATTCACCGTGTATAACTAAATGTCAGCCTCTGCTTTATCCAAACACCCGTTTTGTGTGTAATTCCCATTTTGCCCTCAATGTAATCTATATTATTTTGTTATTTTAGTATTCACAAGCTATGGGCACAGAAGCCACCTTATGACAATTTAACCCTAACTTCATTCACGTAAATCCACACACCTTCTCATTTTAGTTACAAGCCTCTTTCTCTCTCATCTATTTTCTGTCAAACACCCCTTTCTGAGACAAGATAACCTAAAGCATGTTTTGCTACTTCCCTCAAAACCTTTGAAGAGGAGGGCTACAGTTATTAATGAGGTCGGGCAGGTGTGTCTTCCTCATTTAAATGAAGCAGTAATCGCATTTATGTGTTTCCAAACTTTCCAAACTAGGTTTAATGTTATTTAATTGGCTTCCTTTCGTCAATACTTAGCATGCTTCGTGGTTCATGCATTCTTAATGATAGATATAATTTGACATCCATTGATGTCATTTGGCATGAGCCAACAAAGTAGGTTAAATGCTTGGTTTTTCAAACTCATTAACATTAAATGCTCAAGAGGTGTTTACCAATACGTTGTGGCCATTGTTTTTAACGCTAAACAAAGATTTCACAAGAACGAGATTTATATATTACTGTTCAATGCAGGAAATAACCCGAGAATAATTTGATAACTCTATTTTGCCAAGGTTTAAGCCTTCAAGGTCTCCATTCACTTTAGTTTAAATTGTTTAAAGAACCTAGTGACAAATAACCTGAGCACTTTTTAATGCAAACCAAAAATCCAAATGAAAAACTCTCACCTATTTAATCATGATACAACGATTTATGGGATGAAACCTACCCCCGTGGTTCCTCGACCTTGATCGCTATACCGTTAAAGGATTTATCATCGCAGTTAGGAGGAAAATAAAGAAACAAATTTTGTTGATTCCGATCACCTACCGTGGCACAAATCATCGAAGCTCTGCTGATGCCTTCGAACTGCTCTAAGATCAGCGCCCCTTCAAGTCAAGCAGGGACTAGATCGCTCTTCGCCGCCTCGCCCCGCACTTCGGCCGCGCCGCCATACGGCCGCAGGGTCATGCTCTCGTCCGACTATTTTCTCCTCCTCCATCAACGCCTCGGGGCGCCGAGGTGTTGCCGTCATCTGGTAACGATATCGCGGGCCTTTAAGGGCATGTCGCGGCTTCCCGCGCGCTGTCAGATGCATGAAGTTCCGCTTAACTCTTAGGCAGACGCTGATTGACGAGATGGAGGGCCTCCATCTCATTAAGTTAGCTGGTGTGAAGATTCGAGAGCCGCCCCCGGGCCGTTTGCTATCAATGTCGCCCGCTGTCTTGCATCCGAGGGTCATGCGGACTCGTCGCGTTGGTTTATACTACCAATCATTGCAAATTAGCTGACAAAGGAAATCAATGCTTCGCGACGCGCACGCAACCAATGAAGTCATTTGAATTACCGAGCTGCCGAGTCAGCCGGGTTCAACCTTTCGTGCTCAGATTACACGCAACCGCATGTAAAGGGTGGTTCTACGGGTGTGTTTCCACGCCCGCGTCAACGCTTTTCTACGGTATGAAAAAGAGATCAATTGTTGATAGTTTATCGCATAATTTGGTGGAATTGCTCTAAGATTTATCGCGCAATACCGCACATCTTCTCGCATGCACGCCACATCATATCTTCCCGAATCAATAAAATTTTTACCATAATTGAATTTAAAGATAATTTAGGAGCTTAATCGTGCGATTCGCTCTTTAATAATAGATCGATCGCTAGAGACGTTGCTTCCTTCCACGCCAATAATCGGAAGAGAACCATTGGTCCTCACTCATCCAATTTCACCCATTGGCAAATTTCTTCGCCTGCGCCTCAGAATAATTCGTGATTATCATGGGCCACTCTCACGAGTGCTTCATCGTCAAAGCCACGAGATGCTAACCCACTTGGGTTTTATCACGTTGTTCTCTGGCCATGCCTAAGGTTTGCGCTCTCGGGGCCTACAAAACACTTTTAGGCACTATCAAATCATCATTAAGAAAATATTTTCAACCATAAGATTATGATATAGAAGATATATATCCTTATTTATCATATCTAACATTGATTACATTAGAAAATATATTTGGCATTTATCACATTGATATAGAATATCCACTTTAAAAATTATTTCTAAATTTTTATACTAAAAGTATATATATATATATATATATATATATGAGAGGTGATATATATATATATATATATATATAAGAGAAATGTCATTGTTTAAATATGAAATATTGAAAAATAATTCTTGCTAATTAAGTGTTGATCTTATCCTGCTAACCAAATCTAACCATGCATATCCTATGTTATTGAACATCATTATTCATTAGAAGAAATGTATTTTTCATCCATAAGAGTTGATGATATGGAGATTATCCTATTATCATATCTTATCAATCTATCATGAAAATGTATCTTGATATTTGATATATACATATCCACTTTTTTTTTTTTAAAATTTCAAATTTTTATAGTAAAAGTATATATAGAGTATTCCATCTTATCTTACCTCATTCATCAATCAAAACAATGTACTATTAATAATGAACCATATATATATATTATATCTCTTTAAAGATCATTAAAGAACATGTATTTTACATCCAATAAGACATGATATTTGGAGAATACCTGTATTCTATATGAATTTTATATTGTCCACCAACATAGCAATATATATATAAAATAAAAAATTAAAATTAAAATTTGTATATTATTGGCTATTAGTCTTAAGGATTTATAGTTAGTACTTGAAAAAAATGTTTGATTAGATTTGTATTTCTTAAAATCACCTACCAATGTGTTTTTACCAACATAAATAAGAGATTTACTTCCCAAAATTACTTTCCAAATTTGTCACTTTTAAAAGCGTTTTTATGGTGAAAGTGTTTTTCTTAAAGTATCAAAAAAAATGGAAAAAAAGGATTCTTATGAATTTTAGATATTAACCAATCAAGTTTTCCAAACGTATAGATTAAAAATAAAAAATTTCCACATTGTTCATAGTTCAATCGCCGTCCAAAAGCTGTAGGCATTAAGGCACTCCGGTGGGACTCCTTTTCAATGTCTTTTTATGGTTCGGGTGGACCGTCATCCACATATATTATTCATTTCAATATAAAAAAAAAATGGAAACCAAATAAAATATATAAATAATTATAATATTTATGCATAATGCATCCCTCCAAACAACTCCTTCATAAATGTTTTTTAAAACGATGTTTGGATAACCCCAACAAAATATTTCATTTCAAAGAGTCGATAATTAAAAATGCCTGAATTTGTTTTTTCTTGGATCATCATTGCGTGTATACACAATTTTCATATTGTTTTTAATTTGTTATTTCTTTAATCAAAATTCTTGCTTTCTTGCAAGTGAAGGAACCGCTGGATCATTCATCATTAGGTATATACTAATCTGTAGAGCTGGTTCAATTATATCATCTCCATTCATAAAATCACATTCAGGAATATTCTTTTTTGGTAGTAAATATTTTTATTTCCAATATTTTCCCGTCCTTTTACAAAATTACTTTAGGGTGATTTCATTATAAGACTCTTTCAAAAACCAATGACTTTATAATATATCATAATGTTTGGAGTCATATTTTCTAAACGCTTTATATTATAAAAACAAGCTTAAAACGCGAAGATCGCGGTTTGCTTTCTTAATTTTTTATTGTTTAAAAACACAAAAACATACAAACATTAAATTCGCATAAAAACACTAAAATTGTGATTTTTTTGTTTTTAAAATTGTTCTTAAGAACATTTTTACAACACAAGAACCAAATAGGCTCTAATCTTTTGTCAAATTTTAACATTATTTTGACAAAAATATCCCAATGTTCATATGTAAATAAGTAAAATGATAAATGACATTTTTGCCTCAAATAGATTATTTTTTCAAGAAAAAGCATTGATGATTAGATTTATAAAATTCTGGATTATTTAGAGGTTATTTAACCAAATATTTAATTATTTTGACGTAATTTAAATTAATTAATTAATAACAGTGAATTTGATCGATCTTTGGTTTATAGTGACATATATATATATATATATATAAAAACTAATATAATAAAGAGGTTGCTGGGGACATCCAAAATAAACTAATCGGACAGCCAATGTCAACGTGACACCCTGTATTAAAAAGGTTAAAACTAATAACTACACCCTCCTCTCTTTCCTCCCTACCACTCCTCCCCTCTCCTCTCCTTCCGCCGGCCTCTGGTTCCTCTTAATTGAATGACCGACGGCTGGAGACAACTCGACGGACACTTCATCATGGACCAGGCTCCAGATCAACCCTTCCATCAATGGAGCAACAAGAAGACTTCAGGCCTCGCTGAACTTGCCCGGACTCTCCCCTTTCCGGCGACGATAGCAAACCGGCGGCGGCCACCCCGTCTCCCAAAAATAGGTTAGTTCATAGTTGTGATTTTTGTTGAGTCGGATTCCGGCGGGAGGTTTTTTTTTTTTTTTTGAAAAATGATGGGTGGGCAGGTTGTTGTTTAAATTGCCAGCAGTAAGAGAGGTGTACGGAAGAGAGTGGTGGTTTAGCGCCATCGGAGGATGTTGATGATCAATATAAGGGGAGAGGCATACCCACCGTCGGATTCAGCCTGGAGAAAGATATTAGAAAACCAATCTAAGGGGCTTCTTCCGAGGTATCTTTTTTTTCTCTTTATCCAATTTGATATTATGAATTGGTATTTTATTTATTAATCATATTATTATAATGAAATGACAATCATTTGGTATGTAAGGCCTAGAAATTAAATGTATTGAGATATTGATGAAAAGTGGTATGTTAGGTTTCAAATTCACTGTATATCCATAGACTTAAAATTTCCTACTCTCTACTTCTTTTAAGTCTTTAGCTGCTGAATCAGTCTGAATCCACTTTATACAATCTATATTTTGCTGGTGAAAGTAACAGTATATTTCATAGAAGTTATATTTCATGAAGAGGAAAATAATATTTAAAAAAAAAATGTATTTATATGTTTTGATTATAATTAAAATATAAAATATAAAATATAATTAAACTTAGGTTGGATTTATTAAAAGACCATTTGAAAACTTAATTCCGCAACTCTAACATTTTATTAATTTTTTGCTGAATGATAAAATATCTTTATTATTTTCTATAAAATAATTATTTCTTTTTAAATTTAGTATTTTCATAAAAATGAGTATTTTTCAAGAAACATATGAAGGATTAATTTATAAACTTCTTAAAGGTTTGAGATTTTTTTAATCAAATATTGTTAAAAGAGTGATAAAGATCTTTAGAATTAATTTAAAATTTAACTTTCATTAATTCTCCTTATCTCATTTTGAAAAGATAATTTTAAAAGTTTTGAATTTATTTATTACTTTTTAACCAAACATTTCGCAATAAACTATTATATGAATTATTTTTCTTCTCAAAAAATCGAAAAATACTTACTTTTATTTTCTTTTATCTGTATTCAATCTATACTAAGTTTTGCCTTATCAACCTCCCAAACAATATAAGACTTGTTATCATGAACTAGTTTTTTATAACTAAACCATTTAATATATATATATATATATATATATATATATATATAAAAGATTATAATTTCTATTATTTTAAAAGAAGAAAATTAAATTTTTTGTATAGGAGAATAAAAAAAAGAAAATAATGTAATCGAAACTTTACGATTGCAGGGGTAATGGGATGTAGTGGTTCAAAGGTGCCCAGCCGAAAACAGGTAGAGAAGCCGCGTGGGACTCCCACCTGTTCATAGTCACCTACGCCTGCGACCACAACCACCCTCTGCCTCCCACCAAGCACCATAATTCCTCCGCCGTTGCCGTCGCCGCCGCCACCGGCATCACCCCTTCCCCATCCCCTAAATCCCCGCCGGAGGAATTCGCTGTCTTTGCGACCCAACCCGATCTCGAACTGCCGTAGATTCCTTACTGCTGACGGCCACCGTCTCGGTTCTTCGAACTGCCGCCGACCTCCCTGTGGCCAGTTTCGAGAGCCCGGTTTTTGTAGGAGGCTGTTCGGCCGGCGACACGTGGCCCTGTTCATGGAGAAGAGAACAGTCCGTCGCTGATCTCGGCGAGTTGCCGGAGGCTCATTAGTTTTCCATAGTTTGCCTTACGGTGTGGATAATTCGTTGTGTGGCGGTGTTATGATAACACCCTGACTTCAACTTTGTCACACTTGGCCCGACGGATAATATTGCAACTGGCGGCCCTTAGGGCCTTAAGAGTGTTCATGACATTTCGCACGATAATTTTTCTTTTGGGCTGCTCAAATCTCACTGTAAAAATAATTTAACAATAAAAGAAATGAGAAATAATCATTTATTGCATCTATCATTGTTTGAAATTTAAGGAAACTTTGTGTTTTAGTGTTGATCAGGAATAGTTAGTGAAAATGGCATAAAATAATATTAATTAGTGTGATTTAATAAGATTTTATAGAAAATAATTATGTTATATGTTATAATACGATAGTCATTACTGTTGTAAAAAACAAAATTATACTGTAAGTATTATCTTAATTTCTTAAAAAATACAAGTTTTCCAAAATTTAAAATACGCATGAGCGTGGATATGAACCGGTGAAATAAATTAATTTTTGCTATAAAATAAAAACATAATTAAATATTGAAAGGAGAAGCACCTACAGGTAAATAAAATAGTGACGCTAGAACTCGATGTAGAAACTCTTTACACGTTATATTCATATCACAAACAAATGATTATTCTTCACATCACCTGAATAAATCCAAATTTCATAAATTCTCTTTGTATGATTATAAGAGTGCTGTTACTTAAAAAGAAAAGAGTATACAAGGTTGGGGCAGAAAACATATAATATATTTGAGACTATACTGTTATCAATGACACATGATCATATTTTCTTTAATGTCTCAATTCACAATCTTGATATCCTATTTTGTTTTTTCAAAGTAATGATCATAATATCTGCAGAATAGATTTATCTGATTATCACACACAAATATGTGTTCTCTAGAACCTATGGATATCGAAGAATTTGGAAGGAAATATAAATTAATTTGTTATTCTTTTGTAAAAGTTTTTAAATTGCAATAGAATAAAAAACATTATCTTCTTGTAACTTGGTAGACTTGTCTTCGATGAAGAATAGTTCACATGATTTTTTAATATATATGTTTGAACATTGATGTAGTCATACTTGCTTACAATTTGTTTTCATTAATTGTCAATATTTTTAAATGATTTGAAGAGATGAGTACCATTCATTATTTATTCGTTTAATGATATTATTGTACTTCAAGGAAAGGATACTAAGACAAATAATGCATTTAAAAAATCTAAAATATAATAATCGATTGAAAATACGCCAAAACTGGGAATACTTCGTGGAATCTTAAGAATAGAAGGCCGTCATTAAACGCCGCTATCAATTTTAAAAATTTTCACATCACGCAGAACTTGACATTATTTGAACAGATGTCTAAAACGCAATACTAAAATAAGCGCCAATAATAATACCACGTTCTAACGCCGGCCTTTAAAATTTTTAAATTCACTACCAATATTAATCGTCAATACTTTTAATCTCATGCAGCATTCCTAAATTATTAATTTTCATTATATTTGAAACCAAGATTACATTAATTTTTTTTCTAAACGACTATTTCCCGTGACAAACCCTAAAATATATACTACTAAGAAATAATTTTTTTCTGAAAGTATGAAGACATTAACATCTGATAGAATATGAATGAGAATTATTCTTTGAATAAAATGTACTTATTTTAGTTTTTCCACGAAAATATCGTACAATATGCTTGGCCTTCTTCCAATGCCTTCAAGTCAATGTGAAAATATATCTCGAAAGCTAATTGATAAAAGATTGTTATGTATCATCATGTACAATTTGCAAAGGGAGATACTTATAAATCCAAGATATTTCTTTGTTATCTTTTAGATAAATGTTAATTTTGTTATAGATGAGCTTAATTATATATAATAGATAAATTATCATACTTTGTTTAGTTCTTCGTTATTTCATAAATGCACCATAATAATATAAAATTGTAAATCCACTAATTTTTTTATTGAAAACGCATGGATAAATTGATTATTCATATACCCTTCTTTTTTAAAAGTATATTCTTTGGGTATTATACCATTGCTTTAATGTTAGCTTTCTATACAACAAGATTTACTTCATTTGATAATCAAATCCTTGAGGTTTTTTTTTTTTTTGCATCATTATCTATAGATCTATATAAATATATCATAGTGAAATGCATATAAGACACATATTCAATTTTATACTTTAACTAATTTTAAAATTTGAAAGATGATTGTCATCTATATTAGTTATATATCCCCTTATTTCTTGTAGTTAATATATATAAGGTTGAGAAAATGTAAAATCTATTAATCACACTTCATATCATGTTTCATTCATTTTCTCATCAGATTTTCATTAAAAAGAAAACCCATTTATACCAACAAGCTATTTCCTGCCGTCAGAGCATTGGTCCTAAAGACTCTTGTTTTATTAGAAGGTTTGAATTTTTTCTACCATTTCTTTTCATTTCCAAGTTGACTTTCATCCATAATTTTAGCAGACTTTGATCATTTTTATGATGTCAATTATCACTACGAAGGAAAGAATGAAAGAATTGAACCTCTTCTAGTATCTTCTAGATTACATGCATAAGATATGTTGTTTTACTAGCAAATTTTCTCCCATAAAGTCACATGAATAGAACCACAGAATTAAACTATTATCAGGCACCTAGCCCAAACCCAACACCTCACACGCCAACCCAAGAGCCTCAAAAAGGTCCAGACACCAAATTCGCCAGAACGTCGGCAGATCTCCTGCACCAGGATTAGGCCTGCAGACAATTTCTGCCAGAATGCCTACCACCTCCGCCTCTGTCGGGGGATCCAAGAGTCTGGGATGTCTGCTTAGCCTGCGCTTATTTTCCCATTCAGCACTCCCTCCTGCTAAGTTGCCAACCGGCTCTTCACTTATGTTTAAGTTCACCATGAACTGTCTCACGCTCCAGACAAAATATAAGTCTCACAGCGCTTCCATCGGGGAAGGTAGTTAATGAGAGAAGTAGTTGTCACCTTTCCTGAATAAGGGTCATCTTCCCTAACATTGTAAGAAATCTGTGCCCATCATCAAAAAAAGACGATCCTCTTCCTCCTCCTTAAAAGAGCATGTCGCACTGTAAGTGCAGGAGATTCACCTAAAACCACTATCAAGCAAAACCAAGTCTTAAAAGGTCGGTTTGCCATTTAGGTGACTTTAATACCACCGCTTGCCTTCTTTTTGTTTGAGGTCATACCACCGGCAATGCCTCACCGTCCGCGACTCCAGAATTCATGAGGATCAGAACGCGCCATTCCAGGAAACGCCGCGCGCGAAGTCACGAGGCGACGCAAGAGCTGGGTACACCCGCCTGTGTGACTTCTCGATCCGCAGCCTCGCTATTCCTAAACATCCCACAGGATCAGCCAATTCAAAGACCATGACTTAGCAATCCAAATGAACCTAGTCCCCGGGACACGCTTCCTTCCGCGCCAATAATCGAAGTAGCGACAAGAGATGCGCCAGCAGCGGCCGAATCAAGGCGGAATAGAAAACCGACACAAGAAACGAAGGCTCGCGAACCCATTGGAGTCGGCCGGCCGAAAAGCAATCACGGAGCCTGATGTCCACTTCTCCTTCCCATCCCTGCAAGGTAAGGAGGCCGGCTGGTTACTGACAATGATCGATCTACCGGCCGATGATGAGCATCCCAGCCTCCCGCTTCCTACGCTGCTCACCATCTCCAAACATCGCGGAGCCCATTCTAGAAAACGCGCCGCGATCCGGGCCGGGTCCTGGTCATTGTCGCAAGGCGTTTAAAAGCAGAGAACCCAAATAGGACCACGATCGTCACCGCCACCAACAACAGGTGTCTTGACCGGAATTAGGTCTCCGCCAAGACGCATACCATTTTCTGGCCGCTCTCACGTTAAACACTCCGCCTCTGCTTATTCGGGATCACAGATACGCTTTCACTCCTCGATGATATCCCGGATCATGATCCTCCCCGCGCTTCCAGGCCACCTTCGCGCGGCCACCGTTCATCCGTACGATCACATGTTACATTATAATGCAATGATTTCAACGCCGGGATGATTTCGGTCCATGGTATGGTATCCCGCCAATTTTTATGGCCTGCTACTCGGTTCAAGCTCTAGAGGGTCATTGGGGAACATTTCGCGAACTATGGGCCACGCTCGTTTCTCACTTGTAAGCAGGCTCGCAAAAAAGTGAAACACCAATCTCCAATCCATCTCAACTTGAAGACGGAACGCCCATCTGTGATTCACATGCAGGCTCGCAAGCCGCCCGCCAGACGATGTATACATTGCGGATGGTCTTGCAAAACTGTGGCGAAGCCACACGCCACCCCATTCTTCCGGCCATCCTCGACCGCAGGTAATTATGAGAAATCGCACGCCGCGAAAATTTTTACTGAAGATAATATTCTGGCCGCCAAGAAAACGGTTATGATAACCGCCAGAGCAACAAGCCTACCGCTATGGGCCCATCCGACAGAAAAGCAAATCAAGGCAGAGTGGTGGCTCACTGGGAAAATCCGAGAAGAAGAGCACTCACCCTCTCCCACCGCTTCAATGAGTCGCTTACGATCGCCTGCTCTCATCCGGACCTCCCCGACTTCAAATGGCCCTCACCAATGAGAGCGGTGGACGATCAATAAGAATGCATCTTACGATGCGATTATCATAGTGGACCATGGCCACGAGATCAATCACTACCGTGAGCCTCAAGTTCCCGGCAGAAAGCTGATCGCCGCCACCTCGTGACGGCAGAGACTTCGAGGGAGCCAACCCATGGGTAACAAATGCCTACAACGCAGGCTATCAGAGAAATCGAACATGCTCTGTGGAACTCTACCACCATCATCAACTTCGTGACTGGGACCGGCCGACACCCAAATATCATCAACCCAAGAAACAATGAGAAGAATGCTCGGGGCAAGCCTCTAGTTAGAAACAAAGAGTGAATAACATCAAGAACGAGAGATGTCCCATACTCACAAAGACATTGAGAATCCTTTCCACCTATTAATCCGCACAGCATCACACCACACTGCAAGAGCACTTGTATTGATCAGATGCATTAACAGTTTTGACGTGCATAAGGTCCTCGTCAGATCCGGCACAGTAAATTGATTCACCACCTTTACTAATCGACGAGTCCCGATTGATCATCTCCATTCCAATGGGTGTAGTTTTAAAATAGTTTTAACTGAGCTACCACATTGCCGTAATGGGACATCGCCTCACATGGCAAACCAGAACCCAGCCAGGCATCAAGCTTTCCGGTGGTAAGACTCCTATGACACCGACGAGCCCGACTACATGCCATGAAAGCGTGATCATCCATATCACCAAACGATAAGCTACCTTACCGAAACTCGACAAGTCGATCTCCAGAAGAATTAGCCACGCAGCGACGTTAAGCATCAACTCTCACTGCGAGAACGCGCACAAACCCCCTGCTCTGGTGAACCACCCCTTGCGGACCAACCCCCGAAATAGCAATCAGCCATCCGGCCCCACCCACCTCGAGGGATGAGAGCCGCCGGGCCTTCATCCCTAGAAACCGTGTCCCTCGACTTAGTCAAACAGATAATCGAGATAGTACTCCTTCTCTCCGGAGGAGGAAAAGACCCGCCACACCAAGTTATGGCGCCACGCCGATGTATTTACTTCGATCATGCGGATGATGTT
Source organism: Tetrastigma voinierianum (assembly GCA_016808115.1). NCBI lineage: Eukaryota > Viridiplantae > Streptophyta > Magnoliopsida > Vitales > Vitaceae > Tetrastigma > Tetrastigma voinierianum. The sequence goes on from JAEQBH010002559.1 coordinate 542,783, forward strand.
TATCAAATTGACCACGCCTTCACACAAGCTGAACGTCGCCCCTTTGATTTGGTCGTCGGCAAAAAGTGAGATGCCACCCCGACGCGACCGCCAATCAGACCAGGTCGATGAACCTTCTCGAGATAATGATCATCGAGCGCAGTAATTTAACTGTCAGCCAACGAGGGTAGTCTGTAAGAAAGGAACAATGGAGAGTATGTGGGTGGATACACGGACTCAATCGACAAGCCATTCGGGCGATAGCTTCCCCGCCCCAAAGATAGATCAGATCGATGTCGCAGGCACTCCAGATGCGACCTTCGACGCCGGGATATCACTGATCCCTATACACCCCTTTACGTAAAAGACATCTTTCATCATGCCCCATGGACTGCATCAAATGATGCCTTCTGATTGCACATGGGGCCACCTATCAAAGGTTGGTGACGAAAATGTTTCAAACTCTTACTTGGCAAAGACGGCTGGGCTATCACGACAGGCTGTAAATCCAAACAAGGCCGTATCATGCCACCATCAACAAGCTAATTCCTCCGAGAATATGGTATGAACTGGAACTCCTCTAAAAATGTGCCTTCAACAAGCCACGAATTCTCGCTTCATGGTAACAAAGAGTAATGAAAATCCTCAAGGCAACTTAAAGCCATTCTCAACGCTACTTCACCCAAGAAAGAGATCCAAAGAATCCACCTGTTCAACGCCTTCATATTTCCCGCTTCACCGACTCGAAACCCTTTTAACTACTCCCGGTGGGGCCGCAGGTCGAGCGGGATTTAGGAATGCGACCGGCATTCAGAAAGAAATTCATGAATACTGACAGAGTCTCCAATCCTCATGAGTTCGAAGCCGAGACACGCCTATCTTTACCTAGCAGCTCCATAGCATCAACGCCACCCTCCCGTTTAAAGAATGTGGGATGGTTGAGGCCAATGTTCTTGTCAAGAAGTCCTTAACCGATGCGTAAAACCAGATACACTCACCTAGAACTAAGGTTTCGCCCTACTAACAACTCAGCCGTAAGTTTCGCCCATACTTCCAGGCTCATCCCGTTGTGGTATTGACTGATCTTCCACTCCGGGGCACGATTCATAAACCCGATCTGTCCAGGATATCAGCTGCAATGAACTGTTTGTATGGCATCCAACGTTTCTGAGATTCAAAGAAGGCAAGTCTTAGTCACTAAGAGAATCCCACAAATTCCCAAGATTCTGTTCCTGGACTGGGCAAGTGGTCGGTGGACCCTCCGCTGATGCTAGCTCCTCTAGACAATCGTATTTTAGATTGATCTATAGAATTAACCTCCTTATGCGGAAAGGATTGAACAGAAGTCCGTTTTAGTTGTCGCTTCCAACAACGAGTCGGTCATTTAAGCCATGATAGCCGCTTCACTAGAATCAGATCGCCATAAGTAATAAATTCTTTTGATTTAAAGGCGACTCACAACTAGTCAGGATAAGTCAATTAGAATTCGAGTCTGTAGGAAACCCGAATGGCAAAATACGCTTCTCTAGTCGCTGAGAATTGAAAATTTACCAGACTGAAACTCGAACATAATCCCCGCAGACAAGAATGAATGTGCCAATTCTCAGCCGCCGTAGTCAAGGTTTTTACAATAACTAGAACTATATATTTCCTTATCTATTACCAACCGTGCCTCCGTTATTACATACTCAAGTAAGCTAGGTAGAAGAGTCTCCCCATCCCTGATTTGACCCCATAACGTCATACCATGCAGTTATCAGATGATAGAAGCAATGCCATAAAGTTCGGGATTCAATGCATATAGGTTCTTGTGGTCGGGCAAATTTCTTATAATGTCCCCGGGCGATCTATATACCTGAAATGTCTGACTCCTGGCACAAGCACCATGTCGGCTGAATTACACGGCTGATATGGAATCACTGGGGAGAATACCAGCCCACCGCCTGGATAATAATGTGGTATTATTAACTAATCATGAAGTCGTGATAAAGTCACTAATACGTCAGAGTGTGGCCTTGCCAACGCACGTCTCCATTCAGGGCCCCCGTGTAAGATTTAATTTC